>OZ010696.1:4667621-5003359 GCA_963932265.1 Thymelicus lineola
GTGGAACTTAAAATGTCTGTTGAACAATGGATTATTTTTATTTTTTAATACTGGCAACAATATTCACCACGCGATTTGGATTTTCAACTTCGGTCTTCGAGTGACATTTTGTTTCGATTTCTTTTCTGGAAGTTCTGTGATTTGCCCAAACGTGAATAATTCTTACTGAATCAAAATGTACGGAGGACAGCAACCTATATTAGTTCTAAGTGAGTACGGTGCTATTAAATGTAATTGTTTTGTGAAACAAGGGTGATGATATCATTTGAATATAATTTGCAGGCCAAAACACAAAACGTGACTCCGGCCGGAAGGTTCAGTTGGAGAATATCAACGCTGGGAAGGTATAATTGCACCGAAATATCAACTAGAACAAAAATTTGCGTCATTTGGAAGATATTCTAATCGTATAATTTGGTATCTTGTGTTTATTTTAGACGATAGCGGACGTTATAAGAACATGCCTCGGACCTCAGGCTATGTTGAAAATGCTCATGGATCCAATGGGAGGGATCGTAATGACCAACGATGGCAACGCAATTCTCAGAGAGATAACTGTGCAACACCCTGCTGCCAAATCTATGATAGAAATCGCACGAACTCAAGACGAAGAGGTTAGAATACTCTATAATTTGATTATCTTAATAACCATTAATAATAGGTTAAAGTGACTAATCATGTCGCTTTGCGTTTTAAAATAAATCAGTCTGCTAACATTTCAAGTAACTAACTACCACATTATAACATCCTCAATAGAAATCTCATTATCATTTCATTAGAATGTTTTATTGTACAATGCTATATTGAAAGCCAGAAAACTCATTTACCTACTCCTTTAAAATCAACCAATTAAGTGACTTCATGGCATAATAATAATATTAATAATAATACACCCTTAGCAGGCCTGGCGCAATCCGCACGTTTGGTACGATATTACAAGTATGTGCCGTGTTCAACGTGTTGGGTCAATTTCAGAAGGGCTGCCACGCCGTGTCGTACATTCGTAATTTATCACAAATGTCATCACACAAAAAAGACAACCCTGACATTGTAGAGAGGATAAGAGTTATGATTAGAAAGAGAGGCAATGTCTGTTGACGATTATCGCTGTGTGAGGTGAATTACACTTTATTGTGCAACGGAGCAAGAGTCGCTATTTATTTAAACTACTAGTACTATTGTATTCTGTGCCCTTAGTCAGATTAATGCAACTGGTAATATCAATTGAGATTAGTACTTTGAATTCTAGTTTTAAACAATCAATTCCAGGTTGGTGACGGCACAACGTCAGTCATCGTGCTTGCCGGAGAGATGTTATCAGTCGCTGAACAATTTCTGGCTCAGAACATCCACCCAACCGTGATCATCCGGGAGTACCGTCAAGCCCTCGAGGATGCAGTCAAACTGCTAAATGAAAAGATCTCTATCCCAGTTGATTTGAATGATAGAGAGAAGGTCAAGGATGTTGTAAGTGTCATATTTTTTAAATTATTTTATTAGTAATACCAGCTACCAGTAGTATTTTAGCCATATTAGTGTAGCCTAGAAAATTGACCAAAATTCCATGGTGGGTACAAAAGGGTGCCTTTAGAGGTCCTCCTGCTCAGAGGTAGGGCTTTGCGTGTTGATTACATTTATTAGGATTATTATCAAGTCCATGTTATAACTGGTATTATTGCTTTTACGAGGCTTAACTGGCTGGCTACTATCCTCATGCTTGAGCCAGATGCCAAATGACTCATCATGTTCTGCCATGAGAGACAATAGACTTTCTTTACACTTCTTTCTTGGTTGGCAACATTCAGTAATGCCTTTATTCATGGAATTGACTATTTACTATCAGTTAGCTTGTCTGCTCATTCATCAGTAAAGGAGGAAAGCAAAATATTTCTACTTCACAAATCTATTCAACTTCATAGCTTATATGAGGTGCCTTCTCTTCACTTGAAGGCACCAGGCTTATTATTTATCTATTTACACTTTATTATTATACCCTTATAACTAAGTGGTACAAAAGGTGGACTTAATGCTATAAGCATTCTCTGCCAGTCGACCTTTGGTTTAAACAGAGAACAGTGAAGGCGTTACAAGAATATAATAGTAGAAGTAAATTGGATTATTATGTTAGTGTGCTTTGTATCCAACTGTATCAAACTGCGCAATGTGTGTAAGCATAATAATATAATATTCTTACCCAACTGCAAAGGAAGGTTTATTTACAATATTATGTTTTAGATCCGTTCATGTGTGGGCACTAAGTACATTGGCCGCTGGGCAGACCTCGCTGTGGATATTGCTATGGATGCAGTCAACACCGTCACTGTCAATGATAATGGCAGAGTAGAAGTTGACATTAAGAAGTGAGTGCATTTTATTGTTTCATACCACCATTATCAAGTGAATATTAGTTGATCATAATTATATGATGACATTGCTATCATGAAATAGCTCCAAAATTTATGTATGTAAAATTTTGTTACAATTTTGATTAAATAAATGGAAATAGAAATAACTTCAACTTTTTTTGTCATAGTTACTATTTATAATATTTAATTTCAATTTAACAAAACTGATGTTTGATTTAAATAGGACTTTCATACAACACAATGTATTAACAAATAATCGAATTAATCATGCTATAATACTTTCCAGCTACGCTAAAATAGAGAAGATTCCGGGTGGTACAATCGAGGAGTCGAAGGTCCTGAATGGTGTGATGATCAACAAGGATGTCACCCATCCCAAGATGCGGCGGTACATTGAGAACCCCCGTATCATTCTTCTTGACTGCCCTCTGGAGTACAAAAAAGGGGAGAGTCAAACCAATATTGAGATTCTTGGAGAACAGGTAAGTGATTTGAAAACTTAAAATAACACTGATGAATATTATCATTGTAATAATTTTTTGACAAGGAACTATGATTCACAAAAAGAAATTTGACATGTTTTATTTATGCTATCTAACAACAAGAAGCATGAAAGGTAGAATAGATGTTTGTTATCTAAGGAGCAATTGTTATACCTTAAATTAACTTCTCAAACCTTTAATGTTATAGTTGTGACCCTCGCGTCATTAATTTAAAGTTTAAAAACCATTTCATAAACCATATTTCCCTTAAATCATAATAACCGTTTAACAAGTTTGTTTCCATCTATTCTACTTGGATCTTATTCTGTTTTACACAACATAATTATACAGTAGTGATTGCTAAGTCGGTTGAATATTGAAACAGATTATTAGACCATGTAGTTTTAAAAATGGAATTAGGGTCCTTTTTTATTTTTTGTCATGTTTTTTCTTGTTTTATTTTCGACCAGGACTTCACAAAGCTACTTCAGCTGGAAGAGGAGCACGTCCAGCGCCAATGCGAGGAGATCATCGCTCTGAAGCCGGACGTCGTGTTCACAGAGAAAGGAGTGTCGGACTTGGCACAGCACTACCTCGTCAAAGCTGGCATTACTGCTATACGTAGGTCAGTACGGAAACAACACGTGACATAATTATGCTCCGTTTGTCTCTCTCTCACCAATGATGTTTAAAAAAGTATAGATACGTCATGCCCTTACAAATAAACCAAAAAATATGTTCCGAAAAGAGCTACAACACACACATGTTTATCTTTTGTTTCACTACACCAATCACACTACAATAATACTCGAAGGCATTTTAATGTTGTATGTCAAATCTAAAGCACTTCTGACAACAAAAGCGTGCATATCGTCTAGTATTGACAGAGCGACTACGAGCAGACAGAGGTCAATTGACCTATCTTTCGATCTTCATCTTCGGCGCGCTAGCGACATATCTACCTCTTTTTTACTTATAATATCATTGTCTCTCACACACATGTACAGATACACACAGATATATACACATACACACAGATAGGGGTCATAAGTTTTGTAGCATTGTACGTTTTTATAATATTAGCTGGCTGACCCGGCAGATGTGGGTTTGTGCAATATGTTTTATGTTTTATACTGTAGTGTCTCCTTTGCTTCCGTTAGATAGTGCAAGATAGCTTAGTGTAAAAATATTTGTTTATGGTCGCAAATAACTTACTGACGCGAAGAAATTATAAAACCACTTAATTTATAAAAACTTTTCCCGTTATTAACCATTAATTCGCTTATTGTTAGCCACTTTTCGCGAGTAGCGAAAAATGGTCAAAGGAGTTAGATTTTTCATTAGATTTTTGAAAAATTATTATTCCTAGACAGGAATCGAACCGGTTGATTTTGAAAAAAAACAAGCTGTATTTTTACACCATTCGATAGTGTTGATGTGTTTTTTTTCAAAATCGACGACTTCGATTCCTGGCTAGAAATATTAATTTTTCAAAAATATAATGATGCAGTTTTAGTTTTCATCAAAATCGGCCCCGAGACTCCTTTACCACTTTTTGCTATTCCTCATAGTTTGAAAAATTCACTCTATATAATAATGTAATGATGCAGATGGATTATATTTATGACTAATGTATTTTAAAGGATAATTTGGTTAAAAATTAAGGTCATATTTTTTACATATTTGTGCTGAGAATTGACAACTGTACGTCGTCCTGAAGTATCTCGCTTGTATAAAATGCCACCCTGTATACATATTGATAATGCTGTATTCCAGGTTACGCAAGACAGACAACAACCGCGTGGCGCGCGCGTGTGGCGCCACCATCGTGAACCGCACGGAGGAGCTGAAGGAGTCGGACGTGGGCACGGGGGCCGGCCGGTTCGAGGTCAAGAAGATCGGTGACGAGTACTTCACCTTCGTTACTGAGTGCAAGAATCCCAAGGTAACGCTGTGAAGATATTTTATTAGTCTGTCCGATATATCGTTCTGTTATGTGTACTACCCTCAATCATCCAAACTGCACACTTTGAGAGTCACTCTGAAAATCAGCGGCCATGGTTTTTCCTTTTCTTTATGTTGCCCTTTTCAGCTATTGTCTTACATCTAAGTCTTGTATTGTTTTTAAATGTTTTAATTTCTTGCTGTACATAATTTAGGTGAAATAAACATTTTTTTTTTCTTTGTCAGTTTGTATGACTAAAAATTTAAATATTTATAATGCATTATAAGAAAAAAATAGTTATATATTTTTTTTAAATATGTTCTCAATGGTGAAAATCTCTACACAATCTGCAATGCCAAACAAGGTGGACTATTATAGCCTGTACCCCTTATGTTGATAAGGTACTTTTGTCCTTGGAGAACAAAGTCCCCAATCTAAAGAAATCCTCAGAAGACATATCAGCAAGTCAACCCAAGCAGAGTCCAAACATGAGTCGATGTTATTCTATGTCCTTGTTGGTAATGTACACGGTATTTTCAACTCCCCGTTTGCGTTAGCCGATACGTTTAAAAGGATTGTATTATAATGGAAACAAAAGTTCTACGAGGACTGTTTGTCTGTGCGTATGCCTATGAGAGAAATGATATTGAAGCCTATGAGAGAAATGAAAATGAATATTCAAATTCAACAACAAGTCATATTAATGATAATGTTGCATTGATCATTTTACATTCCATACTGGGACTGGTTTGATATTTTGACTGTTATTATTCCTGTTTCAGGCATGTACCATTCTTCTGAGAGGAGCGTCAAAGGATGTGCTGAATGAGATTGAAAGGAATCTGAAGGATGCCCTTCATGTTGCTAAGAATTTGGTAAGTTGAGTTATAGTACAGGATCCGAATTAGAGGCGTTTCTGCACCCATCTGCTTACCGGATAATTTTTTTTATTATTAAATATCATATATGTAAAAAAATGTATCGCGAATGGTTTGCCTAAAAAATATGTTTAAGGTTATGATTAATTTAAAATACAGTAATCATAATTAAATCTTTCACGTGTTAACTATGTTATTTGTTGAAATTAATAAAATGTGAGCCGTCATGGTGCGGCTGGCAGATGTGAAATATCGAAATTATTTTATACAACTAATAGGCATAAAAGTACAGATTATGACAGGAACTAAATATGGCATGATGAAAAAACTACAATATTACGAATTGTCTCCAGAAAATGATGACAGTTTTGTCCTACTGTATGCTACAGCCTATCAAACTAAGTTTATTTATGATTACCCACATTGTGTTATTATATATTTTTTTGTCATATTTCCCTACCATAATAATATAGTGCGGCGATGCGTCGCCACTCACCGCGCCAAAAATCAGGTTTACCCCTCGCCTATGGGTTTCACATCAAAAATTATTATTAACTTAGTGTCATTGATTTATCTATTTATGTATGTCCAGGTTCTGAACCCTCGCCTCGTGGCCGGCGGCGGGGCGGTGGAGATGGCGGTGTCGCAGGCGCTGTCCGCCAACTCCTCCCACAACACGCCCTACCGCGCCGTGGCGCAGGCTCTCGGTGAGTTGAACACTGATTTTTTTTGATTTTTTTTTTAATTTTTTTTTATTACAAAATCCACTGCTCTTAAATGAAATAGTATACGTGCATTTTACGACTATCTTACAGCCGATAACGGATATACTTTTATAATATAATAACTTGCTACTTATTATTAAAGTCCCTATTTTCAGACAGCAGGTTTTTAACTGACTGTCGGAAAGAATATTATTATCATGTGATGATTGTCTGGTACACTACGGCCGACGTATCTTGGCGCGTTTGAACATAGGCGTTGCGAACTTTCGCGTATATACAGAGATAGCGACACGAACATGCTAACGTGTGACCGAGACATAATTTAATGATGAGTAATTTTTTGATGCCAAAAAATTACTGTTTGCTAATCGCCAACTGTACGTTAATGTTTAAAATGTAATTACTTTTTGTAATTTAGAGTGTACAATAAAGAAAATTTGTAACTAATTAATAATTATATTTCAATAAAAACAGACTAACGCCCCAACTGATAGTCACTAATGGTTACTTTAATCGCTCCTTATTAATAAATCACCATACAAATTCTGTACTAAGAAGCGATTTAAGTAACTGTTAGTGACTCTGAGTTGGGGTGTTAGTCTAAACAAAACAGACAAAAGTCAAGCACTAAATATCAAAAATCTCCCCACAGAGATAATCCCGCGCACGCTCGCTCAGAACTGCGGCGCGAACACGATCCGCACGCTGACAGCTCTGCGCGCGCGCCACGCGGCCGGCGCCAGCACCGCCGGAATCGACGGGGAGACCGGACAGATCGTGGACATGGCGGTGAAGGGCATCTGGGAGCCGCTCGCTGTTAAACTACAGGTACTACTAGAGGCGTACACTGAACAAAATACATGTTCTCAAACCGTCTTTTTTTATGGAAATAGCCGCCAAACGAGCCGACGATCCACCTGATGGTAAGTGGCTATCGTCGCCCATGGACATCAGCCACACCAAAGGCATCACTGATGCGTTGCCGGACAAGTAATAAAGAAGAAAGAAAGAATGAACTGGCTCTCAAGCCCCCAGCTGGAACACGACGAGTCGTATGGTTTTGACTCATGCTCAAGGGTGGTAGCTATCAAGGCGAACCCCATGCAGAAATAATAATAGCAATAATGGTATTAATAAACAATTAAAATCAATATTACCAATATAATCCGAGGGGCCCTACCACCAGCAGGCCGGATTTAGTCGCCTTGTACGACACCCATCCGACGTGGGATTGGGGTTAGTATTCTAAGCCGCACCAATACGGCTAAAAATACGTCTGTAATAGGGATGTTTACTGGAGAAGTTAGTGTTGGAAGGTTTCATATCTGACTGATATCATAAGATAATAACCGACACAGACCGCTTTTAGCCGTATTGGGGCGGTTTAGAATACTAACCTCGATCTGGCAAGGTATCACTGGATGCCTTTGGTTTTGCTGATGTCGATGGGCGATAGCCACTTACGATCAAGTGGATCGTCAGCTCTTGCAGACTATTTCCATAAAAAAGTACCCTCCGAAGCAGTAATTATTTATTTGTTTTAATTATAATAAATTTAATGACGCCCGAATCGACCAACCATCAACTTTTAATGCTGATTGCAATACAACATAGTAACTTTAATGCTGGCTTCAACCCATTAATGGCCCACTACTGGACACGGGTCTTTCCTCTTGAGGAGGCCTAGAGCATACTCCACCACGCTGCTCCAGTGCGGATTTGTGGAGGAGTTAGTGGCCAACCCGAGTGTCGGAAGTTTTCAAACCGCCCGAGGGCCTCCGACATGGCTTAACGACTGTTATCATATCATAACAACCGGGACTGACGGCTTTACGTGCCCTCCGAAGCACGGAAACGCTCAAGAATTTTTTGCCACTAGCGGTACCTTAAATATATATATGTCCAAATTCCAGGTATACAAAACAGCGCTGGAAACAGCGATTCTGCTACTTCGGATCGACGACATCGTGTCGGGATCGAAGCGTCGTGACGGCAAGGAGCCGACGGCGCCTGCGCAATCCGCCATGCAGGAGTAACTGTGACGTCATACCGTTGTGACGTCATACCGTACCGACCGGGTGACGTTTAGTTAGTGACTGCACGTCTAGTGGAACTGTATGTGGTATTACAAGCTCGTAGTTATGTTCCTGATATGTGACGTCATAATACATGTCGATGCTTGAATTGTTATTGTACACAAGTCACTTAATATGTTGCTTAACTTTTCATTCTTTTTACGTTTTTATGAGGTCTGTCTTCATTGTAATATTTTGCACCTTGTAAAACAAATATCAGGTTTGAAATAACAATGACATAGGAATTTAGTTTAGTTTTTGCGATAAACTAACACATTCGTCTCTCTCAAACACCCTCTCGCATACAAACACATACACAAACACACGCGAACACATACACCAAAGTGTCTGTTCACATACATAATAGGACATAAGAGACATGCCATGTTCATCTATAAAGTTACTAGGATTGTTATTCCACATACAATTCCACCCCAAAATATAAGATAAGAACCCATTGTCACCAATAGTTTGCGCTAGAATCAAAACACGAATGACGTATTGCGACGCAAAACTATGATCTTCACTTACAATTCATGCGCAATTGCTGATGTTTGAATATTATTCATATTGTAATGAATTACTTGTTTTGTGAGTAATTTAAAGTCACTTGTATTGCGCTAAGTGTCTTTACTTGTTTTAATAAATAACGTTTGCTTTATGTTCTAATGGCCCATTTCATTTGGGAACAATTAATTTCTACAGAATATATTTTGCCACTTAATATTTTAATACACTAATTGATTACTGATATATTCGGTGCTACTCACTACTAATACTGAGAATTGTTCACTTGAAAGTGCATGAGATATTTGTTTCTCGTGTGCAATGTAAAATGACATTTGTGCTTATATACCCAGAATGGTATGTTGAAGTAATGGTTAGGGTTCAAACTTGTTTAGTTGAATTAGGTTATACCATGCCTCATCACATATTTTAAGGCTACTCTCCAATATTCAGTTATTTATTGTCACTGCGTGGAAAACTTTAGTTTTAAACGGTCACAGTTAACTGTAATGTGCATTGCATTTAATATGTCTAAATGCTGTTTTAAATTCAACAATAATAGTATTAAATTTTATATAATAGTCTTCTATGTTGTTGTTTTATTTCGCTATTTGTTTCAGTACCTACTTCTTTGTTTTTTTTTATACAGTAAGGGTAAATGCCGGCGCGCAATACGAGGCTTTCGCCGCGCGGCTGAAACTGGCTTAGTGGCGAAAGTTACACGTACAATCAAATGATTGTGATTTCACAATCTGTCAAATTATGAGGGATTGTGATCCATCCATCATAATATTTATCAAATGAGTCGAAATTTGATACTCATGTACTTTTTTGTGACCAAAAGACGAAGGTATAAAGTAAACAACTGAATTTTGAAAAAAATTACTAAAAAAAATAAAAATTAAACAAAAACTGTTTTGCAAACCATATCGTGTTGGAAGTCAAATGAAAGGACTTGTAATTATATCAAATATATTTTTGTAATTGTTCTACAATGGATAGTTTTTAATTTTTCAAAAAAGAACGAAAATTAAAGCCAAAAATTAACCATCCCCCTCCGCTAATCTCTGAAACTACTGACGCTAGAATTTTGAAAAATGCAGAGAATACTTCTTTACCTAAAAATTACAGGAAAACCTATAAGAACTCTATAGTCTTAAAAAAGGCTAAAATAAATAAAATAGGAAAATAACGGTAAATACATAATCAACGTACGGAACCTTTTCCAAGCGAGTTTAACTCGCACAATTTATTTATATCAATGAAAACGAACAGCGCCATCTACAGAATATTAAGAAAATAAGGTTCTATTACATGCGTGCTATTGCTATTATTTCTTATAAAATATTGCGACTATAAATTGAGATGTAAGCTATCCTATCTTTCAAGTTGGATCAAACTGCACACGGTGTGCAAATTTGATTAAAATCTGGGAGTTTAGGAGTCCATCGCGGACAAACAACGTGACAGGTAATTTTTATATAATAAAATTTAACTGAATACTATTAAATTATTTCTTCTGTGTTGAAACACTAAATATGCGAGAATAATGCAAACAAAAAGTGTGTAAATAATTTCATTTAATTTTCACTTTTAGTTCATCAAAAATTGCAAGAAGAAAACATGAAAAAACAAAATAAGCCAAGGAAAAATTGTAATAATAAAAATATTCAGAAAAGAAAAGAAGAAAGCCAACATCACGCGGTGTTCCCAGGCGGTCACCCATCCAAGTACTGACCGCGCCCGACGTTGCTTAACTTCGGTGATCGGACGAGAACCGGTGTGTTCAACGTGGTATGGACGTTGGCGACAGACTTCTTGAAATTGTTGGATAGAATATGCCAAAAGTAAGGAAAAATTGCAAATATAAAAATATTCAGAATAGAAAATAAATCAAAAGACAAAAAACTGTTTAATGAAAAGAAGAAAGCCAACATCACGCGGTGTTCCCAGGCGGTCACCCATCCAAGTACTGACCGCGCCCGACGTTGCTTAACTTCGGTGATCGGACGAGAACCGGTGTGTTCAACGTGGTATGGACGTTGACGACAGATTACATGAAATTGTTGTATAGAATATGCCAAAAGTAAGGAAAAATTGCAAAAGTAAAAATATTTGCTATTACAAAACAGATAAAAAACCAAAAAATGGATTTTATGAAGTAGAAAAGACAAAAAGCCAACATCACGCGGTGTTCCCAGGCGGTCACCCATCCAAGTACTGACCGCGCCCGACGTTGCTTAACTTCGGGGATCGGACGAGAACCGGTGTGTTCAACGTGGTATGGACGTTGACGACAGATTACATGAAATTGTTGTATAGAATATGCCAAAAAAAGGAAAAATTGCAAATATAAAAATATTCAGAATAGAAAATAAATCAAAAGTCAAAAAACTGTTTTATGAAAAGAAGAAAGCTAACATCACGCGGTGTTCCCAGGCGGTCACCCATCCAAGTACTGACCGCGCCCGACGTTGCTTAACTTCGGTGATCGGACGAGAACCGGTGTGTTCAACGTGGTATGGACGTTGACGACAGATTACATGAAATTGTTGTATAGAATATGCCAAAAAAAGGAAAAATTGCAAATATAAAAATATTCAGAATAGAAAATAAATCAAAAGTCAAAAAACTGTTTTATGAAAAGAAGAAAGCCAACATCACGCGGTGTTCCCAGGCGGTCACCCATCCAAGTACTGACCGTAAGCATAACCAGACGTAAGCATAAAATTACACGAAATTAAAGCTTAAATGTTATGTACATACATTTCACATAAACCGATTTATTGTTTAGGATAAGTTGATTTTTGCCAATAAATAATACACTTTAGCCTATACTTTTAACTAATTCTTAATCTTCAAACTATAGTGTTTGGATTATTTATTCATTGCGGGCGTTTGTAATAGCCTAATAATTACGATTAATTAATGTGCGTCAAATAACATGCTTGACTATAATTATATGTGAGAAACATCGTAGAAGCTATGATATTACAGCTGCTACAGCACTCTTAAGTCTAGATTGTTTGTGTCAGCTGCCAAATAATTCGTTGTCGCGTTTGGTTGGCAACAGGTTTGTGATGCATTTGTTGTTGATGACCATGGGTGACAGGGATCCAGGGGTGTTACTGACGTGTATCATTCGTATCAATTATACGGCACCCCCAGCCTACAGCCGCCCTAAGGCCTTTTGCTACTGTTTACACCCCTTTTTTATCCCGATTTTGAACGCTAGAGTTAGGGCGTGGTCTTCGACAAATATTGATACAAGGCCTGCTTAGGGCTAGCCACACCACTGAAGTGATCAAGTTCCAGATGTCTCTCGTCTACTGGTTTGGTTATTCACTTAAAAAAACTCCTAGAATGTATCTTGTTTCATAAAATATGATAGAATAGTCCGTTGGCTATGTAAATAATTCATTAGGCTGTGGGCTTAGCCGACCACGGCACTGGTTGGTAATTCCGGGTTTTCATGACATGTACATTGTCACCGATCACTAATGCGATATCCGAAATGCACCGTTAGAGCTCACCGTTTACATTGACAGTGGTAGGCCGACAAGTAGGTGCCAAGGCTAGCCAATGGTTTTTTATGGGACAAGGAGCTATCCTTGGCTCGTTTGCTAAAACGAGCTTACAGTTCCACCCACCCTGCTAATTTCGAAGTTTTTGACGTCATATTCTATAATATCTGGCAATAAATTAAACATTATCCAATCTGTGATCTGGCTTGCTTAAGAGCCTATTCTTTTTCTGTTTTGTTCTTGTTCTTGTTCTGTTACCAATTACCATCCAGCCATGGCAGTCCTGGATTTGTCAATAGGCCGTATAGGCCGCGGCCTAGGGGCGGCAGCGTCCTAGCGGCGGCAGATTTAGAAGATGATATATTATATATGATTTTGCTATTAAAAAGTGTCGCAAAAAATTGTAATTCTTGTTTTTTTACGCACTTTCTTAGTGACTAATTCAGTGCCTTCCTTACTATGAATGGAAAATTATTATTTTAGAAAGGTACAGGGCGGCGGAAATAAATTGGTTCATAAAAAATATAAATCCGGCACTCCATGGACGGCGATGACCACTTACAAGTGGTCGACGACAAAAGCGTCGGATTGATTTTCCAAATGCTTTTCCAAAAAAAAGGGTGCAATGGAAACACGCGCCAATTGTGTCCACAAACAAAAAGGTCATAGTGCGTGACCGGCTTGCAGTGGCGCGGCGTGGCGGTGGACCCTCCATCATTACGTTGTGGGACCTGGCCGCTGTTGCTCCACTGTGGGGACTTGGATATGTAAAGGTAAGAATAATATTTATAATATTTTGTTGTATAACCTAACAGCATTCAAGTCATTTGATGGTAAGTCGTTATGGACATCATTAACACCATAGCATTAGGTACCGATGCCACGGGCAAAAAAGAGAGAAGAAAAGTTATTTTATTATACTTATTACTAAATACCGAATTCGTATTCATACATGCTAGTGCCTATCCTATCTAAATATTCATCCTCTGTGTAATTGAATGACCTCTTATTAAAGGGTGCTGGGCACTCTACCACCTACTTAGTCTAGTTAAAATACAATTAATAGCTATGCAATTAGAAACAATGACTTATTCTTTGTGTCTAATCTCATAAAGCCTGGCCAAGTGTTTGTCAAGCCACGTGAAAACAGTTCCGTACCTAGATTTTCGACTATTATGTCCTCGTCAATTTGTTAGCCAACCTAGCTGAGAGTTTTCTTTTAAAAATCGCAATTTTTTACGTGTCTAAAACCAAACGTAAAACTGGCAGAAGGGGAAAGGAGTCACAGGGGCTAATCTATAAGGGATTTTGACAACGGAAAAGAACCACGCACGACCCAAGAACGGGGATTATTTGTCACATACATAGGAGTATATGCTTCAGCCGGGAGACGAACTCTGGATCCCACGTTCGGCGAAGACATTCACTGTGTTAAAGGATTGCATTACAGGATAGTCAAAGTGTTCGAACATGCTATATGGCATGCTATTGACAGGATAGTCAAAGTGGTCGAACATATTTTATGGCCCACGAGACTATTTTGCATTAATAGTCTAAATATCCTTGATTTCCTTTGGTAAATCGACGAGTTCAAGGTTCGATTTGTTTTGGATTTCAATAGGCATTGAATTCATGACCGATTAACTACCAGGTGACCATGTAAATTACGAGAATGGTTGGTTATTTATCTATCAAATGAATCTCAGGCAATGCCTCCCCCTCCTAAGCTAGTATCAGGTCATGTCAATCGTAAAATGCATTGCAACCATTGAAGTATTATTACTAGCGTATAGAACCGATACCGCGAACACCATGTATGTCCCAATGCATTGGCGCCACGTGGCTTCAATCTTCAATGGATTCGTTCGATTTTGAAACGAGAACGGGGGCTCAATTTTGAAAATCTAACCTCCCGGGCGGGACACACATTTTGTTCGAGATGTCTGTTCTATGCAAGTTCTATGACATTATGAGGAAGTAGTTAAAAAGTAGTTCTGTAACAATGATATTATATATTAAAAAGAGGCAGATATGTCATAAGCGCGCGCGTTGTGTGACTCAAAAAGTTCCCAATTGGGAACTCTTATTCAGGTGAAGAAAGAGATAGCGATGTAGTTTTGACGGGAGAGCGATAAAGACGTGCGATAAAGCAATAAAGCGTGCCTTGCGGACATCGCAACAGATTTTTCGGTTAATTTGTAAGGGCATAACGTATCTATATTTATTTAAACATCATTGTTCTGTAATATATTTTATGTACCTATTATAGCAAATGAGCTTCCAGTACCACCATTCCCTGAGGTGTGTGACAAACCTCGAATAGGGCTGTGGGAGAGACTGTAGTAGTCATTTAGTAGGTCCTAGGTAGGTATTAGGAATTGAGTTAATAAGAATATCAGATAGTTAATATTCGTTACTAAGGTTTCTGTTGAAGTTCGGACTGCTGTAGTACTTAATTGTTGGTTTTTGTCTCATTCGTAAGGTCACAGATGCGTTCCTATCCCTGACGGGGCCGTTCAAGTATAACGTAAGCACTATGGTGGGGGTGGGGGGTGCTTTGTTTTGCTTATTTTGGATGACATGGGGGGTAGGGGATTCTAGATGATGATTACGTCATCGGTAGTTATTTACTTTTTTACACTTTTTTTGAAAAATGTTTACGTAAGCATGGGGGGAGGGGGTAAGAGCTTTGCTTATTTTTGCTGACAAGGGGGATGGGGGGGGGGTAAATAATTGTAATAAATCTGCTTACGTAATATTTGAACGAGCCCTGAGGATAGATGGTCGATCAGGCGATGGTAAGTGTAACTGGCAACCGACAACCAAAAATCATAAGTTTTAGACAAGTTGGACCGCTGTGAACATTATAGACTATACGAGTAGAGTATAGAGGTTGTACCACGTGACAAATTCTATTTTATCTTAAAAGATTTTATGCATACATCATTGATTTTATTCATCGACATAAGCCAACATCCAAACGTACTTATACAATTACACATACAAACATAGCAATTATCAATACCATTTAAATATAAAGCCTGTAAATGTAAAGCCTGTAGATGTATTCGGGAGAATCCCACGACAACAAACAAATGAATGAACTTGTCTATAACTAGGTCAGTGTTTGGTACGAATCAATGAAGTACTGTATTCAACAATAACGGTTGTCTATTCAAATAGAATTCGTCAACGCGATACTAAAAGTTATATGGAGCGGAACCTTACCTTCCTCTAGCACGATGACACCTAATGTCAGCGTGGGAGTTACCACGTTAGCACCAGTGCAGTTCATTCATCGAACTATAGTTACTGTATGTTTAGATAATAGACAAGGGAGACCGAGGAGAGTTGAAACAATTTTTACGTTGTGAGTGTTGTGACCCTGGATAACTTTTTAAACATAATATAATAAGTTTAATAAGTTTCTTTCTTGGCCGGCAATGCATCGGTGATGCCTTTGGTGTTGCTGATGTTCATGGGCGGCGATAGCCACTTACCATCAGGTGGATCGTCAGCTCGTTTGCCGGCTATTTCCATTAAAAAAATAAGTGAAACCTTGTTTATTTGACTAATAAATGGTCATGATAAAACTGCCACTATTTGCTTTTTACCAAAAAAAGTCGATTTAAAGACAATTAGTGACTTTGTTCCAACTCTCCTCCGATCGAGGTAAATTGAAACAATGACCTAGGAGGGATGAAACACTTAGTACCTAGAAAGAAACCGATGATGAAAACGCAGTTTTTGAAACGAAACGTCCTTTTAAAGTTAATATTAGCTTAAATTTGTGCTGTCAGTCTCATACCTAATTACAAATATTGAGATCTTAGAATTATACAAAATATCAAATTTTTAAATATTATTATTAAAATTAAAGCAGAAAAGGTGGATGTATATATTGTTACTGCTGTTATCTGGTACCCTCTAGCTCTAGTTATCCAACAAATAAATATTAGTTCATTGTGATCAAGTCAAATGGTGTCAGTCAGTAAAATATCTGATGCAAGAACGACGTCATCATACAATGCATTACATAGTCGCAATACAAAAATATCATCTTATACGCCAATTTATACGCCTCCTCGTGTCTCAGCTTAACTTACCCAAAACGATGAAAACCATGAAACTTTATGAAATTTACCAAACATTACCTAACCTAACCTTGAATCCTGGCAAGGTTCTTAATGTCGAATTTCAAAACCATGCGAATTTCGAACTAAATTCGGACTGTTTCGGACATGTCGCGAGGTCGACGTTCGATTCACGCTCAGCTGGTTAAGCTTCCGTTTGATTTCATCACATTTCCGCTACCGTGGACAATATGCTTTATTCTATATTGTAATACAAATTATCTTCAATGCCACATAGCCAAATTTTGGTATAATTAGTTCGCATGTAGGTTGTTTACAATATTTTATGTTTTGCGTAACAGGCATAGATAGAGCGATAAGCGAATGATTGAATGAATTACGATTACGATGATACCCAGTCCCGGATTTGTCAATAGGCCGTATAGGCCGCGGCCTAGGGGCGGCAGCGTCCTAGGGGCGGCAGATTTCAGAAGATGATATTATAGATGATTTTGCTATTAAAAAGTGCCATAAAAGCTTGTAATTCTTGTTTTTTACGCACTTTCCCAGTGACTAATTCAGTGCCTTCCTTACTATGAATGGAAAGTTATTATTTTAGAAAGTTACATGGGGCGGCGGAAATTAATTGGCCTACACTCATAAAAAATATAAATCTGGCACTGATGATACCTAACTCTATATTAAAATAATTCGCATGTTCTTACAATTGAAAACATTTTCCTGTTAAAAATAATCTGTTTATTATGTAATCTGTTTAATAATCTGCTTATTACCAAAATTTTGCAATGTGGTCTTTTATAAAAAGATATCTTCCTTTTACTATAATATTTTATTCCATCTTGAAGTCCAAGCTCATTTATGTTTTTAATTTTTTAAAGTGTATAAAGTCTGTGTGAATTCCCAAATTATTATAGTTTCCCAATCGTGAAATCCCGAGTGCTGAGCTAGGGCTTTTATCTTTTTGTGAAAGAGTACCCCAATAACGATGTAATAATACCTACATCAATTATTATAGTTTGTAAGTAACTGTTAACAATCGTATAATTAATTTGCATTACAATGCAATGTTTCAGATTCTCATAAAAGTCACGATGAAGAGTCAAATGACGTCAATTGTTGTTTGGGTTCTGTTTGTACAAGCTGCACACTGCCTCGATGTACCCCGTGATGATGAAGGCCACACCGAGGTAATATTTGAATTTAATTACTTTAAGTGTTCCTATATGTAGCTCAAGTTGGCTACAATAGATCAAACTTTGTCTCTGTAGTTTCAGGCTTTTGGGTACTCAACATTTACCCACATTGCAAATAATAATGATACACAATATAGGATTCTAAAGACTAATAATGGGAGAATAAATGTATACGTTTCCACACTGATACATAGAAGCTCCGATTTTCTGGTGGGACAGATACGAACTGAGGAGTTTCTTTCGCGATTTATTTTAATCTATGAAAGCACCTTTCCGTAATGGCAGTAAAATAAAAATAAAAATACGTTCATAGGTTTATCAGCGATACCGATATGATGAAAAGATTTTGAATTTTTAAATAAGAAATGTGAATGCGAAAAAAATGATTTCATTAAATTTTGTTTTACGTTTCAGATATATTCCGATCCAACGAGGGGCCGTCGAGATGTGATTGAAGAAGAGAAATACTATAACATTCATTCCGACAACAGGAAAAATATTATGAGTCAGCCAACACCATGGTTACCTGGGTCAGTGCCTGTCGAAGACGATCCCACTACAAAAATATCCATTACCACCGACAATCCGCAAGTTTTACCCCTATATCAGACCACAGAAAAAGTTACTGATAGGCCAACGGGCAGAGGGGCTAGGGCGTCTAATGAAAATTGGATCAAACTCCCCTTCCCTGGTCGCGATGACCACAGAGATGATATTTTGACTCCTCCGCAGCCATCAGGCGACTTGATAAATTCAAGGATGCCTCGAGTTAATTTTGTCACTCAAAATAAACAATTAGAAGCTTCTGAATCCAGAAACGACAAGGAATCTGTTCAAAGAACAACTCGAAAAGACGAAGTGAGAACTGACTTTGTTAGACCTGAAGAAGATGAGAGATCTAAACAATATAAACCAATATATCCACGGCAAGCTGTGTATTATCCAGAAGATCCGAGGAGGCCGTATGAAGACCGTTACTATACCAACGACGATTTATATAGACGTGATCCTTATTACGATTTGTATGATCGTAAGCGATATTATCCTAGTTATGCACCAAGAGTTGATAGATATGACGATGGATATGACAATTACGTGCCGCGGAAGCCAAAAAGAATCATTTATTATGCTCATTTGCCAGAAGTTGTTCGAACACCTCCCAGCGTTGATTTAAGGTATCGCTACACAGTAGACCCCTATCGTCGTTATGATGATGATTATAGCGCGAGGACTGGCAGGTATGATTACAGATTCCGAAGCAGATATCCTTATGCTCCACTAAGGAAAGAAGAAAGAAATTACAGGGATTTGGCTGCATCAAGCACAGTGAACAAAAATAATAAAGTAGAAGATAAGGTTACACCGGCAGCTGTTTTACCACAAAAAGAAGACAAATACAAGAACACCATGTCCAACAATAGTAAGACTCCTAATAAAAATATCATCAACAGTCACCAATATCATGACGCAGGAGATTACAGTAGCTATAATAATCAATTATCGCACAAAACTTTTCAGGACATAGTAAGGCCTGATGACGGGTACCTAAGATTTGAGGAACCGTTATTCCATCGAACTATTGAAGATCCATACCAAAGAAAATACTAGAAGAATTAAATATTCTTCATGTGTGTTTAAGTTAGGACGGTAGCAGTTGAAATTTGTCGTAATCGGTTGTATTTAATTGTAGCGATTTCAAAATCGATCCGGTATCAAAGGCTTTGTGTAATTGGTCGCTAATAAACATAATAACGAATGGTATCGTTTTAATTATTCGAAGGGAGAAGAGTTCACGACAAATTGTACGAGCGATAAATCGAGCGTTTAAATTAAAACACGGGAGGGTGAAGATGAATTTCATTAAGAATTAATTAATGTCATTCTTAAGCGTTTTGTTTTTGCTCGTGGATAAAAAACATCTGTCGGAGATGGTGCCGGCGACGCGTTTTCTGAAGGTAATTAAGCAATAAATTTTGTGGCTGGCTACATCGCGAGGTGGGGGCCAATTACGTTGCGCATTTAAGAAAATGAATGTTTGCACTCAAGTGCGGGGTTATTACGTGAGCCACATTACAAACTAAATCGCAGCTCGCAGCTTCACTCTCGAAACGATACTGCTTGTATGTTCTGTCAGTAGATATTCAAAGCAAATGGTAGGTATTGGTATATTAAAATCTTGCGGATAGTTGTTTAGAGATAGTAAAGACAAACAAACATTAAAATTGCAACAATTTGAATTTTAATAATTTACATGCCGATTCGTTATTTAAAACGACTCCTCAAAAATGAACTTATCTAATGGACACTGTCTGAAGTAATGTTTTATTATACATTTCAATCATCACAAATTATAAAAACATAGTCTTAAAATTTATTATTATCGCGAGATTCAACCAACACTTATGTAAACTAAAAATTCCGTAATCAGACCGCAAAGCTTGAAACCCAACAAGAGTAATTACCACAGAGGTCTTAGAAAAATTCTACGACATGACAGCTTGTAATCAAGGGAATAGATTTGTTTTTTTTTCTTTTTATTCTTAAGCGTTGGGGCCAGAAGCGTTCGCGGATTAATGGGGCGGCGATAAATTACGCTTAATTTAATGTCGGTTTTGGGGTTTGAAGGACTTAGGCGACTGATGCTGTTAACTGTAAATCATCTGACTGGATTGTTGGCGGATCTGTCGTGTCGTCGAGGGAGATTTATCATTACTTCGATTATACGTAACCATGAGAGGTTTTAAATTTTCACATCACTGCATAGGTTGGGTTCTAAATTAAGTTATATTAAACGCTAACACACTCATACCCCGCAGTAGGATTTTACCTGTGTCGCGGGTGGCATGGTCGACATTTGCACCACATCATAGTAACACCCATGACTCAAGTACAAATATTTATCTGTTGTATAAATATCTACCCCTGTTGGGAATCGAACCCAGAACGCCTCGCTTCGCAGGCTGGGTCGCTACCAACAAGGCTACAGGGTCGTCTAAGCACAGTTAGTAGGTTCTACTTGATCAAAAGTTTCTTGCAAGCTTACAAAAAGCTTTACAAGCTTCCGAAAGCTTATTACAGCTTCCACCTCCTGGTAGGCGTTTATGACTCAGAATGATGGTAGTTATTATGTAAATCTCAATCATTTACTCATCATCTGTTACCTACATCAATACAACTACTAATAATACTTTTAATGTATGTACCTATAAGGTAAATTATTTACCATGTCCATAAGCACCGTGATTGGTAATGAGGGAAACTCAAAGCCAATGACACAATTTGATCCTTGATCATCTGAATTATTTATGGAAGCACTCGGCTATGGTGACCATGTGATGAAAGTATTAAAATGGTATATGTTGTTTCGTTAGTTGAACATCAAGATTGAAAAATACAGAGGATGGTTTAATGGCTTATCAATATTGGAATTAGATAAAAAATGAGAGGTGTCAAGGGACACCCGCATGGAACGAAGTTCCTTTCGATTTAAGTATTGTTTTTTGAAGTGATTCAGAAAGTTGTACAGCGCCATCTCTGTAAAACTCTCTGAATCACTTCAAAAAGTATCTTACCAACATTTCGTAAGAAAATTTTCCTTCTAGCCCCCTTTCATATCGCGCGATAAGGAACTTCGTTCCAAAATCGTAAGCAAACAACTGTATTTTATACTTATGTAAAATAAATGTGTGCCACCCGGAATGATTCTCAAGTCACTATAGAAAACAATGAGGTCCTTGAGGACCTAATTATACTTCTTGAGAAGTATAATTACGCGAAAAAAATCCTAAAGACCTTGTACCTAAATAGCATGGCAGAATTTTGTCTAAAATTAAGATTAATCAGATAAAAACTTGTTCAGATAAATATTAAGTAGGTAAGGTATTATTATATTGCAAACATTTTTAGGTATAAATATTACTTGACAGTATACTTTGTCCAATTTTATGTTTCACTAATCCGCACTGGAGCAGCATAGTGGAGTACGCTCTAGGCCTCCTAGGAGGAAGATGGGGGGGGGGGGTTTTTAGTGGGTATACCGTGGGTCTCATTAGCCTATACGGGAGTCCCACATAACCACTCGGGTACCCCCTGCGCCCGGGTGGTATGCGTAATGCATTTTCCACCCCGAAAAAAAAGGCCTCCTCATTAGGAGAGACCCGTGCTCAGTAGTGGGCTATTAAAGCGTTGAATCTAACTTTGTCCTAAACTGTACAGAGAATGTGGTCAATCTACAAAAGGGTTGTGTTGTGACAGATGCGTGTCCGTCGCGAACACATTGCCAGAGGCGCCACCTTCAGGCGAAATTCATTACCAACCTCCTCCGGTACGGAATGACGCATTACCGTGAATTTACCTTTTACCCTGATCTAATCCTGCAAACTTGCTTAGCTAATTGGGCCCGTGTTTGCGGGTAAGGGGGTCCGTTGTTAGATGTTGTCTTGTTTTGTTATGAAAAATATTGGGACAAAGTTATTTTTAAACAAAATTATATATTTTATACGAACCAAAGACGAATACTAGTACTTGTACTTTTTTATAGCCTGAAAGGGTGACGGGTCACCTGATGGTAATTGGTTATCGTCGCCTATGGACTGTCCATAATGGACATGAGCAACACTAGAGTAGTCTCCAATGATGCACTGGCCTTAAAGGAGGAAAAAGAAGATACCTTTATACGTTTGTCTTGAAGTACCCCATCTTCGTAGATGGTCGTAAGTTATTTGCGGTAGGACAAAAACATGAGAGGTGTCAAGGGACACCCGGATGGAACGAAGTTCCGTTCGATTTAAGTGTCGTCATTCGTAAGAATCAAAAAGTGTCGTAAGAATTTTTTCCGTCTAGCTCCCTTTCACAACGCGCGATAAAGAACTTCGTTCCAATAGTAGAGTCTGTAGCGTATATAGAAGTCGTGAATGTGCGGAAAATAAAACCAGGGGCGGATCTACGTATGGGCTTTTTGGGCTGTAGCCCAGGGCCCCGTGGATCCAAAGGGCCCCCAGCCCCCACTAAAAACAATAGGTGATATTTCACTAAAAACAATAATATGGGCCGACAAATAATGAAACAAAATATAACTCGAATAAATAACGACGACACAAAGTATTATACAATTTTCAACGTTTTTAAACGAGTAGTGCAAAAAATATACGTTTTCTTTTCTACTTCAACCCATAGGTGGAAACTGTTAGATCGTGGAACAAAACTAAAATTTACGTTAAAAAGTTTAAGCCAGATCAGATGGTCTTGTCACTATGATGCTGTCAAAGCTTTAAAAAATAATTACGATAACATTATGAACATTTTCAAAAATTTTTGCGAAAATGAAGATGAGAAAGTTGATTTCCGAAGAGAGGCATGAAAATTCAATAAAATGGCGAAGCTTGATACTGCAATATTGATTATTTTTTGGGAAGAAATTTGGAGATTTCATTTTGTTAAAAAAATACAGGATTTGCAAAACAAAAATGTGGAAAACATAGATGTGGAAAGTGTACATAATATTATTGATTATTATCCATATGACGTAGACGAGCATTTAGTGAATGAGTGCATGCAATTAAAATCTTACATATTTAATTATAAGCCAGAGTTTTATATCACTTGCAGTGATTAGGCTTATTTATGAAAAGAAACTTGTTGATGTTTTTCCAAATTGTTATACCATCTTAAAGATTTTTTTTAACTTTGCCAATCACTAGCTGTGAAGCGGAGCACTCTTTTTCCAGGATGGCATAAAACAAATATAGGACAACAATGTCGAACCATCGACTAAATCATTTGTCGGTTCTTTCTATAAATTGTGATTTAATGAAGGACTTACAATGTGATAAGCAAATAAAGGACTTTGCAGCAGAAAAATGCAGAAAGGTTGTCTAAAATGCAGACCTGTCTAATTATTTTGCAATAATGTTGTAAACTTGCTGTCTGTAGATATACAAAAACACTAAGTCACATTAAATAAATCAAATTATTTTATTGTCCTATTTTTTCTATATACCTACCTATGTATATCACTATCGAAAACAGTTTTTTGACAAAATGGCTATTAGTTGATGAATTTGGTAGGCCCCTAAATTGTTTCAGCCGAGGGCCCCACAAATTCACGATCCGCCCATGAATAAAACTCAAGATAGATACCTATATTAAGTGACAAAATATTATTTTGAACCTTACTTTATTTTCTATGATACAGATTTGATGAAGAAAATCACACATCTTCATAATATTCCCATCGCAATGTATAATATAACTTACTTAGGCGGTTTCAAACAGCCTTTAACTTACACGTAACATTCAGGTCTAAGAAGATAATTATTTACATGGCACACTCACAGAACATTTCAACCCTTTTCTTACCATTTAGCCCATAAACCTGCAGCTAATTCCCTAAGTTAACCCTGTAATGAACACAAAACAACGTCAACTGTAAACAGTGCGAATGCCTCATCACCGCACGACAAGAGGACACTAAAACTATTAACATGTCAATAACAATTTGGGAAATTGCTTTTATGTTGTTAGAGATATGAGACCCGTCGGGAAAGGGGTTACTTAAACTAGGGTTGTCACTTGTCAGTTGAGGTATTTTTGTTTGTTAACCGATTCGTTGCTGATGACACTACAGGCGTGTCATTATTTTTTTAACTTGTGGCTTATGACACGTTAGGCGTGTCATTTTTTCATTGATTGTAAGACCTTCAAATTAAGTTTTAGAAGTGTCTGTCTAGAACAAAGCTATCAAGATTTTCCACGTAGACCAAGCCTGTTATCTTAGTCATAGATTTGTTCAAAGCCATGGCGAAAAGTTGCCGAAAATGGGTGCCGCAACGAATTGGTTAATAGTATCAGGCGTTACTTTGCGGAAATCCATTGTTATTAAAGGTGCTGGTATGAATGTTGGTATATACTTTTAATTATTGTAGTACATGTTTCCGTTGTAGGAGGGAGGGAGGTGCCGTGCAATACCATCATAGATGTTAACCGCGGATTGTTGCAAAGTAGACTAATACTAACTTAATTTTTGTATTTATAAACTTTTGTTGGAAGCAGGCTTATGCGTATAGTTAGCGAGTAGAAAGGCCACCTGGTGAAAGATGGACCATGGACGTCAGTAACACCGAAGACATCGCAAATGTGTTGCCAACCGATAAAGAAGTGTATAAATTCAATTACATAAAAGTGATTTAGGTATAACGTTCTTTGGTAACGATTCAAAAATCAAAAACTTTAAAATCTATGGAAATACATATAAACTGTTATACTTCGATGAATAGTATTAGTCCATGGAATCATATCTTTCATTCTAAGAAATTAATGAAATTATATTATTCACTTAATTCGTCATTTTTAACAAAATGGTTGTGTTTGTTTTGAAGCATGTTTTATAATATCCATTTCTTCTCATTAGATTTGTGACGTGTATGTAATTTCCAAACCCAGAATCCATGTTAAAAATTATGGATTGTATATGTGACTGAGTGAGTAGTATTTTTTTATGTAATAGTAAACACAGTACAGAGATAAACTGTTCTTTTGCTCATGTATTTAACGTTATGAAAATTTTTATTTCTTTAAAGTTTAAACTATAATATTTAAAAATGAAACATGTGACAGCCCTTGAACTATATTGTGGCATAGTGACGGGAGGCAAGTTAAACAGTTCAAGTCAAGGGTCGCGGCGAGTCGTCCCGAGTCCCGAGTCAGCTCCAAATTGATAATTTTCTCCGCAATATCGTAACATTACATCAGTTATTCATTAAACAAGATATGATCCCGGTCCAGCCAATTAATATTTATACGCTATGTCCCTTTGTCCCTCAGTGTAAATTAATTTCAGAGTTCAAGCGCTAAATAATAATGATTGCTTAGCGAGATTGGCTGCCCGAATATCCTTTTTGGTTATGAGTTCGTATGAATATTGAGTATTTATTATTGAGCATTGAATAAAAGCTCAATGTTTAATCAATGTATTTCGCGTATCCTAATCTATACTAATATTATAAAGAGGAAAGATTTGATTGTTTGTTTGCATTGAATAGGCTCCGAAACTACACTATGGCTGGGTGACATAGGCTATATTATATTTAAAAAATAAAGTAACCCAAGGTGTAAAAAAATAAGGAAACCGAAGCAAAGCGAGGGCGGTAATTCGTATAGTATATAATAGATATTTTTTTCATTTTTATTTTATTTGAACATTTAAAACTTACTGATGAAACTGGGTGACATACGAGAAGACCAGCCAACTGATGGTAAGTGGTCACCGTCATTCAATGACATGAGGGATAAGGAAGAAGCGAGCAGAACGCAAGTTCTAATAGGAATGTTGACTAATTTTAGAATTCAATTTTATTTTATAGATAGGACCTTAATGTTCACGAAAAAAATATTATAAAAATAATAATATTCCATTTAAAACAAAAATTGATAAACAGAATTCAATATAAAATTTCCCACCAAAAACGTCAGGTGACGTCACTAACCGATATTCAATACTAGCTGAAGTTTGTTGAATTGACTTTTAGAATACGAACGTTTGAGGTCACATGACAGTGAGTGCTATTTTTAACATTTTGAATTACTTAATGATAATTATTTAATTTATTGTGATCAATTTCGATAAAATAATAATATTTAAGGCCTTTAAATGTTACCATTAATACTTTAAACATTTTACATTAATTTACAATTAGCGTCAACATCCATATTGTACCTATTTCTAATAGTATGCGTTTATAGCTTGTTATTGTTGTATGGTTTGGCGTGGATGATGTTCAACCGAATGGGCATTCAATGAACGCTAATCAAATGTGTCACTCCATAAATTGGCTTGGCGACAATGTATCGAATGCCCTTCTCGGAAACTCAGAAAAGAGATCGCAAACCCGTATCTCATCTCAGGGTCATCTCGCTCATTTTACTTTATGTGACACTTATTTAGAAATACTCTAAGGGCGCTGTTGTATTACGGCAGGATAAGAGATTTTCAAGACATGAAAAGATTGCTACAAACTTAGATAAACAAGTGACATTTAATTTGTTAACTTAAACTTAATGCAAATCAGTTATTTAACTTATGATTGTAAAATTACTAACTAATCGTGGATTTTGCACATTTTACTATGAAGTTATTTGATTAAATCTGTGATTAAGCTGAGTGATACTATTTACGACATGTGTACGCTGATATTTCTACCCTGATACATCCTAGATGCAGGTAGTATTGTTTCAAATACTTTTCCACTTCTTTTAAGTGCAAGCTTCAATATGTAGGTTAATTTCTCGTACCTAATATATATTTTGTATAATATTAATGTACCTCTATCCATAAATCTTCGATAGCGTTACTTTCTACTATAAACTGGAAGCTAAGATAATATCGCTCGTTTACACATCTGTGTGTCATTACGATCTGAATATCGTTTGAAACTCATTAATCGCTTACCTACTCTCAGTGCGACCAGTCAGCAAGGCATGTCGGACAACAAAGGTGTTATTTGGTTTCCAAGAAGAACTTTTGTCGTCGGATTCCCTATAAGAAATATTTGCGTACTTTGTAACATATCGGAATTTACGACAACGAGTCGTCAGTTCTTATAGGAATCGCTGTATAGGATCTCTGGTGACTCGTGACTCTAACTCTTAAATGACCGTTGACCTTTTATCTTCAACCGGTCCTTTATTTATTTATTTATTTATGTATACTTTATTGACCACAATATAAAATATTGAAGTACAAATGGCGAGCTTAATGCTATTGCATTCTCTACCAGCTAACCATTAGGCCAAACAGAAAAACGCGATGAGCGGTATATAAAAAAAAGGATATATAATAATATAATACATATATATTAACATATTAGAATAAACACATATATACAGACAATATTAGAATAAATAAATATATACAGATACATAAAAATATATTTATATAAATAAATAAGTCCTTTGTTGAGATTTGATCAAATAATAATAAAATTGTTATTGAGAATATTTCGTCAAAGAAAGAGGTATTATGAGATGAGTGTCCTGCGTAGTCACCGAAATTTTTGGGAAATTTTATACCAAACAAGGTGTTACCAACTTACTTAAATATTCTGTAACATTTCGCCTTCCATGTACAGACATGGATCAGTTAAAGTTTAATAGTTTTGTTTTCTATCAGTGATGTATTTGAACATGCTTTAATTTTTAACCGACTTCAAAAAAAGGAGGTTCTTAATTTGACTGTATTTTTTATGTTTGTTACCTCCGTACTTTCGACTGGGTGAACCGATTTTGATGATTATTGTTTTAATCGGAAACTGGTGCTTGTCGTGTGGTCTCACATAAATTTGAGGGAGATCTGACAATGGCATCCATGTCAAAAGCATATAAGTCTTAAATTTGCATTAAGTATGTGCGCGACAAATGGACGAATAACTCAATATCATGCCAACCGATTTCGATTATTCTTTTTTTTATTGGATGTACTTCATTTGAAGTCAGTTCTTTTTTGTTAATTTTTTGTCTTTTTTTACACCAAAATGTTCAACATGTAACAGATTCCAAGAACGAGTCACGAAGTTAAGTTAACCTTTATTTAACGAATGAACCACCCTGATTCAATAATTCCTCTTCATCCAGGTGTTACAAGTCACTATAATAATAATGGTAATAAAAAATGAGTTTATATAAAGAGGCTTTCAGAATACCCGCGGCTGCCGACGCGACAAAGCGCGGGACCATTACGCGCCGCGACATCCCTATAAAGCACCCGATACACCGTCTGACAAGATCGCACTAGAGAATGCTCTACTTCATATTTTATTTATAACATAGAAAATATATTTACTTAAGATTCTGACTGAATGTCTGGCGAAGAATTTACTGCAATGGACATCTGATAATTCTTCTCTCTTTTTGACGTGATAACGTCTATTAAAACGATGAACGCCGGGTGCACGCACGAAAAAGCATGACTCATTTGTCGCGTTCCGCGAGCGTTTGAACAATGGAGAAAGCGCCATCTATGAACAAAACTATGTACACAATTAAGTCAGAAAGGAACTTGCTGAAAAAATAGTTTAGTTCAGGAGTTCTAGATGGCGTTGTAGTATAAAGATAAAAGTTTCTTATCTATAAAAATATGCAATCTTTTCATCAATGTTTTGTCATGACGTTGTCACGTTAAACTACCGTCCATAAACCGACTTTACAGACAACCATTTTTTATTGACCACAGGCGGCGTTGTCCAATTATATTCAGGAGGCTCGTCTGTTCGTTTGTAGTCAAAGTCACAACCCATAATTCTGTCTCCGCTCACAATGTGAGGGGTATAGGCCATAGTCTACCACGCTGGTCAAGTGCGGATTGGTAGACGTCACACACCTTTGAGAACTCTCAGGTTTCCTCACGGTGTTTTCCTTTACCAAAACAAGTGATAGCTGACTTCTTATCGTTTGTTGACTGATAAACGATAGTTACTTACTAGTTAGTAATTAGTTCAAAGCTAACGGCTACTAATGCTGGCCATAGACGATCAAGTATACTTGTCAAGTTTGCAGCGGACTTGACGCGGCATCCAGTAAACTTGACGGTGTATGGCCACGGTATGGCTATCTGGCCATATAGCTATCTCATGCAAACTGGATGCCACATCAAGTCAAACTGTATCTTGTATGGCCAGCTTAATGAACTAGCGAGACTAATATGTACTGGTTACACTTTAGAGTTAACTTACAAACACCAGTCAACATGATTTATTATATTGAGATTTGAAATTTACACATTTTTTGTATTTGTTATTTTAATAAAACAATGTAAAAGAAACATTTTACCTATGATTTAAATTGAAATTAAAATGTAATGAATTGAAAAATAAATAATAATTATTTGAAGTAGAGTGTTCATCGTGTCAATGCATCTGCACTACAATATTTCGAGGCGTACGCATATTTCCTCTTAACGTTTCCATTGGCTTTCAAAACGATATCACGACAAAAAATGAACTAACGTACAAAAATCACATATGAAATTGAAAGCAATCACAAATCGCTACTAGATTTTACTCTGGCTAGTCAGCACCCTCCTTCTGAAATCGATAATCGACAGCGAAATATTTTTCGTGTTAGGTTTTAGTTAGCAACAAGATTTAAGAGTGTAAATTACGAATGTGTAACAATGACTTAACAAATATTAATGAAAATATTTTTTTCTGCGATGATAGCCGGCTAATGACCCAGGCTAGCTATTGTTTAGCGCATGTTTGTAGTGAACTATTTTACATCACTTGGTTTTCATTTACTGTAATGTAAGAGAGGTCAAATATTAGTGAATTACGGCTAAGGCTGTCGTACAACTCAGGCAACCTTACCCTTATAATAAAAAATGAGTTCTGTCCATTGAAATATTAACTAGCGAAACTTCAAAAAATTGTAAAATTGATACGCATAAATAACAAACTTATACCAATTTTTTTATTTATCGATATTATACTTCGAAATATTTGAGTACTTGAGTCTAAAATTGTCATCAAAAACTGAACCCTGCACTGTATGATCATAGCATAACTATAGTAAAATATATTTACCTGATGGTAATGGAAACGCGTCCGACACCGGGCCCCGGGGCGGACCGGAGCGCGCGTCCGGCCGTGTCGATGCGCCACTCACCATAAATACGCGTCGCCCCGACAAGCACCGCCACTCATAACGTATCAATTGTCTTTATAGCCGGTATTTTTATTATTTATGCGCGACATCCCCTTGTCAAGCGATCTCATCTCGATCTTCGGTCGTTTTGTGAGAAAAAACGCCGATGCTGAATAATGTTACATGCGATTATGGGCCGCGACATGCGAATAACTTGCTGAATGGTTTCTGATCGGGGATGCGTGAGATGTTAAGACGTTCAATCAAATTCTTAGTGCTTTACTTGGTACGCATATTCGACGATTAACGGAATGCTTTTTTTGTTGGCTCTATGTTTGACGGTTGGAAGTCATATATTATGTAATTAAGAGTTAAGCAACTAACGCTCCAACTCAGAGTCACTAACGGTTACTTAAATCGCTCCTTAGTAAATAATTTGTATGGTGATTCTTGACTAAAGAGTGAATAAAGTAACTGTTAGTGACTCTGCGTTGGGGCGTTGGGGGTAGTAATGGTTTTAACGGTTTGAGATGTTGAAATGTGTCAAATCGTATGTAATAATCCTTGACAAAAAATAACCGACTTCAAAATTAGGGATAACTCAAAAAATACTCGTCGGATTTCACTCAATTTTAAGTGAGACTATATGAGCACCAGCTTTCGATTAAAAAAAGAATCATCAAAATCGTTTCACCTAGTCGAAAGTTCTGAGCTAACAAACATAAAAAAATACAGTCGAACTGAATACAGGAGGTATGTTTTGAAGTCGGTTAAAAACCATAGGGCACGGATTTCTTCTCATAACCACGCAACCATCTTCACCACGCTGCTAGCTACGCTGTACTGGTCGAAGAATAAGATCGGTATTGGTTCTGGCACTTGTAGAAAAACAATCGATAGAGAAATAGAATATCCTACTAGAATTATAAATGGAATGTGTTCAGAATTCTAGTGAGCGTAGAAATATAGGGCTAAAACTTAATTTGGTTGGTCACTGTAATAGCATACTCGCCGATCCGGTATCGGAGGATGCTAAAAAATTATGTAAGCTCATATCTGTAAGGCATAGTTAATAGTAATTATAATTGTTTAGTATATAAGAAACGTTTTGTAACCAGGGCGACATAATCGCTACAGCGACAAAGCCCTTTCTTTTGAAATAAAAAAAAAAAAAAATTATAAATGCGAAACTCTGACTCTTTTGCGCAAAAACTACTGAACAAATGGAATAGGACATAGAGTAGGCACTTATTCCGGAAAATGCGAGCAGAGGGCTTGTATGAAATAACTAAATCTAGCAAGTTTTCTTATTCGCGTCTTAACTTGGTTTAACTTTAGACGACACACACAAGCATACGAGATTAGCGTAACTAACACACACAAACACAACATGAAACCTTGACTTTTGAAACATGTTACCTCAGGGGGTTGCGCGAGTATTAGACTTTTTCGCCTATCTCATGTCAAGCCCACCTGCGTAACTCTTTTGCTTTTGTACACAGAGTAATACGGAGCAGAAAAGTTTTGAATGGAATACTTATATTCATACATTTTTATCTGGTTTTCGCACCAAAATTAATATAAGTACGTGATCAGGTTTACGGATTTACGGTATGCTTCTATCATTTCATGCAAATCATTATATTTTATAGACACCTTTTTTATTCGTAAAAATTGTGACCGACAGACAACATGTTTTATAATACAATAAAATATTAAGGGTTTTGTTTATTCCACAGAAGAATTGAATCCTGTTTATTCCTTTTAATTCTGCTTCTACTGCTTTTTTATACCAGTGATTAGATTAAAAAATAAAGTAGGATTCCATTAAAGGATTCTTGACTGCTCGTAGTGAACATTGTATCGCAGAAGGACAGAAATTTGTCATAGATGACTTCGCAATAGTTTGTAAAAGATGGTTAGTTCATCTCCATTCAAAATCTCTTAGCCTCTTCATAATCTTCTCGATTAGACTTTGACGGCAAGAAGTCCATAAGAACACAGTAAATTTTCAAAATATATTTTTTGGTACTAATATTATAAAGCCGAAGAGTTTGTTTGGTTGAACGCGCTAATCTCAGGAACTACTGCTTCGAATTGAAAAAACATGAGAGGTGTCAAGGGACACCCGGATGGAACGAAGTTCCTTTCGATTTAAGTATTGTTTTGTTGTACAGCGCCATTTCTGTAAAACTCTCTGAATCACTTCAAAAAAAGTGTCGTCATTCGTAAGAATCAAAAAGTGTCGTAATTTTCCGTCTAGCCCCCTTTCACAACGCGCGATAAGGAACTTCGTTCCAAAATTCTTTTTGTGTTAGATAGTCCATTTATCGAGGAAGGCTATAGGCTATATACCATCATATATTTTAGTATGTAGTTAGTTTTTTCCACAAATTAACGCGCGTGTGACACCGCGAGGCACAGCTACTCCTTTATATTTTTTTAACCCCCCACGCAAAAATCATCATCATCTGTCTGTGGCATCGTAACTCCTAAACGAATGGACCGATTCATGGTTTTTTATTTCAAAGTTGATGTGATCGAAGTGGAGCTATGTTTAGTGTAAATCAAACTCTGGGGTTTTCTACATTTAATAATCTAAAACTTTAGCAAAAAAAAAACGATTTCAAATGAAGTAAGTACATCCTTTCCAATATCAATAAAAAAAGAATCATCGAAATTGGTTGGCGTGATATTGAATTATTCTTCCATTTATCGCGCACATACTTTATGCTTTAAGGCTTATATTGTTTCCCCATGGATGCCAGTGTCAGATCTTACTCAAATTTAAGTGGGACCACATGAAACGCTCCAACTTTCGATTAAAAAAATCGTTAAAATCGGTTCACCCATTCGAAAGTTCTTAGGTAACAAACATAAAAAATACAGTCGAATTGAGAACCTCCTTCTTTTTAAACGCTTTTATTAAACGCTTTTATTTACTTTCACTTCGGAGCATCAAATCTTGTAACGTTAATTTGAATGACTTCCCTTTAATGAAAATTGATGAAATTTGGCAGACATGTGTATTTCCGATGACAATACACGAAAATCATATTTTAAACTAATTTTCATTGTTTATTTGTTGTTAAATTAAAAAAAACGATTTTCAGACTTTAGACGCATAATTCTCTATGTTCTATTTTACGTAGAGACTTGAAATTTTTACAACTTGTAGCTAATTTTATAAACTAAACATTATTGAAATAAAAGCGTTTAAAAAAAAAAAATTTTTTTTCATTTGACTTATTTAGCTTCACTTCGGAGCATCAAAGCATCAAATCAAATCTTGTAACGTTAATTTGAATGACTTCCCTTTAATGAAAATTGATGAAATTTGGCAGACATGTGTATTTCCGATGACAATACACGAAAATTAAAAAAAAAAAAAAAATTAAATTAAAAAAAAAACGATTTTCAGACTTTAGACGCATAATTCTCTATGTTCTATTTTACGTAGAGACTTGAAATTTTCACAACTTGTAGCTAATTTTATAAACTAAACATTATTGAAATAAAAGCGTTTAAAAAAAAAATTTTTTTTAGGATTCAACTTATTTCGAAGTCGGTTAAAAATGCACAATTACTACTGAATTATTTTTAATGTTTCCTCCGTCTTGCATTACTCTGTGTTGGCGCAAAGTTCCCAGCGTATCCGTAGCACTGACAAGTCTCGCAAGTTGTGCTGGATTTATATTTTCCGAGAGTTCTTCGCCGCGCCATGGCCCGGGGTATCTGCTAACCGCGGTGTTGGGTTCTGTCGGCTGGCTTCGTCGCTAATTCATCTACATTCTACACGGTATACCTAATAATATTATAAAGAGGAAGTATTTTGCATTTTTATTTGAATGATTATAGTATTCTCTCCCCAAAAGAATGGTCTATTATTTCTGAATAAATTAATGTTATCGTATTGAACAAATTGGGATGGTTGATACCAAGGAAAGCGGGGGCGGTTAGTAGTAGTTATTAAAATACTATAAATAATTATTTTTGTATGGTTTTAAAATTCAAATTTCATATACGAGTATACATAGGTATCACTGATAAACTTATGCACGTCATTTTTTGGCTTTTCGTGCTTTGTCATGGAGAAGAAAAGCCTAAAGAAACTTTAATATTGCCTAAGCCTTAGCTTAAGCCTTAATTAGCCTAAGAAGACTATTAATATAGGACATCATGATATATATTACTCTGAATAACTCAATACAGTATAGTGGGCGACACATGTTTCGGAAGTTTATCGATTACGATCAAGTATTATTGTAAGTAATTACTGGTATGATTATGTTTTCGTGATAGTTGCCTATCTAGCTTACTAGACCTACTCGTAGATAGAGGGTGGTTTCTCTTGCCTAAACCAGCCACCAAACGACTCGTGTTGCAGCTAAAAAGCGTAGGCAATTCATAGGTGATACCTATGGTGTTACTGATGTCCATGGGCAACCATGAGCAATTACCATCAGGTGACTCATGGGATAGTTAGTCGGCTATTTTATATGTTATAAAGTTCTTATACTGGCCGAAGAAATAATAACAAGCAAGGATAAGGGAAGTGTATTAAGGCGGCCGTCAATGATAACACGAAACACGCGGCGACGGCTAGAAATACGATAAATCTCTCACCCAAGGAAAGGGGTGTACACACGTTTTCTCCGATAGATGTCAGGAATTAGATCCGTAAGGCCACGTACACAGGCAGAGGTTTAAAGCTCTTGACATAAAACGCTGAACGAACTAACATCATCATTTCAGCTCGTCCACGTTTATTGGTCTTAGGTTATACATAGTTGACTATGTCGACGACGGATTGGTAGATTGCACATAACTTTACGAACATTATAAGGAACTTTTAGCCGTATTGGGGCGGCTTAGAATATTAACCCCAATCCCACGCCGGATTGGTATCGTAAAAGGCGAACCCGCCCGCTGGTGGTAGGGCCCCTCGAGGGATTATATTGGTAGCATTGATTTTAATTGTTAATTAATATCATTATTACTATTATTATTTCTCCATTGGGTTCGCCTGGATAGCTACCAACTTTGAGCATGAGTCAGCCGCCAAACGACACGTCGTGTTCCCGCTGGGGGCTTGAGAGCCAGTTCTTTCTTTCTTTTTCTTCTCTCTTTCTTGGCCGGCATCGCATCAGGGATGACGATAGTCACTTACCATCAGGTGAATCGTTAGCTCATTTGCCGGCTAATTTCCATAAAAAAAACTCTCGGGGTGCTTTTCCACCAGATATGTGCTATGCAGCTATGCTGCGAAGATGTGAAATCTGATTGATTTCCACCAATGAATATGATTGGTGGATATCAAACGCACTAAGCACCCTTAAGGTTGTAATATTAGCGTGGCGAATGTTTCAAACAATTGAAAGGGCAGGATGAATTTGAAGTCACTAAACCAAGATTTGAAATTAGAATTAACTTCAAATTTTGTGTATAAAAACGTTCAGTAAGAAAAAGCCATAAGCGCCTACTGTTACAAGAATAAGGTGGAAAGTAGAAGCTTGCAACCGTAAAAATTTACTCCTTGCTGGACTTTTCAGAAAAACGTACTTTAGTGCATTAGGATAGGGACTATCTTAGAGGTACAGTAAGTGATGTCGTGAGTAGGGTGGCAATAAATTACGTCTCGGAATCTAGAAGTATTCGTATCGGTCGCGACTGATAAAAGTCCTCTTTCACTCGACCGACTTGTTCCGATTAGAGATGTGATTCATCTTATTATATCGATAAGATGATTAAACGTATTTTCGGTCCAGGTATATATCCTATGTTCCTATGTTCTGAAGTACCTATCAAGCCTTCGATCAAAAACAAGCAGAAAAATCTTGACATGTAAAAAAAGAACATGATAAGTAACTATTCTCCGTACTATTGATTAAAAAATAAATTCACAGCTACTTCCACGCTTATAGTATTTAGAAAATATAGCTCGATCAGTCGAACATATTGTATTATTATATTTAATGCAATCGATAAAATATTTTACGTCCGGGCAAAGGTTTCCATTACAAATTATGGAGGATATTAAATTGCATTTCATGTAGTCTGAAGCTGACCTAAAATATGATCCGAACTAGAAATCGATATCGATTATCGACTCGTTCCCATCACTACGAGTGTTGTTAGCGTTCGTAGCACGTCCCGATCAGCTGTGGGTCTTTTGTCTGTTTTCTTTTTAATTACCGCCAATAAATACCCTCCCTCGTGTTGAAGATAGCCACTCTATCGATACCGAGGGGCCCCGAAATAGTTTGCGTTACTCTTCGACTCGTAATTATTCGTTTGTAGTACGTTTTAACGGAATCATGATGTAACGTACTAGTGATTTGCCCGCGACTTTGTCTGCGTTTTTCGGGATATAATTACCCTATAAAGACCTAATCAAAGTCTTCTAGAAGACGGGAGAATATGGAGTCGATGTCCTATTTAGCATCTGGTTGCAATGCAATCCATTTTTATTCCACTTCACAAAAAAGGGTCCACCAAGAAATGCAACAACTATCGACTCATATGCTTAATATCACATGCAAGTAAGGTTGATGCTTCATAATTATAATTAATAGAAGGCTGTTGGCCTACCTTTCCCCACTTTTACAGGGCTGCTTGGGAAAAACTGTGGAAAACTAAACAAGATTTGATTGGTTGAAGAATGGATCCCGACTGTTAATCCTTCTATGGTGTAGTTGTTTAGTATTACTTTTAACAACATTATTAACTACTGGGCATGTTTTTCTCTTTTTAATTTATTTTACACAGTCGGATTTTTTAAATTTTATTATTGTGTTCACAGGAAATTGTTGGATCTCAAAACTGGTGAAGCCATGGCTGAAATAAGTTTGATAATGTTCTGATAGTTAACTAGTGAAGTCTTATTAGGCTTAACCCTTTAAATCCACGCTCTTAGCATTTGTCCCTTTTACATTGTTGTAAGGTTCAAAAATTTATTTATTTCTTTCTTTCTTTCTTAGAAAAATTTACAGCTATTACAATATTTATGTTATGTTGAGCAGTAAAATTACAAGTTTTCGTAAATGTTTTTCGCAGATTTAAGTCAATAAATAATTAAATACAGACTTAGATTAGTTACAGTTTTATTATAGCCAATCAGCACTGATTCCATGATATTGTTTTTTCACAAAAAAAATAATCCATAGGTAATTCTTCGATCCACTGATTATAATAACATTTATACTATGTACGAAATACGAATGTCTCTACGTGTCAAGATTTCAGAGCTGCGGGCATGTTACTTATGAATAAATAAAAAGGGTAGCATCCCAAAAATCGCAGTAATTCACGACGATTTCAGGGATTGCCATAAGGTAAAGTTGGATAAGGTAAGTTAAAAGGTAAGTGCGATCAGGGTTGGTAACACCGGCAGTTATCGTGGATATACGGTCAGATTTTGTGATACGACCGAGTCTATCATTGAAATGTCTCTTACTTACAGGGATGGATTCAGAAGACTGGTAATATTATATCAGGAACGAAACTTACTAATATTATAAATGAAATTTTGTATGTATGTTACTCTTTCACAGAAAAACTACTGAGCGGATTTTCATGTAATTTAGCACAAAAATAGATAATAATCTGGAATAGGATATAGGGTAGGGATTAATATTCCGAAAAACGCGGCCAAACGCTAGCAAAACAGACCGCTATTTTCAATATATTTAGAAAATTAATGAAAACTTAAAACATTTACCTAGTAACGAAGTTTCAATTGAAGAAGAACATATTTTTAGCTACTGTTTAGTATCTTAAATTAAATTAATTAAGGTAAAATATTTTTATAATTATTTATTGGACCATACTTTCTTCAAGTCAGGCCTTAAAATTACATATCTAATGCTTGAAGTAACTTGTTTCATTGCAGACTGCAGTACTTCAAGGCGTTGCAGACGTCGGACGCTGACGTTTTTTTTTAATTGGACTAAACGTATTCTGAGCTGAAGTAGACATTAGCACAACATAGCAGAGATTTGGCAGTACGTAGCTGCTACATACATGTGATGCTACGTATAAATGGCACAAACAGATACACATTGTGCTTGTTCAATGAGTTTGTTACTTAACTGTTGAATAAAACCTTAAAAAAAACAAAATAATAACCCCTTGAAACTCTTTGTAACATTTCAAAGTTCACCACGATTAAAATCAGTTTTTATTCTGCCACCATTTACAAAAAAATATCTGCGGCATTTCAACGAGCCGTAGAATCACGTGTCTGCATCACAGCATACGCTGCAGTATGCTTGTACATTGTATACATTACAAAATTTACTCTATAAGTACCGCGTTGCTAAGTGCTGTATCGTCAAGAGTATGAACTATGATATCCACGGACCAGTATCGTCGCGTTGGTCTATTGCTTATGAATCATTATGCAGCTTGCAACAATAATATTAAACTATAGATACGTTATGCCTTTACAAATCAACCAAAAAATCTGTTCCGACCGAGCTACAACACACACACGTTTATCTTTTGTTTCACTACACCAATCACTATTACATTGGTAAATTATGTAACAGGGATGGCACTACTAAAACCATAATAGTGAAAAAGACAGCTAGACGGCCTCACTCAGAGGCAGCTATCAACTGTCTGAATTAAAATCACTACACTTGTCTAAATTCGACTGACATAATTTCAGCGCCATCTTGGCATATCTTGTATATAATATCATTGAGCTTGCAATCATCAAATAAAGCGGCCTTATTTGACTTTCAGCCGAATAAGCAAACTTTAGCTGCACTGCAAATTGCAATACATTAAATATCACATTCAAATCCGTCACCGCAATCGCCCATAAATGGTAACGGTGCCTCGCGAGAGCCATACAGTCGCTACGAAAATCATTCCATCGCTAAAATATCAATAAAACACAAACGCGCCCACCGGGGACTCGTTCCATCGCTCCAGAATTACAAATGTGCCCCAAACTCCAGTTGCCCTTTGATGGGACACTTTATTTTTTGTAATGGCTACACCGACCGCAACTTAGTGCTTTATGAGATTTACATTTAGTCGTGCCGTTTTATTGACCGTAACGGCTGTACGGGAAAAGATCATGGGAAAATGGTGGAAAATTTTATGGAATTGACGATTTCAGGGAATTCCTTTTTAGTGCTTACATTTTTTATTGAATTCAAGTGCTTTTAGAGATGTTTGTAATGGAATTGAAAGTTGTAATTGTGAATCCTACAGTGCTGCAATCAACTTGATAGTCCAACGAGGTCACGGGTTCTATTCTCGGCCTAAGTTCATAGTTAGGCAACAGTAATTTTTTTATTAGTTTCGATTATATAAGTAGTTCTCTATACCTGTACACAATTGTTTGAGTGTTTAATATAGTTAACGTTACATATTTTTATTAGCTTGCGAGTACTATTTAAACTGCCATATTTTTTTATAAGTATAAATAATGTAACACACACTTACTTTTCGAATCTAGTTATTGCATGGTATAGACCCACAGACCACAGTATGCCTATAAGTCCTATAACATTGAAGTATAATGTCATAGAACAGACATTTCGAACAAAATGTGTGTCCCGCCCGGGAGGTTCTGTTTTCAAAATTGAGCCTCCGTTCTTTCAAAATGAACGAATCCATTGAAGATTGAAGCCACGTGGCGCCAATGAATTGCGACATACGTGGTGTTCGCGGTGTCGGTTCTATACGCTAGCAATAATACTTCAATGGCCTATAATCATTTATTTTCATAACGACAGCATTCGAATTAACAATAAAATTAAAAATGTATATTATTTGGCACATGTCCAACCAGCCCAAGTGCCCACACGAAAGCAGTCCTTTCCTGTTTCCGCCGCAGGGCGCCAAATATCCTTCCAAGTAATTACATGCCCTCTACCTTGCCTTGGTCATAAATAAACGTAATATTTATTTCGGGTCGGTGACAAAATTATACTCTTGTCGATGGTTCATTTGGACCGTGTTCCTTTTTTGAATGTGGCGCGAATGTTGGTTTTTTATCTGTGCGACACAGTTTATTCTTTTTTTTGTTGAAATTTTTCGATTAAGCAAGAAATGTTTTGCAGAATTTGATTAATGTGTTCCGAGTTGTAAATTAAAAATTATACTTAAGTATTCATATTCGGAGTAATTTATTATTATTATATTGTGTAGTGACTTGAACTCTTTCGTGTAGAGAGGAATATTAACTGTCGTTGAGTTTCTTAATTGCTTTGATCCATTTTAAGTGTTGACGTTTGTCGATGGTTATAAAAATATTATTATATTTTATTATAGTTTGTTGTCTATGGACAGTCGTTCTCCCATATTGTTGTTTTAGCATTATTCGTTTTGTCGTGGCGAGCATATACACAGGGCCGTGCCTGGGTATATGGCCGCCTGCGTGCCAGTCTGTATGGCCGCCCCCAGGATAACATTAAAAAAAACTACTTTAATTTTTAATGTTTATTATTTTACACAGGGCATCAAATCGGGAAAAAAATCAGTTTTTGGTTAACCGAAATCGAGAACGAAAAAAAATATTGGTTTTGTTCCCAAAACCGGTTTCTGAAAAGAAAAACCGGCTAAAAACCGGTTTTATGAGATTTATATGTTTGGATGAAATTTAAGAAAAAAAAATGCACAAAATAAACATTTTTTTATTTAAAATTTAAACAAAAATAATAACATGAAAAAAATTATGGTATTGGTTTTATAATCACAGACAAAATTATCAAACATAAAGAACAAGGAATAACCCTTAAATCTATACTAACATATTAGGATAACAAAGCTCAGTGGCCAATGGCAGATCTGGGCTGACTTGCAACTTGGGAGGTATACAAAATAGAATTAATTTACTTACTTTAATAATAACATGAAAAAAAGTAATTATGGTATTGGTATTATAATCACAGACAAAATTATCAAACATAAAGAACATAGGAATACGATAATTTAAAATCCTAGGTGTCGCTCAGTGACAATTTAAAATTATTTGATTTTAAAAAATCAAATCTTACGTATTATTTATTGATATTGAAAATAGTAAAGGTTTTTGGTTAATTAACCGGTTTCATAAAATTATTTCGGTTAGGTTACCGGCTAATTAGGGAAATCTTTCAATCTTTCAATTATCGCGATTGAAAGTGAAATTGCTGAATCTTCACGAAGCGTCCGCGAGGACGATGTTAACCACTACTACCAATACTACAACGACCTAATCAGTTTTTATACATTTCTTATTTCTGAGAAACTCTTTTTAGATAGATTAGATTAGAGAAACTGTTTTTACTTCGTATCTTAATGAAAACAAACCGATTGTATTTTTGCCCAGTAAACAACTTGTAACGATTTGGCCGCCTCTTAATTTCGGCCGCCTGCGTGCGGTGCACGCAATGAACGCCCGTCAGGCACGGCCCTGCATATACATAGTAGCAAGAGCCATCATTTATAGAGTCCAAACGGGCTAATTGATCGTTAAACATCAATACTTTATCGTATGTAATTGACAGTATCGAAAATGGTTAGTTCACGTGGGAGATACAGGGGTACATCAAGGAGTTTGGAGAGCGAAACACTGGTGTAAGTCTGCGCAGCGTCAGTTGGCTCTTATATAGAAGTAAGACGAAATCTCGATGAGTATCTAACCTTTGTAATCATATCCATGCATGTACCTGATTTTATATGCTATCAGTCTTCCAAAATATTACAGTCCACTATCTTCGCAGGTACCTATTGTTATTTTTACAATCTTATTTGTGAACAGTCTTGTCACTTTATTGTAAGTTCGTTTTAATTATATTTTTTATAGGTCGATTTGGTCCTTTATTTCACTCCACTTTACTATTTATTGTCAACTATCATTTGTGCGTCGATATCCTTTGCGGAATCACTTTATTTATTTATTTGCAACGCTTCTTACCATTTTTAATTGTTAATTTTAGTAGCATCAATGTTTAGCGTAGCTCATACTGATGTCTGTGACGTCACTTCTAACGTCAGTTTTTGGTTTGATGCTTGTTTTTTCAGTTTGACATATTGTAGGTATGTATTTCCAAGACAAAAATTCCTATTAGGCGAAAATTTTTACAAACTGTTGTAATATTTAGTTACTTTATGGTTAGGTTTTAACTTATTATAGTAAGATGTATTATAAACAACTAAAAATTGTCATTTCCCATAATGACATAGAACAAACAAAAGCCATCTGCCCTGAAAGTTTTGGCAATAAACAAGCTTACGATTGTCCATCTTCGGTCGAAGGTAATGCAGGGCACCTTAACGTTAAATTAGGTGATCCATCTAAGGGCAAAGGGCGCTAAGGGCCCAATAAATTAGTTGGGGACAGCGGGGATAATAAACACGGCCAGGAAATGGCAGCGCCAAATAACTTGTTAGGAGTTGCCGCATTGCCGCACCTCCCTTTTGACTAATTACGACTCTTTGTTTCCGTTCGGAAGAACTGGTCAAGACAGAATCGCCTGTTTATAATGCAATAGGTCAAGTTTATGCAGTAGATTATTATTAATACTGTAACATAAACCTTTTTACAGCCATTGTTTTGTAATGTAACATTGAACAGACAACGCGTAGCCTGGACCAGTTGATCTAAATAGAAGCCAAAGTACTAAGGTTTCGTATTGGTAATAGTATAGGGTTTAGACAGCAATAAGAAAGTATTTTTGGAATATCATTACCTAATGGGATATAATTTATAACTGACTACAAATTCTTCCCTCTTGCAGGTCCTACATTTCTGTGGATGAAGTCGCGGGCATCAGCTAGTTATAGTAAGAAATGCGTACCTACATGGTGATTAGATATTTGGGTCTATGATAATGGAAATGACATAGTAAATCTTTAGTGTTCTTAAAAGTCTTCTGCTGACTGCTACTAAAATACTCACGGAATACAGAGACAAGAGGTATTCCGTGAAAATACTCCTCGACTCCAAAGACGAGTTCAAGTTACTGGTCGGTGTAAATAGTACTGGTACAGAAACATTATTTTATAATAGTTAGGTTTAGTATTTTGTTAAAAAAAACTTACTCATCACAACAAAAACCAAAAGTCAATCCTGACTATAATACGCGCGTTTCCAAACCACGATACTTAGGATCGAAATCTCAAACCGCATTATCACTGAGTGGGCATCCTTGTAGCACACAAATTAGAATTTAATTTACTGTATTAGCAAGACTCGGTACGTAAGAACCTAACCCGACATTGCACCGAGGTAGTATTTGTCACCGGCCGAGATAAGCGGGTTGTCGTGCTATCTCCCCTGAGTGGCCATCCTTGTAGGACATCGAGTGCTTTACGCGGCGCCCGCGCATCGATTTATGCGCCTCCGTCCCCGTAGATTAGCGTGATAGATGCGCGCGATCGCATTCTCTTTAGATCTTTCTTATGTTGTACCGGCTTTTGTTACCGTCTTCGCGCTTCGAGGTTTGTTTATCTAGCGTTTTAGATATGATGATTGTTTTACAGCGGTTAATGTTATTTATGCTTAGGCGGTGCAGATGGTCTATAATTCTTCAAAAAGTGCTATAAAAAATTAGTAGATATTGTGGGTGACAAACAGTGCATTGGGATTTAATGGGTCCAGATGATACAAAATGCCAAGGTTCTATAGTTATAGAGAAATTAAAGAAAAATATTGTTTATTGTTGTTTATTTGAAGCGCTCATAGCCCTGCGGCTTGCGTCGATCTTAAGTGATTGACAAAGTTAAGCAACAGCGGGCGCGGTCGGTAGTTGGATGGGTGACCGCTAGTGGCAAAAAATTCTTGAGCGTTTCCGTGCTTCGGAGGGCACGTAAAGCCGTCGGTCCCGATTGTTATCATAAGATAACAATCGTTAAGCCATGTCGGAGGCCCTTGGGCGGTTTGAAAACTTCCGACACTCGGGTTGGCCACTAACCCCTCCACCAATCCGCACTGGAGCAGCGTGGTGGAGTATGCTCTAGGCCTCCTCAAGAGGAGAGACCCGTGCCGAGTAGTGGGCCATTAATGGGTTGAAGCCATTGTTTATTTTTACGTAATATAAACAGATATTTTGCAACAGGCTCATAAAACTCAGGCATAAACTCATTTTATTTTAACATATTAAAGCTGTCTTATAAAAGAAGTTCCGTAGGTATCGATTTATTTTTCAAAGTTGTGTTGTATTAAGAATCTAATAATCAATACCAAGGGTCTAAAATTGCCGAATTACAAATAACAGTAAAAATTTAATTAAATAAATGATTATTGCATAGAGAAAATAAGCCATTACCCGCAAATCCTGCAAAATTTTTAAAACCGGACATAAACATTGAAGTACTATTACTAGCGTATAGAACAGACACCCCGAACACCATGTATGTCCAATGCATTGAAGCCACGTGGCTTCAATCTTCAATGGATTCGTTCGATTTTGAAAGGAGAACCGGCGTTCAATTTTGAAAATCGAACCTCCCGGGCGGGACACACATTTTGTTCAAGATGTCTGTTCTATAGAACAGACACCCCGAACACCATGTATGTCCAATGCATTGAAGCCACGTGGCTTCAATCTTCAATGGATTCGTTCGATTTTGAAAGGAGAACCGGCGTTCAATTTTGAAAATCGAACCTCCCGGGCGGGACACACATTTTGTTCAAGATGTCTGTTCTATAACATTATACTTCAATGGACATAAACAGTTTTTTTACACTTAAGTACTTAAATTAGATAACTTACCTTAATTTACGTATTTCATAATGAAGAAGATATGTTCGAATGTTAAACAATATTCCTCAGAGACGCGGCCCTTCGACATAAATCGAGCGTTGGACGCGAGTCACACGAGCTGGGCATATTTTGCGGAACAATACTTTACGCGACAGATAAAAACTCGCGCGACATGAGCTTCGAAGATAGCCGTCAGCGTCGTAAATCGTAATTCGATAACACGCCCCCGACTTGTGGACTTGGGAGTTTCAAAGGTTTTAATGCTTCTGAATCCTAAGAAATTTTGAAATTGGAATAACTGTCAAACTGTCATCACGGTTTTTAAAAGGTGACCGGCAATAGAATCCATTGGGTTTCATTTCGATTCAGGATTTGATTTGTTTTTTTTTGCATGTTTTTTTCGGCAATAGAATCCATTGGGTTTCATTTCGATTTTGGATTTTTTTTTGCATGTTTTCTTTTGTATAATATTTTACGACAATTTCATGAAGTCTGTCGCCAACGTCCATACCACGTTGAACACACCGGTTCTCGTCCGATCACCGAACTTAAGCAACGTCGGGCGCGGTCAGTACTTGGATGGGTGACCGCCTGGGAACACCGCGTGATGTTGGTTTTTTTCTTTTCTTCTTTTCATAAAACAGTTTTTTGAGTTTTGATTTATTTTCTATTCTGAATAAGTATTTTTATATTTGCAATTTTTCCTTATTTTTGGCATATTTTGTACAACAATTTCATGTAATCTTACGCCAACGTCCATACCACGTTGAACACACCGGTTCTCGTCCGATCACCGAAGTTAAGCAACGTCGGGCGCGGTCAGTACTTGGATGGGTGACCGCCTGGGAACACCGCGTGATGTTGGCTTTTTGTCTTTTCTTGTTTTCATAAAACAGTTTTTTGAGTTTTGATTTATTTTCTATTCTGAATAAGTATTTTTATATTTGCAATTTTTCCTTATTTTTGGCATATTTTGTACAACAATTTCATGTAATCTTACGCCAACGTCCATACCACGTTGAACACACCGGTTCTCGTCCGATCACCGAAGTTAAGCAACGTCGGGCGCGGTCAGTACTTGGATGGGTGACCGCCTGGGAACACCGCGTGATGTTGGCTTTTTGTCTTTTCTTGTTTTCATAAAACAGTTTTTTGAGTTTTGATTTATTTTCTATTCTGAATAAGTATTTTTATATTTGCAATTTTTCCTTTTTTTGGCATATTTTGTACAACAATTTCATGAAGTCTGTCGCCAACGTCCATACCACGTTGAACACACCGGTTCTCGTCCGATCACCGAAGTTAAGCAACGTCGGGCGCGGTCAGTACTTGGATGGGTGACCGCCTGGGAACACCGCGTGATGTTGGCTTTTTGTCTTTTCTTGTTTTCATAAAACAGTTTTTTGAGTTTTGATTTATTTTCTATTCTGAATAAGTATTTTTATATTTGCAATTTTTCCTTATTTTTGGCATATTTTGTACAACAATTTCATGTAATCTTACGCCAACGTCCATACCACGTTGAACACACCGGTTCTCGTCCGATCACCGAAGTTAAGCAACGTCGGGCGCGGTCAGTACTTGGATGGGTGACCGCCTGGGAACACCGCGTGATGTTGGCTTTTTGTCTTTTCTTGTTTTCATAAAACAGTTTTTTGAGTTTTGATTTGTTTTCTATTCTGAATAAGTATTTTTATATTTGCAATTTTTCCTTTTTTTGGCATATTTTGTACAACAATTTCATGAAGTCTGTCGCCAACGTCCATACCACGTTGAACACACCGGTTCTCGTCCGATCACCGAAGTTAAGCAACGTCGGGCGCGGTCAGTACTTGGATGGGTGACCGCCTGGGAACACCGCGTGATGTTGGCTTTTTGTCTTTTCTTGTTTTCATAAATCAGTTTTTTGAGTTTTGATTTATTTTCTATTCTGAATAAGTATTTTTTTATTTGCAATTTTTCCTTATTTTTGGCATATTTTGTACAACAATTTCATGTAATCTTACGCCAACGTCCATACCACGTTGAACACACCGGTTCTCGTCCGATCACCGAAGTTAAGCAACGTCGGGCGCGGTCAGTACTTGGATGGGTGACCGCCTGGGAACACCGCGTGATGTTGGCTTTTTGTCTTTTCTTGTTTTCATAAAACAGTTTTTTGAGTTTTGATTTATTTTCTATTCTGAATAAGTATTTTTATATTTGCAATTTTTCCTTTTTTTGGCATATTTTGTACAACAATTTCATGAAGTCTGTCGCCAACGTTTATACCACGTTGAACACACCGGTTCTCGTCCGATCACCGAAGTTAAGCAACGTCGGGCGCGGTCAGTACTTGGATGGGTGACCGCCTGGGAACACCGCGTGATGTTGGCTTTTTTCTTTTCTTCTTTTCATAAAACAGTTTTTTGAGTTTTGATTTGTTTTCTATTCTGAATAAGTATTTTTATATTTGCAATTTTTCCTTATTTTTGGCATATTTTGTACAACAATTTCATGAAGTCTGTCGCCATCGTCCATACCACGTTGAACACACCGGTTCTCGTCCGATCACCGAAGTTAAGCAACGTCGGGCGCGGTCAGTACTTGGATGGGTGACCGCCTGGGAACACCGCGTGATGTTGGCTTTTTGTCTTTTCTTGTTTTCATAAAACAGTTTTTTGAGTTTTGATTTATTTTCTATTCTGAATAAGTATTTTTATATTTGCAATTTTTCCTTATTTTTGGCATATTTTGTACAACAATTTCATGTAATCTTACGCCAACGTCCATACCACGTTGAACACACCGGTTCTCGTCCGATCACCGAAGTTAAGCAACGTCGGGCGCGGTCAGTACTTGGATGGGTGACCGCCTGGGAACACCGCGTGATGTTGGCTTTTTGTCTTTTCTTGTTTTCATAAAACAGTTTTTTGAGTTTTGATTTATTTTCTATTCTGAATAAGTATTTTTATATTTGCAATTTTTCCTTATTTTTGGCATATTTTGTACAACAATTTCATGTAATCTTACGCCAACGTCCATACCACGTTGAACACACCGGTTCTCGTCCGATCACCGAAGTTAAGCAACGTCGGGCGCGGTCAGTACTTGGATGGGTGACCGCCTGGGAACACCGCGTGATGTTGGCTTTTTGTCTTTTCTTGTTTTCATAAAACAGTTTTTTGAGTTTTGATTTGTTTTCTATTCTGAATAAGTATTTTTATATTTGCAATTTTTCCTTTTTTTGGCATATTTTGTACAACAATTTCATGAAGTCTGTCGCCAACGTCCATACCACGTTGAACACACCGGTTCTCGTCCGATCACCGAAGTTAAGCAACGTCGGGCGCGGTCAGTACTTGGATGGGTGACCGCCTGGGAACACCGCGTGATGTTGGCTTTTTGTCTTTTCTTGTTTTCATAAATCAGTTTTTTGAGTTTTGATTTATTTTCTATTCTGAATAAGTATTTTTTTATTTGCAATTTTTCCTTATTTTTGGCATATTTTGTACAACAATTTCATGTAATCTTACGCCAACGTCCATACCACGTTGAACACACCGGTTCTCGTCCGATCACCGAAGTTAAGCAACGTCGGGCGCGGTCAGTACTTGGATGGGTGACCGCCTGGGAACACCGCGTGATGTTGGCTTTTTGTCTTTTCTTGTTTTCATAAAACAGTTTTTTGAGTTTTGATTTATTTTCTATTCTGAATAAGTATTTTTATATTTGCAATTTTTCCTTTTTTTGGCATATTTTGTACAACAATTTCATGAAGTCTGTCGCCAACGTTTATACCACGTTGAACACACCGGTTCTCGTCCGATCACCGAAGTTAAGCAACGTCGGGCGCGGTCAGTACTTGGATGGGTGACCGCCTGGGAACACCGCGTGATGTTGGCTTTTTTCTTTTCTTCTTTTCATAAAACAGTTTTTTGAGTTTTGATTTGTTTTCTATTCTGAATAAGTATTTTTATATTTGCAATTTTTCCTTATTTTTGGCATATTTTGTACAACAATTTCATGAAGTCTGTCGCCATCGTCCATACCACGTTGAACACACCGGTTCTCGTCCGATCACCGAAGTTAAGCAACGTCGGGCGCGGTCAGTACTTGGATGGGTGACCGCCTGGGAACACCGCGTGATGTTGGCTTTTTGTCTTTTCTTGTTTTCATAAAACAGTTTTTTGAGTTTTGATTTATTTTCTATTCTGAATAAGTATTTTTATATTTGCAATTTTTCCTTATTTTTGGCATATTTTGTACAACAATTTCATGTAATCTTACGCCAACGTCCATACCACGTTGAACACACCGGTTCTCGTCCGATCACCGAAGTTAAGCAACGTCGGGCGCGGTCAGTACTTGGATGGGTGACCGCCTGGGAACACCGCGTGATGTTGGCTTTTTGTCTTTTCTTGTTTTCATAAAACAGTTTTTTGAGTTTTGATTTATTTTCTATTCTGAATAAGTATTTTTATATTTGCAATTTTTCCTTATTTTTGGCATATTTTGTACAACAATTTCATGAAGTCTGTCGCCAACGTCCATACCACGTTGAACACACCGGTTCTCGTCCGATCACCGAAGTTAAGCAACGTCGGGCGCGGTCAGTACTTGGATGGGTGACCGCCTGGGAACACCGCGTGATGTTGGCTTTTTGTCTTTTCTTGTTTTCATAAAACAGTTTTTTGAGTTTTGATTTATTTTCTATTCTGAATAAGTATTTTTATATTTGCAATTTTTCCTTATTTTTGGCATATTTTGTACAACAGTTTCATAAAGTCTATCGCCAACGTCCATACCACGTTGAACACACCGGTTCTCGTCCGATCACCGAAGTTAAGCAACGTCGGGCGCGGTCAGTACTTGGATGGGTGACCGCCTGGGAACACCGCGTGATGTTGGCTCTTTACTTTAAGTTTTTCTTGTTTTAGTTTAGTTTTCCTATTACTATGTAAGTTTTATTTTTTAATCGATATTTTCAATGATATTATGATATTTTCATCACTTCTATCGTCAATTTATAGATATTCTTTGAACACACCGGCTCTCTTCCCGTGTCGATTCGAAACGTGGTTCTTTTTAAAGTTTTCTTTTTAAATGAAAATTTTTTAATGTTTTAATTTTAAATTAATTATGTTGTCATTTACTTTAATGTAATCCACACAAAAGAAGTTGCGCGCGTCCTTTAGTGATACCGTATTGGTATTTGGTATAGCAAGACAATGCGTCAACATACTCTAGAACGAGACATATTAACATTCTTGTTTGTTGTATTTTACAATGATTAAGTTTTAAGCGCTGGTATTTAAATGTCCGCTGTAACAATTAATTAAAAACGTCGCAAGAGAACTGTCCATAAATTATTAGTTTAAATTTAGAACGGGATCGGCAACATTTCGGTTCGTCAATAAGTAATACTCCACCATTTACACTTGACCTTTGAAATCCTCGGACCATAGTTCAAGTAGGAGGGTCAAGGTATACTGGTTAGTCAGAATGTTGGATTGCAGCGCCGGACGGTCCGTCCTGACAAATGTTTACGAGTTTGTCACTGGTAACAGTTTGGGGAGGGTTACCTGCCCGGGGGTTCCCCGATCGTATAATGAACCTCGTAGATTGATGTCCGTGTAATGTAACGAAGGAGTTGAGTCGCAGCTGTCGAATAAATGGAGTATTTCAAACACGCTCGGTTGATTAACGGTTCTCTGTAATTGGATGTCAAACTCGATACTATAAAGGAAAAATAAATGTTTGGACAAACAATGTTAGTATTAATAATTATGTTGTAATGATGACATTACCTACTTATTTTTTAATTAATATCGGATAATAAATCTGTTTAGGTCATTCAGGTTTGAGAAAGAATTGTACAAAATACTTATTTAGAAGTGAAAAATTTGTTTTAGAAAATTATTTGTTATTAATAATATAATTAATTTCTATTAATTTACTTTTGTCCCATATATTCGAAAACAAGCAGTTGATTCTCGTAAACAGGGACTAAATTAATTATTGAAAGGCTAAATTAAAATGGCTCTTTAATCCCTCTAGACATGGACCCAAAAAGTGATTTGAATTTAGAATGTGAATATTGTTTTTAAAGTTCCAAGGACCGAAAAGATCAATCACGAATATTGTATGAACAAATAACAGGCCGTATGAAGCATAACGCGCGTGAGCTAAATAAAAAAAATAAAATAAAGACGCACGAGCTGTATTCTACCTTCGTCCGTAAATGTTTACTCAAAATCTAAAATTAAAAAATAAATAGTTCCATGTTCTCTTCATATTGTTTTAGTAATTTCGCACACTGGTAAACAATACCTATACACACATGTACGTATATTACTGTTGTGCGTATGTTGAGAACAGTAAAATGTCTTCATAAACTAGTGTTGTGTTTGTAACTTGCAGTTCACCGAATGACATTACCGGCTACGTGCTTAAGAAATGAGGCCACTACGTCAGCGATTCGCTAAAAATTTACGTCTAAGAAAAAAAAAATTTATGTTTTTATTACATTTGGTTAAATCTACATAAAAAGAGTACAACTGAAAGTTTTATTACGCACAAATATTAATAAAATTAATTTACGTTAGCAGTCATTGCGATGTAGTTATTATTCATAAAGGCAGGCTATTTATAAGTGTTTAAATATTTCTAAATAGAAGAAATACTAACCTAAAAGTCTACGCCGATTCAAGTGTTCTCTAACCTTTCTGCTTCTAACAAATAACTTCGAAAATTTTCATTTTTGTGAATCTCGACTTTTAAAAGTCTTCAGCATTGAAGTATTATTACTAGCGTATAGAACCGACACCTCGTACACCATGTATGTCCCAATGCATTGGCGCCACGTGGCTTCAATCTTCAATGGATTCATTCGATTTTGAAAGGAGATCCGGGGCTCAATTTTGAAAATAGAACCTCCCGGGCGGGACACACATTTTGTTCGAGATGTCTGTTCTATGACATTATACGTCAATGTAAATTGAAGAAAAACTAGCAATTGAGAAAGATATACTAACTTAAAAGTCTACGCTGATTTAATTGTTCTCTAACCTTTCTGTTTCTAACAAATGGCTTCGAAATGTTTCATTTTTACGAATGTCGACTTAATTACAAAGTCTTCCGCTGTTTTAGTAGACGCACGACCCGAGGCGACCGAAGCGTCGTTACCACAGCAATCATTCTCTCGTGAGCAGCTTCCAACTATCGCACGTAATTAACCAATGTCCAGGGGACACCGAACATCACGCTGCTAGAAGAGCTCAAACGTCGCACCCTCTGGAAAAAAGGCATAAGATGAAAATTGCAATTTTACAGGAGAGCAAAAATTTGTTAAAATATCAGTAAGTAGTCAAAGGAATTTACATTACGATTTATTGGACAAAACCGTCATGATTAATGATAAAAATTTGAAAAAAATTGAGCATATGCAGCTTTTGTTCCTCTTTCCAATCATATTAATAACTAAAATTCAAAGTAACACGACTTATGCTTTTTTTCTTCTCAGGGTGCGATGTATGCGTTTTTGTTCCTTTTCATTTTCAGTGTCGGCGATGACTTTGTTCCTCTTACCGTTTGCTTATTTTGCTGATTTGGCTGATGGAATGTTGATTTAGGTATGTGAAATTGTTACGAATGTAAGTAATAATGATAATTGTAAGTAATTTTAAAATAAAAAAAATATGTACTTACATTCTTGCATTAAAATTCTTCTAATATTGAAGATGACATAGACGTGAAATACGCAAATTAAATAGCACAAGCCTTACCACACATCCATTAACTAAAATGTACGTATAATAATTATATATCATAAAATTGTCAGCCCCAGATGGAAATCGAACTGTGGCTTGAAATGGACCTCTGGCCTAGGTTACAGCAGTCTTGATATTTTCGCGCCTCTCGAGCTACCAAAGGCACCACCGATGTAATGCTGCTATCTCAATAATTAGCAATATTTACTAGGCATTGTTTACTCGTTACCGTTTTCGGGTTTATTACTACCAAAATTATAAAAGGTAGCCATTCTTTAATGTCCATTGGGACACGCTTATTGAAGAACCCCATGTCATTTAACAAAGGTTTACGCTTTACGCTTCTATCCCTCATTTTCAAACACGTTTTTACATTTTGTAAGTCAGCGTTCTCTTGGTCCTTTCAGGCAATGCTATATCATTGTAGTCATCGGTCGCGCCCTGCCAATATGCGGACTTCATTAGCCGCTCTCGCAAACGACGGCAGGGGTCAGGGGACAGCCTCCGACCATCATTGCGTATTTTTACCCTCGCGTGATGGAATGGTGTCGTTTTGTAGGACCCACCTAACGAGGTATTAAGCACTTGGCTCGACAAACGATGTGTTGTATTAATTGTAGTGCTGTTTGTAGGATTAGACATGTCGGTAAACATGGGACACAGCTGTTGTTGTTAGACAATGATCTGTTTTTGGGATCCTAAATCTCAATTTTGACATAAAAAGCCCGTGAACGTGTAGATGAACAAAATGATGTTGTTATAACGTCACCGTCCGTGGCATCCACAGACATATATTTACTATCTATGTCTATGGTGGCATCAGTAACACCAAAGGCGTCATCTATGTATTGCCGGTGGTCATTATTTTATTTAGTTACCTACTTACCTCTCCGCTCACCTCCCGTAGTGCTAGCCAGATTATATTCAAATTTTTATGAAGTCCTGAACCTATAACGCAAAATTTCGGAGATTCATTTTAAAATAAACACGCAATTTTGCCGGATAACATCAATTCACACTAACACGAAATTGGCTATAAATTTATTAAGACGACACGACGAAAATGAGCAAATTGCTATTTGACTCTGTGTCCGCTATATTAAAAACTGAAAGCATACTTTAATAAAAAAATATTTTCGCTTGAGTAAATTGTTGTGTCGCTCTCTACATTCTTGTTGTTCTGGATTTAAGGTTCATTATCGTTTGTTTTAGAGTTTTTTGATCCAATTGGTTGTAGGGGTATGTTGGTTTATATGTATGGGTGGGAAACGAAGGAAGTATCACGTCGAGCTATGGATTCATCTTCGCGACAGGAGGCCGTTTCGCGGGGCATCTTAATATCCAATATTTGTTTACCTTGGAAGTATTACGGTTAGTGACGTTTTATTTAATGCTCTGATTAGAAAAAAGACATATTTTCTTCAGCCACGCGAAATTGAATCTGAGGAATAATTTCCTTAGCGATGACGAAATTTGATACACTAAAATCACTTAAAAATGGTTAATAATGTTCCTTTGGCACCCTTAGTTGGCACCATATTATGCTTTGTGTAGTGTGTTTAAGTATAAAAATATTAAGTTGATTACTATTACCACTGTTGTGATTCAAACGAGGACTTAGTTGATTCTGACAACTTTGTTTTTAAAACAGAGGATATTAGAGATAAAAACTATGAGGCATTCTATATATTCTCAGAAGTAGTAATACATAAATTGGTAACCAATGTTGATGCAAGAATCTATAGTCTATGGAATATAGTATGCACATAAAATTGTGAACGTCAAGCTCTTTTGGTTTCCGCATCAAAATATTACTGATAAAAGTAATCGAAATAAACGTTTGTACTTTTGTTAAGTTGGAGCTACAATTTTATTCCACAATAAAATATTTTTAGGCATTACATATAAGTATCTAATCCTCTTAAATTTCTCAGAGTGCTCCCAAAGTATGACGTCTTCTTTCTGTCAAATGTTCGCCTGGCATGCCGCAAATGTCGTAGAGTTCCAAGATGGCGGAATTCGCGCGTAAAACTTTACTCGTCTAATATTTCACCCGCGGCCGCGATAATATCCTGCAACCGACTGTCTTTGTTGTTTGTTTCGAAATTCTTTCATCCCGCTTTGTACTTTGTGCGCATAAATTAATTTTAGCGTCGCGACTGATCAAGTTTTGAGGGAAAGTATTACATTACTTTGTTGTAAGCATATTTTGTTTGATTATTTTTTAATTAAAGTTCCGAAATATAACTGTAAAACCAACTAAGTGCGTGTCAATCCACGTGCAGTATACCCTACGGTTCCATAGTTGTAGGTAAGTTGATCTACTATTAGGTACTTGTTAACTTGTTAAGCCTACGTAGATGTGATAGTGACTGACGTCCGCCAAGAATAGAAGACCTCTATTTTGATTAGGGAACCGTTAGATCCGTGCATCACTCACGTTCTTGTTTTATATGTAATTGTTATGCCTAGTATAGACATACATATCGTTCGTAATTAAACATTCTAAACAAGACACAACGTAGTATAATATGGGCTAAAACACATTAGAATATTGTTTCTGAATGTCTACCCTAAAAATTAAGTATAATCACTATAATTACAAAGCAACATAGACAATCGACAAACAAACATTCATACAGTTTAAACCGATTCAAAATTCAACACCGCGTGACTAGTGTATCAAAATATTGACAGCAAACACGCTAGGGGAGTACACGGGCGAAGCGTCCAAAGTCAACACGGTTTATTTTGACAGGGGAATCCCGGGAATCATCGGATAGTTTATCGATACGTGAACTAATCCGTATGTTGATCCGTGGCGCTAGCGTCGCGACATCCGGCTATGGCCGCGTCATTTCCGCTTCCTGTTCTGCACGTAGGATATAAATAAACGGAGCGTGCATCACACATTGCGTGGGATAAATCGACTGGTTAATTCGCTGGGGATTTATTTGTCTCTTGTTTTTGTTTTGGAGGGAAAAGTTTCCTTAATCTTTTATTGCTGTTTATATGTGATACAAATGAGCTTTATGATAAACACAACGTAAGTGATCTATGAGCAATTGAGCATACATTTATCTGTTATTATTATGTTTGCCCTGGCCAATGCCAAATCCCGAATCATTTAGGTTAGGGTGAACAACATAAAAATTGGCTTGTAAAAATTAGCCCTACAATTATTAAGGTTGCCAGATGGCAAGACTGAAATATCTGGACAAAATGTCAAAAAGTCGGGATTTGTCGCGACAAAATTTTTTTTGGAAATAGCCGGCAAACGCGCTGACGTCGAAAAAAATATTGGCTAGAGCGCGTGGGCAAACGCGACAATTTTGTTTCGATCAGTGATAACTATGGTGTTTGTGACCACTAACAGGTGGCGTGTCTGTTCGTTTGAAGACTACACCCCAATTCAGAGTCACTAATGGGTACTTAAATTGCTCCTTGGTACAGAATTTGTATGGTGATTCTTTACTAAGGAGCAATTAAAGTAACCGTTAGTGGCTCTGAGTTGGGGCGTAGTTACTTAGAAAAGTGTCCTTAACATAGGCAGTAGGCACATAATACCTTTTGGTACAGAAGAGTCACTTCGCAAAATCATTTAAATATATAGCGACTCTTGTTCCGACACAATAAAGTGTAAAGTTACTTAGAAAAGTGTCCTTAACATAGGCAGTAGGCACAGAATACCTTTTGGTACAGAAGAGTCACTTCGCAAAATCATTTAAATATATAGTGACTCTTGTTCCGACACAATAAAGTGTAAAGTTACTTAGAAAAGTGTCCTTAACATAGGCAGTAGGCACAGAATACCTTTTGGTACAGAAGAGTCACTTCGCAAAATCATTTAAATATATAGTGACTCTTGTTCCGACACAATAAAGTGTAAAGTTACTTAGAAAAGTGTCCTTAACATAGGCAGTAGGCACAGAATACCTTTTGGTACAGAAGAGTCACTTCGCAAAATCATTTAAATATATAGCGACTCTTGTTCCGACACAATAAAGTGTAATTCAGGTCGCACAACGCTAATCGTCAACAGACGTTGATATCTAGACGTTGCCTCTCTTTCTAATCATAACTCTTATGCTTTCTGACAACGTCAGGGTTGTCTTCTTTTTTGTGATGACATGTGTGATAGATTGCGAATATATGACACGGCCAGCGAGGCGCGGCGGCGCGTGGCAGCCCTTCTGAAATTGGCCCGATACGTTGAACGCAGCACGTACTTGTACCATCATACCAAAAGTGCAGAGTGCTCCAGGCCTAACACAGGGTAGTTGCCTTGGGAGCAGTTCTTCTTTTCTCTATTTTTCTCTTCTCTTTTGTAGCTGGCAAAGCTGGCATCAGTGATGCATTGATGTTAAACGATCTTTAATTATGTGATTTCTAAATAAAAAAATAAAAAACACTGCACCACTAAAGAGTAATTTTTCATGTTAAGCCAATTTTCCGTATCCTTCAACCTCCCTTCATCTCTCCAGCTATCGAGTTACACACGATTTACGATTCCCCTGACCATCTTGACCGGGGGTAATGTACCGCGCGGTCGCGACGTCCGATTGAAAATCGCGACCACTGGGGCGCATTCCTTAAGTGATGTTTTTTCAATGGTTTCCGATAGATTAGCCGGGGTTAACTCAGACTCTTCATTCTTTTAAATGTCTGATGCTATGATGCTCACAAATTTAATCAGGACAGATTTCGAAAATCAGTGCAATGGAAATGTGTTTGAACAAGGCTAAGTGCAGATATTTTGATGGTATTTTTCTTTTCCACTAATTTTTATTATATAATATTTCGTGATATTTTCTCACTATAAATGCAGGTGTTGTATCTCATCTATAATATGTATCTGGAAACCAGCGACCGTGGTTTTTCTATGACCTGATTTAGCGTGAACCTTTTGAGCATTTACTGTCTTTCTTTCTTCATAAATAATGGATGGATTATACCTATTATGAAAGTGTGGTGATTTTATGTAGATGGTTCCTGTACAAAGTACGAGAAAATCATTTATAGGTATGATTTTAAACTTATAACTACTTACGAAACAGGTAGGTACTCACAATTTGTTTTATAATACCGATATTTCAAAACCCGGTTACATAGAACGTGTTGTGAAACTGAGTCTAAAATAACGGCTACGGATACGGGGTCGATACGTTTATTTTTTTATTATGATTGCAATTGGTTGTTCTGAGCCCACTTCTGGGGTTCTCCCGAATTTTCTCAATAAAACTATTAGAATGTGTGTCACGGGCCGTCGGAATGGCGAGGGGCCGTGACGTGCCGTGATGTGACGTGACATATCGCATTTAAACCACAGCCAGAGTTTGTACAGGATTTACTGAATTGGATTCTTGCCATTTCAAGATTATTGCACTGTCCGCTCCTGGCCGGGTGTGTGGGTTCTTAGTAGACTTTGTAGACTTTTGATTGCTGCTGTTTATTTTGAGTGATTTGTTTGATCTAAAAAGAAGAAAGAAAAAGTTAGAAGAGAAGAAAGAAGAATCTAGGAGAGACATTGTTTTAGATCTTTTTTTTGTCCTTTAAATCGATATCAATTTTACTAAACAATTATACTTACCAGCTATGAATTATGAAGAATGATGAAAATTTACTCATGAAAATTAATTCATATGCATAATTTTGTATATAATCCTATTCCTTTAAATCGATGAAGATATCAATGCTTGTGTCGGGAATCGCGTCGCGGCATCATTTTAAAGAGCAATTATACTCTGATTTTCCCCTGTGCCATTGATTTTTAATGAACGTGCTTTAGGGAGTATTTAAAACATTGAATGTAGTTTTCAATATATCGCTACAATTGAACGTTTTATGAGTCAGCAGGCAAACACTGAGATAGATGGGTAGGGAAATTTTGATTTCGCAAAAAGGAAAAAACACTGGCCACTCCAATTTCACAGAGAGCTTACACAAAAGATCACCCACGTTAACTATGAATGGCCAGGAACAAGCATGCCATGGACACGAATGGAAATTAAAAGAAAAAACATTCGAGAAACGGAAATAGGAATTGAATTTAAGTACATTTAAAATTTCCGACCCCCGGCTTTGACTCCACAGTAATAAAAGGATGCTCGTGTTCGAAATACGAATGTTTTTTGATCTCATTCGCTCCCTTAACGGCCAGGCATTTGCGCCACGCGACTAAATGGATTATTTTCTTTCTGCGTTCCTTTTTTAAAACAATTTTCTCTCTCCTCAGTACAGATCCCGCGACATACTCATCACATATACGCATTAGCTCAAAATATAGTTTTATCTCGACCTGAAAGGGTTCAATATCGCACGTGTTTTGTTTCGAACCATTACTTGGCGCTGTATTGTGTTTTGAGTGAAGCTTTCCTTTGTACTCCGCAAACCATTTTATCGTGACCCAAACTGGCTTGTGTTACTTAAATCGGTTCATTGTGGGCCGGTTTGAGTATTACAATAAGACGGATCATTTTAAAGTAGCGGGGTAGGCAAAAGAGGAAACAAAACGTTGACAAGCGTGGGGTGTGATTGGATTAAGGAGGGTTGACTTTATGGTTGTCGTACAATTTGGAAATTGACTCCGGGAATCTGTTTACGAATGGTGCGGTTGCTCTTTTTGTTTGTGGCATGGGTGTCAATTTTTCTTTTTTTATCAAATTTAGGCGAGTTAACTCTACCATTTTGTAGATTAGTCAGGCATTAGTGGGTAATTCTTGCGTAACATTTGAAGCTATTTTATGAATTTTGATTTTTTTTTGTTTCGAATGAGTAGTTGCTGTTGGCCCTGCTGTTGTAGGATTTGATGTTATATGCGTCAGACCGATGGAAACCTCTAAAAACAACCAAGTTCTCAACAAATTGAGAACCTACTCCTTCTTTTAAACTCGGTAAACATTTGCCTTAATTAATATGTTTTAATATATAATATGACAGACGACTCAACAAATTGACCATTACATGATGTAACGTCATCGACACACGAGACATTCAGTTAAATTATGATTTTAATGTACGAGAAGAAAGCTAAGATTAATCTTTATAAACCAAAACAAAGAACCCTTACCCAGAATTCGCACGCACCGACGATTTCTAACAAATATACCGAGATGTCAACAACTTAATGAAGCGAAGGCGTGAACATTAACATTAGAGTTTTCCTCCACCGAATCGTTTTACTGTCCCCTTGACAAACCATCAATCATTGCGATCTGGCTGATCTGCTCGAATGCTTGTTATGTCGAGGCTAAGCGAAGAATAAGCATTACTGTAGAGAATACCACAGACTAAATAAATAATTGTAGTTTGTCACCGAAGACGTTTAGACACACTAGTTTTAATTTAATACACCTACTTTCAAACTAAGATAATTTATAGACTATACAAATAATTCTACAACCTCCAAAATTTTTGTAAAGTAGAGATTGAAAATCCATGTTTATGGGTAATATTATTTGCACTTCTGAGACTTAAGTCCTATCCTTGCGGAATAGAGTACAATCAGAGGTGAGGCGAATTGATATTCGTACAAGAAATTTTTTAAGTTGCCACTTTGTATTCATATTATGTTAGTTTATACTTAAAAACTTTCTTTCTTTTTATTCTCTCTTTCTTGGCCGGCAACGCGTCAGTGATGCCTTTGGTGGTGCTGATGTCCATGGTCGACGATAGCCGTCGGCTCGTTTGCCAGCTATTTCCATAAAAAAATCACTATTTTTATTTTTTCATAAACAGAGTACACCCTTTTTATGTTTGGCCACACGCACGATTATCGTTATAAATTCTGTATAATAATATAAGTACATTTTAAAAAGATATTTGTCTGACTGATTCAAATAGAGGGTTAAGTGAATGGTGAAATGTTTTTGCAAAACGTTTGATATAAACGCCGACATTTATTGTTTGTGAGAAGCGATAGGAGGTTAAGTAATTTAATATTTAATTTAAGGCTCTATGGTATTGTAGTAGATGAACAAGTTTTTGGTGTGTGATGTACCTCATATTTTTTTTTAATTTGTTTGTTCATTTTTATATTTAAGTGTCATGTTCAAATATTGCATTTATTTCAATAGCATAGAAAAGTATTTGTTTTTTGAGACGCAAAAAAGCATTACTACGTCTACGACATTGCTTATCGGCAGCGACAGATAGATAGGTAGCAGAAACGGACCGTGAAAAATGTCGATTTAAATAACAAGTCCTTTACGATGATAATCACATTACTGTAGAACGAATGAAAATGGCACATACATTAAAATAGAAAGTTTCCATTTGGCGAGTTGTTTGGGGCTCGCATTAGCACAACAAAGCGGCCGATCACTCATCGCATGACTACTGATTTATTTTAATGGAGATATACTTTTGATCAGCGTGAGTTCCCGGTACGGACACCGCATTTGAGCTTTTAAAAAATATCACAGGGCTAGTGTCGGCAATGTCAGCAAAGTTTTGAAGAAATTCTGAGTAGATCTGAAGCAGTTCACGTGAATTAAACAGATTAGATTAGGTTTAAAGACAATAATTTTCTACTCTTTCGCCACATGTATGTTTCTCCATTCTAGCTATGCGTGGGTGGGAATACATACCTATTATATAAATTACAATAATATGTAATATGAGAGAACTGTCAAACAAACAAGTAAAAACTTGCCTTGCTTGATCGTTGAAGAGCAAGGTGCACCTTCAGCAAAGCAAACGACTCATTATGGGTGTTCCTTACACCCCAAAAATTGATTCACGTTAGGTATATTTTATTCGAAAATTCTAGGTACAATTATAACATTTTAGGTTGTGTTGGTGAACAAACTGAAACAAACTTTAAATAGATTTTAATAGTAACAACTATTATAATCTTATAATTATTATATTTATAAAGTAATAATTAATATTATAATTATAAAGTATTTAGTGTTTAATAAAGTTTATATTGGACCTCAAGAGAGTGAAGAGTCTAATACATCATCAGTATCGCGCATGCTGACACTGCCCTCTATCAATCACTTAGGGAAACCTATCAGAGCACATCCATAATGCGAGAGATAACTTGCACAATACCTTCGTAACTTGTTCGGACCCTTGGCGGAACTGATATATGTATTACATATCTGCTGTAGTTTTCGTGCTTCAGAAGGTATGATCAGTTGTCGATGTATAATCTTTGATATGACATGTGACATAGACGTGAAAAGTGTCGAAGTTGTCAAAATAGGGTGGTAGGTTAGTTCTCAGTATTCAGTTGAGGATTACTGATAGATAGACTCCTGGCTTACTTTGAGTGAGATATTTAAGCCACATCTTCTTAATGCCAGCGTGGGCATGTAATAAAATTGCAATTGTTGACATTACGGTTCGAATAATTTATTTGTCTGTAATATGTACATTGTACATCAAAAAAAATCTATGATATTTGTTGATGTTGTTACTAATATTTTATTTTGTATTTATTTGATTGAGATTTTTTTAATTGATATTTTTTTGATCAAAACTTTATTTACCATTTATCGACGTGACACATAAAAAATATGGCAAAGACATTTTTTTTAGTCCAACAATTTTATTTAGTTATTCAAAATAAATGGAAGTAAATTATTATTTCCTTTCTCATGCATTTAAAATATACCCGAACAGAGAGATAACATAAAATTTTATGCTAAACTCGTGCCTAAATAACGACAACCGAGCAAAACCTGTGTCCGAAAATTAGGGCGTAACGACAAAATGACCACCATTTATCATCCTTTCTCTAATGTTTTCTAAGTAAATGCGATCGAAGAACTACTGTTGTCTCTTTCCTTCCCACTCGCAATATGCGAGAGGAAGTGGATGAGTCTGTTTTATTAGTTTTATTATGAGAATTGATTTGGGCTTAAGGAAATTTGGCATGCGATTCGCAACATTCACGCAGACAAAATAAAACATATCCCGAAGGCGTAAAACAGGTAGCCCTCAATCATTTAATTTGACCATAGCGTGAGGGCCTGGCGGTCTTGATCTTTTTGAATAAGTTTTTTTAACGTTTGTCTGAGAAACTAGTTCTTACTTATACTAGCGGAAGAGTAATGCTTGATACACCTTTTCGTCGGACAAGCCATGTGGTAGGCTATGCGCCTAAAAAAGCAAAAAGCAAAGCAAAAGTGTGTGAGGGAAGTAAAGAAATTTAAACTGGGTGATCCAAAGCCTGGCCCATGTTTCAGCGTGGTGTTCCGAGGATGTCTGAAGTCCTTCACATCCCTTATCTACTATAAACTAGTATACCTTCACATTAAATGCATCTCTGTCTCACCGTCTTCTTCTCACGTAATCTTAGGGAGATTGCTTATGGCTACTTTTAGTAGCGCAAAAGTAGCAACACACTCGCAAAAATTTGTATTGTTACTATCGCGCGTAGCGAATACGAATTCATCCCCTAAAAGCAGCCAGGCACGCGCAACTCGCGCAACTGTATCCTTACAAAATCACTCCTGACTGTAAGATTTGCAAGTACCAAGCACATCCATCGCGCTGCACTACCAAAGATATTACCGAAAACAATAATGGATATTTATTGAAATGCGGCGATTATTTTAATAGGACATCCGGTGCAGCCGATCTGCTGGACCTTAATGGCACTACATGAACAAAGACGGGAGTCTGAACAATACTTAGGAACATTAGAATAATGATACGATTTGAGAGCTCCCGAAGCGAAATTTTGGGTTTAAGCCACTTTCTAATTAGCGGTTTAGGACCGAATTTCGTATGGTAATACGCAGCTGGTGAGCCATTACGTCGTTCTGTGCGATACCTATGTTTCAAGCGTTCCGATCACGAAATGGTTGGCAATCATCGAGGTCCCTATGGAAAAGATGGAGTGATTGGCCAGTAAATACCACTGTATTATTCCGTAGATTTCAGCGTGTATGAAATTCTTAATTATATGCAAAACAAAGGTGTCTTTAACTATTGAAACCGTCTATGATCGTCTTTGATATTTTATTATGCTCTTCGACTCAGCTAGCGATGATCCTAAAGGGAGGATAATAGTCAGGCAGATATAAAACCCTGATTACGTTAGCTTCAATATAAGGTACCAGGTGTGTGCTTCGACCATTGTTCCGCAAGGTTTGAAGAACAGTAAGTAAGTTGAGGAATAGAGAAAGTTTTTCTGATCCTCGGAAGGAACCATACATCGCTAAAGATAGTTTACATATCAAAGATTAGTTAATTCCCTTATTCAGAAATGTAATAATTATTTTATACATCTTTGTGAAGAATCAATCTTTCAACATTCAAACTGAATATAATTTTATTACAAACTTACATATGGTGCTAATAATTCAAGAGAAATTATGTGGAACATTTTTCCCACAGTGGAAATATATCGAGAGTACAGACGGGCCTCACCTCAGAGCATTCTTCAAATTCCCCACGTCCCTTGACATGTCCAAGATCCCCTCTTGAGGGTCTTACACCCCTAGCTTGCGCTTGTGACACACTGTTCTGTTATAGTGAAAATAGATGATAGAATTTCACTTAATAAAATAGTGTATTTGTCATTGCCCAAGTATTTTTTAATTTGTTCAATTAATGTTCAAAATTTTCTCTGCATAATAATTTCTTAATGGTAAGTAGGTATGTACGTATATTAAATACCTATAATATTTTTGAAAGATCTTTTCAAAGTATCGATACCCCATACGGTGTTAGATGAAAATATTTTTTTATAATAACTTTACAAGATCATAATTATCATCATAGTCCTCCACCAACTGTAATATGTACCACAATTTTAGTAAATTCAAATTCAAATTCAATTTATTGCAATCATGTAGTAGATGAAGATGGTACAATCAGTATGCGAACTTACATGTGCCACTTATGGGCGTTGCAAAATGTTATAAACACGTTACAAAAATTATAATTAATTTCATGCATTACTTCTGTATTATTCGTAAAACATCATGTAGGTATGTAACGTTCAAAGAATACACATATCACTATTACTAATTTATTTCATACTGGTAGTTTCAGAGAAAACTGACTGTGCCGTTTGAATTTCAACCGGAATTATACGAGACGTTACATCCGAAGTGATTTAAAAAACCTTTTAGAATCAGAAATAAGAGAGCAACCTTCGCAATAGACTTCAAAGTAAGTCGACTAATATCTACAGAATCACTAACGTAATACACACAGATATTTAACAAGGTCATAAATACTTGCATGGTGAAATTATAAGAGATTGCGTCCTATTTGTTAAATACACAGTACCCAATGATCTCGGTCGTATGTCTCAAACTTCAGGGTCACGTAAGTGTCACACGTCATTTGGATCGCAGCATTTCATTGGCAGTGTCCCCTATACACGGTTCCATATTGACCCTTCTTACCGTAGCACTTGCGAATCGCCATTATTTTTCCTCGCCATAAAGGTTATGGTAATGGGCCTCGGATGGGGTTAGTAACAGATGTTATCGCGATAAGTCGTACTTCAGGCCTGATATGATTTTAGTGCCAGTTCTGAGTTGTGTCCTGAATAGAAATGGTTCGGATATTCAAATGGTGCGTAGAACTCATATGAGCGAGATCCGTGGTTTGAGGATTTCAGTTAATTTTCTTAATTTATTAGATAATATGACCACTTATTACTTACCAATCAAATGATTTATTTAATACTAGGAAATCGCCCTCCCTTCGCTTCGGGAAAAATAGTAATAAAAAATATAATATAGCCTATGTCACCCGGGGATAGTGTAGCTTCCCAACAGTGAAAGAATTTTTCAAATCGGTTCGGTAGTTTCGGAGCCTATTCAATGCAAACAATCAAATCTTTCCTCTTTATAATATTAGTATAGATTAAAACTTATTCTCACGCTAGGAGCATACAATTTGGTATTTTTTTATTGAAACCCGCCTGTGCCTCTCTTTTCGACTTTAAATTTGTATTTTGCTATGTTTAATAGCATTTTCACTTTTATGAAATTGCGCCAAGTGAAGTCTGCTAGCAAGTGAAAGAAGATCGAAGACCCAGTAGTGGGACAATTATGGCTGTGAAGCAGAGGGTACTAATTTTTACTCATGGCCTCGCTCGCCAGTTCACCCGCGACAAGGTGGTTTCAAAATATGAAATCACAAACATAAATAAACGTCTTAATCATCTCAGAGGAACATACAAATAGGATGGAATATACTCTATTGTATTATAACCCCCGACGAAAAAAGAGAGGTATTATAAGTTTGATGTGTCTTTGTATCTGTGTGTTTGTGTATCTGTGTATCTGTGGATCTGTATGTCTTTGGCATCGTAGCTCTAAAAGGTCCCAAACTGATGAACCGATTTTGATCTAGTTTTTTTGTGTGTAAGGTGACTTGTTCTTAGAGATTTTTAGTGCAAATAAAACTATCGGGGGTTTTTGAAATTTTAATATAAGATTATTTTATTCTGGAAATCGACTATCTGTGTGCCAAGTTTCATTTTAATTCGTATACCGATTAGCGCGGCAAAAGGTAAACATACAAACATCTTCACAAACGTTCACATTTATAATAATAGAATTTTACCTTATTAAGAACGAGTAACCACCCTCGCTTTGCTTCGGTCTTCTTATTTTTTTACACCTTGGGTTACATTATTGGAGTTTTATTAAGGATCCCTAATTTTTTGAAAATATAATATAGCCTAAGTTACTCAGGGATAGTGTAGCTTTCCAACAGTGAAAGAATTTTTCAAATCGGTTCAGTCGTTTCGGAGCCTATTCAATGCAAACAATCAAATCTTTCCTCTTTATAATATTAGTATAGATAACTAAATTACATGAATAAAAAAAAATAGTAACTCAGTGATTCATTATAAAGTGTAAGTACATGTATAAAATAACTAAGTAGTATTAAACATGTTTTGTTGAATTAGGTTACGTTATAAATTAAGTTCTATTTTACGTTGCACAAGCCTTTATTCGCCTTGAAACCAATTGAAACACGGTGAAATTCATTATGTAATTAAAAAGTACTTGAAGTTCACTTCATCCACTCGTACTACCCCTTTCAGAGGTCAGCTACAACCCCCACCCCCTTGCCTAGACACTCCCCACATCGGTATCTTTCATAAACGAACCACCCTTAACTCCTTAATATTAAAACAGTTTTATTAAGCCTTGAAGTCCTAAGTATCGGACTACCGTAACTCTAAATGCAATTAAATTATATTTTATTAAAAACGTATTTTATGAAATATAGTTAACAATAACCCTGTTGACCCTGGAAGGAAGAAGGGTCCTGGGTTCGACTCCTCTCGCTCGTTGAATTGGCTCCAATTAACTCTGAATTTATTTTCATATTATAACTGCTTCTGACACTATAATAATATATGTAATATGTTGAATACTTTCAAACGTATGATCTATGTTAACTATATCTGCAATTTTTATGAGACTCATCCAGTCATGAAGAGTAATATTTTATCTGTATAAAATATTACTCACATTACTTATGAATGATCCTATGTAACCGCATCTATCTATGAATTATAAAAGACATTCAAATGTAAACAAAGCATTAAAATTATTCACAAAAAACAACGAATAAATATTTAATATTCCTCTGTCGCAATCACAGCTGATCCCAAATGAACATTCCATGGAAAATTCATCTGGAATTGCAAAGCAGAGGTAAAAACAAGGACAGCGCCCCAGCGATCGTCTCGTTTCCATCTTCGAACGAATGCCGTTCAAATATTAAAATTTAATCGCCCGGTTGTCGCGAGTCAAATTAGGCCCTCTTGAGAGATTGACATAGAGTAAGTGTTTGCAGAAGGGACGTTCGGTTTTTGTCTCTAAAATAAATGTTACTAAACGCCTCCTACTTCTTCCTGCTAAGCTGATAAGCTGCTGTGATCCACTGTACTGGTGATCCATTATCACAAGTCCAGCAAGTGTCAAATGTCAGCCGCCAAACAGTTCATCGTGTTCTAACTGGGGGCTTGGGAGCTAGTTCTTCCTTTATTTCTCTCTGTTCTTGCAAATGTCTTATGTGATATGTCTGTCTTATGAGCGACGATGGTCACTTACCATTAAGTAGATCATCAGCTCGTTTGGCGACTATTACATAAAAAACATGCACCATGCTGAGCGGTCCTGAGTCAGCGGATGCCCACAGTCTTCTTCAGGACATCAGTCCCCTTGGTTGGGTGGTTGTTCTGGATAATTATTTGAGCTACGACGTTAACCCTTGTTTGTGTACAGGTTTTATCATTTTATAAGCAACAGTCGCTATTTAAATGATTTTACGAAGTGACTCTGCTTTATCAATGGGTAGGTACTATTAAGTATTATGTGCTTCTACTTTATTAAGGTTATTGCATATTTATTGAAGCAAGGTGCAATACCACAATTTTAGATAAGCTTAAATTTTAGGTCTATAATGTCGCTACAGAGTCTTTGTTTCGCTCTACAATGTTCAATTCATTGCTAAATTGTTTTGCTGCCACTCCACGCCAGTATGTCCTTCTGTGCTTACATTTAATCTTTGACCATTCACAACACAGTGCTACGGACAGCAATATAATTGTGTAGGAGACGAAGAAAACTGATATTAATCCAGTTAGCGCCTTCCCTCAATCATTTATATCCCGTGTTGTTTGTAGCATTAACTGGAGCGCCGACTTAATATCTCCTTTGTGAATAAAATTTATGGTGTTACCTTATTACATGGGGGTGGCGACACGAAGACAGTTGTAACGTTAAGTTATACATGAAGAAAGAAAAATTGTTTTTTGTTTTAAAGCTTTTTAAAAGAAAATTGAAACTAAATTTGTAATTTGTAATCTATTTGACATTTTTAGGTACGTAATAAAAATAGTATTTGCATGTCACTGGCTTCCATTAATGGCCCAATACTGAGCACGGGTCTCTTCTCTTTAGGATACTCCACGTTGCTCCAGTGCGGATTGGTGGAGGGGTTAGTGGCCAACCCGAGAGTCGGAGGTTTTCATGCCGCCCGAGGGCCTCCGACATGGCTTAACGACTATTATCTTACGATAACAACCGGGAGAGACGGCTTTTCATGCCATTCTGAAGCACGGAGACGCTCAAAAAATGTTTTCCACTAGCGGTCACCCATTCAATTACCGACCACGCCCGTTGTTGCAAGGTCGATCACTTAGAATCGACACAAGCCCCCAGGCTATGAACGCTTCCTATATCATAGAATGCATCTATACAATAACATTTAATGTTTATTATACAACATTTTATTATACAAAGAGTCTGCACATTTATAAAGGCTAGTACTAAGTTAGAGAGTTGAGAGATTATGGGCCAACCCATTTGTTGGAAGTTCTTTTGTCAACAGAACACCTCAGATATGATTTCTTAAATGATAATACGGTTATTACCTATCAGGTTTATTGTATTTTTTGTAATACGGAAGCGTTGTGGTTTAAGATATTTTTGGCAACAGCGGGGCATCGATCAGTTACAGTTTTAAAATACGTATATTGATGGTATTCATGCTATGGTTGTTTTATTAGTTAAATAATATATTTTGTATATTATTTTGAATCATTTTGTCTTTTTGAAATAAAAGGCAAATAAAAATATCTGTATAGCATTATTAAAAATTACTCGTCAAGCATAATTATATTCGTCCAGGGCAACTTTAGTTTAATAGCTTAGTCTTTAGTGTGCATCAGCCCTTAGGATTTTCCCAGCCATGTCTCTGGTGGTCGCAGGATCGATAGAGCTGCAAAATGTTTGTACGTGAACGTTCCAAATGTAACGCTTGCAGCTGTATTTAAATAAGATATAAAAGCAGGAACTTCCTACTATCCTATAAGTCCTACTATAATAATATTATAATTGTGAAAGGTTGTCAATGATCTGAAATAAAATATAGGTTACTTCTTACCCCAGAAAGCAGTGATAGCCTAGCGCTTAGAACGTTGGTCTCCCGAACGCAGGGACCTGAGTTCAAATCCTGGCACACACCTCTAATTCTCAAATATTATGTGCGTATTACCAGTTAATTATCACTTGCTTTGGTGAAGGAAAACTTCGTGAGGAAACCTGCACACCGGAGAGTTCTCCATAATGTTCTCAAAGGTGTGTGAAGTCTACCAATCCGCACTTGGCCAGCGTGGTAGACTATGGCCTGTACCCCTCACATTGTGAGAGGAGACTCCGAGCTCAGCTGTGGGACAATTATGGGTTGTGCTTTGCTTTGCTTTTACCCGGGCAATGCTGCAGGCAGATCACTGGTAAATAAATAATAATACTAGATAAAATTCGTCGTATTCATAACCTGACGCCTGATGTAAGTTGTAACTTATATACTTAAGTTTAATAGCGCGGTTAGTTTGAATGAATGATCGCTTGTAGCAAATGTTTTTGAGCGGTTCCGTGCTTTAGAATAGAAAGATCAATTTGTAGTAATAGTTATACACATGCTTGCAACTACGGGCTACATACAAATTTCATTTATGGTTGGCCTTTCCATATAACAGTGTGGGTACATTTCAGAACTTTTACGAGAAGTTAAACACAAAGCTATTCATAGGGTTAAATATTATAAAATCCAGTTTAATCACTACATTTAATGCTGATACCTTTCTGGAAACGTTATGATGAGCTCTTTTCATATGCATATTCAATTTATTTTTATTTTTTGACACTTCAAACAATGACATCTCACAGTCACCATATTTTTTTTAATTTCATTTATTTAACAATATTTGGGTTATCAAGGGGAATCTAACGATATCCTAATTATATACATCCGTTCAGCGATTTGGAAGATAGGAGGTAATAAAGAATATTACATGCATACATACATATAAGATATGCGCGAAAAACAACCCTTCCTGGCAGTCGGATAAAAAACCTTCTTCGTTCTTGTCCGAAATTATACAGCGATTTATTATTTGTGTTGTGTCATACAGGATATTTGACAGTTGACAAAATATTGCATTATTTATATCTATTTATTAGCGACTTATGTAACACTAGCTTTTGCCCACGGCCTCACCCGCGGTAGAGTGGTTTCGAAATGAAATTTTTAATTAATTAATTTAGATTTATATGCCCGTGGCTTCACGCGTGTAGATATCGATATTTTTTACAAATCCCGCGGGAACCCTGAACTTTTCCGGGATAAAAAATAGCTTATGTGTTAATCCAGTGTATCTAAATTTCAAATTTCAAATCGATTAAGTAGTTGTGGCGTGATTGAGGAACATCCAAACATCTTCACAAACTTTCACATTCATGATATTAATAAGATAGCTTTTGGTATAGCATCGCCTCGCTTCCTCTATGCAAGCACCTTTAGCATCTGACCCAGGCTGTCGTCGGTCACCCCGCGATCGATACAGCCTCTACACTTGAGCTTTTTGTCCCCCTCCCCCTCTCCTCCCCATCCCCACACCGCTCGCCTCCGCCCGCTACAGACCTCGCTTTGCGCTCAGTTTTTCGTACGTTGGGCAGATTTGGGAAATAGGTTGACGTACACAATTGTTATTCTTTGTCAGGTGTTTCTTGGTTAGTGATATTGAAATTTAAAGTAGTATGTTTAAGGTCTGAAATGTATTAATCACTAATTGTTTGTTGATAGATTCTGAAGATAGTGAGGTCCATCACATTTGCCCAGTGTGAATTGGCAGCCTGTTCAATTCACATACATTATGAGAAGAATTTAGTTTCCTGGACACTGATTTCTTTATATTTCAAAAATACAGATACAGTTACTTTAAGGACCTATGACTTTTAAACCACAGTACTACTAAGTATTTACCTTATATCATGTTTTACCCGCCCAGTGCTAACATTATACATTCAAACTAACTGCCTCCCAATTACGTGACGCAATAAAAAAGTATCGGCGACTGTTTTCATTGGTGGAAATTGTCACGTTGGGCGTGGTTTAAGGCTTTGTCGCCAATGGGCGTGCCAGAGGGAGACAACTTGGGTATGTCACTGTGCCGCTTTAAAAAGCCTTAAAGGAGGGCGTATGAGAAAGTATTGCTTTTCCGTTGGATAAAGGTTCTTAAGACGCTCACTCTTCGCAACAGTCTAAAAGAATTTAATAAGCTCAGATCATCATCGACTACAGTTTGGTTATGAGTTGTCATTAACGTTATCAGTAGTCACGAATCGTTAGTACCCGTTGCATTTAAAAAGTTGTCATTATGCAGTTATTAGCCGTGTTGGGGCCGCTTAGTATACTATATCCTAACCCGTCTCACGCCGGATGGGTATCGTAAGAGGCGACTAAATCCGACCCGCTGATGGTAGGGCCCCTCGGAAGGATTATATTGGTATTATTGTTAATTAATATCATTATTCTTATTATTATTTCTCCATGGGCTTCGCCTGACTACACTTGAGCATGAGTCAGCCGCCAAATGCCTCGTCGTGTTCGTGTGACTCAACTGGTGTTCTTTCTTTCTTTTTCTTCTCTCTTTCTTCGCCGGCAATCAGTGATGCCTTGGGTGTCGCTGATGTTCATGGGTGACGATAACCACATACCATCAGGTGGATCGTCAGCTCGTTAGCCGGCTAATTCCATAAAAAAATAAGGCTGCAATTCGTAAGTTAATTAGGAAATAGGCGTTTAAACTGTTTTATCACAATTAATTTAGTCATATTTGAGCAGTAACCTATATTATATAAAGAAAAATTTTTTGAATACAATATAGCGCAAAAATCAGCCATTTCAATTTTTATAATCTAACCAGTGTCACTAACAATTAAGACAAATCTAACGGCGCCTCTCAAGCTGAAATCGATCAAGCCATTTAGGCTACAGAGCGTGTCAAGGAAATATACATATACATACATACACTCGAAAAACATAACGCTCCTTCTACCGCAGTCGGGTAAAAAAACCTTAATTTATAAACTAATCATTGAACATTGCAATGTTTGTTTTCATAAAGGCTCCTATTTTTCAATCCGTTTCGACAATACTAGAGTACAACGTAGCGGGCATTGTCTTCGCTTAGTGCATCTTACCACCCCCCACCCCCCACCCTACACCCCTAAAGCCCGTGTTTACTTCAGCCTTTGTTCAAACAAGACTGAAAAAATGACTTATACTTCCTCATGGCCGGCTATTTAGGTCACTTTTTTCTTATCCATAGCTGTGTAATCCGCTGTAATGTTCAGCTTCAGTTTTATTTGAACGCATTAATCTCAAGACTTTTCCATCGATTTTTTTTCTTTCAGGGGATTTCTTTTGAACAGAATATAGTTAATATTCTGTACTTTGTTTTTATTTTTAGGGTTCCCAACGTAAAAAAACTAAAAACGGAATCCTTATAGGATCACTCGTTTGTCTAGGCGACCGCCCTGCACAGCCAATTTTCTCCGAAACTACCGGACGAAATGAGTTGAAAGGTACTTATTTGCTATTGTAGGACCCAATGATGAAGGTATAAAGAAAACACATGAATTATGAAAAAACAAATTTTTAACGAAATCAAAATTAAAAAACAACTATTAGCAAACTATTTTGTGCGGCATGTCAAATAAAAGGGCTTATTATAAGGATCAGATATATATTTTTTATAATTCTACAATAGATAGTTTAAAATTAATTCAAGAAAGAACGGAAATTGAAGATTAAAATTGACCATATCCCCCCTTGTCCCCGTAACTACTGAGGATAGAATTTGGAGTAAAATACAGCAAATAGTTCTTTAATTATATTACAGGAAAACCTATAAGAAGTCTATGGTCTTAAACAGGGCAAAAATAAATAAAATAGAAAAATAACTCTAAATACTTAATCAACGTACGGAACCCTCTCCACAGTGTAACTCGCACTTATCAAGTTTGTTTTTGTAAATAATTATCTGTTATATGAAACACAATGATTTTGTGGTTTGGATGTAGGTTTCCCACTCGAGCGGATTTTGAACAATAATAATGGTCCTAAATCAACCTGAACTTTGGCAGTTTTATTTGACTTTATATATTTTTCGTACTAAAAAAGTGTCATCTAGTACATTTGGCAGTTATCTGAGCAAAGTCTAAGTCTGGTTTATAGATCTTACCCTTAGTACCAATTTTTATCGATAGGCTGCAGCCTGCAGTGTTGACATTAGTCGCTTGACCGTGATCACATTCAGGTACCTGCATTATAAGACTCTCAACTAACTTTCTTTGAACTCTGAATGCGTGTCTAGATATTTAAATCGCACTATATAAAATAATATGGGACTAAACGGATCTAAGAGCATACCCCTTTAAATCGGATCAGGTGGCTTTGAGGACCTCAAAACGAAGACGACGGTCTTGAGTAGCGACGAAATTAATCTGTATTCCGTCTAGTCAGAGCTAACTTAATTTTATTTCATTGCATATTCTAACTTCTCTAATTCTGCCGAGTAGGTACACACCTGTCTGTACTAATTACATTTACGAAAGTTGTTTGCTCATCAAGCCTAAATGCCTGAAATCTCGCTAAGTAACTAAAAAAGCTTAGTTTTAGAACTTTATACAACGTGAATGTACGTGTTTCTTTTCACGTCGAATTCGAGTACATCACTTCATGTCGACGTCACTAACATCTCAATTCAATACCGGTATTATGCTTAACCCCAAAACGCCGTTCATTTATATCCGCGAGTCCATTCAACCCTCACTTATATTGTATATTTTGTATTATGTAAACCTTTTTTAAAAGCAGCTATTCACGGGCGATACATTTATTAAAATGTATACATGTCGAGAGACGGTATTCAGGACTGAGGGTTGTAGACAGGTCTCAATTAGAACGCGGGTCAAAAGAGCTCTTTCAGGGGATTTTCAAACAAATTCGTACACAAGGAGAGGAAGTAAGACTTTATTTATTTTATTTTTAATCTTCATTAAATACATAGTGAACCTTTTCTGTCTCAGGTTTTCTTTTCTACAGTTAGTTTTGCTAGGATGTTTTGCGTATTTTTTATGTTACATAAATGGCATTATGACAATTTACGACAAAAAGTTTCGTATCCTAGTTCAGTTTTTATGTTATTCTACTAGCGCTCTGCCTACGCATACAAATATATATACTAACTTTCTTTACAATATTATATTAGGTACTAGCTTCTACCCGCGACTTCGTCTACGTGGACTTCAGAATTAGTTCCTTAAAGAAAAGAAGTGTCTCATCAATAAAAAATTCGCTGATGTCCTTAAGCGGTGATAACCACCTATCATCATGTGGATCGTCAGCTCGTTTGTGGGCATATTCCATAAAAAATCTATGCCAGTAGCACATGTACATAAAAGCAGACATAACTTTGATTTTTAACCTATAAAAAACTTCCATCCTAAATTATACCCCTTATCCTAAGGGGACAGATCCATCCTCGATATAAAAACTGGGCAAGTGCACGTCAGGCCACGCGCAATGTAGGGCTCCAAAGTGTAAACTTTTATTATACATTTATTATTATTATCTAAAGGAGGATAGGTTTACCATGAGTGTATTTAAATTAATTTATAACTATCATACCTGTTGTCCGATTATCTTCAGCCATAACTTGTGTGGCAATGGCATATAATAGCGGGAGATGGCAGCGGATCTAGAATAGGTACTATGGTATTACCTAATGTTATGGGATGTAACTAATGGATCCTCTATGATAAGTATATTATTATAATTAGTTAAAAATAAGTCGAGGATAGATACTAGATATTCTATGTATCACTCGCTGATTTAACAAGATTAGAGACAGGTTATCGTTTTTAGTGAAAATGGAGCAGTATCCTCCAGGCATTTTTTTAGACCGGTACCCTATCAAGTACTTGTAGATTAGTTTTACTGGATTTTGACAAAGGCTTATAATGTTCCTTTTTTCTCACTCTTATCAAAAGCGATAGGTAAAGATAAAAAATATTATAACAGTACAAAAGGTAAAATAATTTTGCTAAGAGTTTATGAATAAGGCCGTGAAACTATTATATATTCTACGTTATAATCCAGCACAATATCGAACAAGCAACGATCAACGACAAACAACGGTATTATAACGGAAATGACTTTAACCCTCCAGTTAAAACCTTTATAAAGTAAAGAACCTGATCAATACGGCATCCTCTCAACATTGCGCGCTAATTGGTTAAGAAAAATTAATTTTAGAAAGGGTTTCGCGTCAGAACGACCCCCGACGGACCCCTAAGGGGGCCTCGGGAAAGAGTAAACCGTTACACACTCAAATAATTGAACATTTCACGCAAAAATATGCAAATGAGCTCTAACCCTGCGAAAATTAACTTTTTCATCATGAATTATGTCCTTGATGGTGTCTTCTAGACGTCTTCGGGGAGTTTTTTGGGATTTTACAGCATATTCTGACGGGTTATGGGATTCGGGGTCGAGTCGACGAAAAGGGTTAAGTGTCGTTATGGTTTTATTGAGTAAAAAATGTGAAAGTGTCTTATGAAAGTGAATTTTAGGCCAGTATAGTAGATACAATGGGAATGGTTTGTTTATCGAGTTTGGGTATTGCAGCAGATCTCAACACTGCTATATTCCAATTAAATATAATAAAAAATAATAATAATATTTTATTTCAGACCATAGTCCATATGTTTGGTTAGTATACAATAAATATTCTTAAAAACTATGTTAGTAAAACAGCACAACGAAAAACAGCACATGGGTTAGTATTATGATAGCGTAGCCTATGTTAGTCTAAAAAAGATAAGAAAAAAAACACAAAACACAAAAAACCTACTAACTATATACACAATCGCCTATTGGCGAGCGTGTGTGCACCGTTCCAGCGGCCCCAGAGAGGGCTGTCTAGTTTATACGCCAATGTGCTGAGGATGGTGTAAGTGCTATCCGCCACCCGGCTCATCATCGACGCCACACGCTTGCGGATGATCGCATAGAAGTCGTCTATCCGAGCCTCCGCAAACATGGCGGATGCACTACAGTACCGCGGCTTGCCCAGCACCGCCCTCAACACATTGTTGTACTGTACGCGAAGGGTTCTGAGGGTCCGCTGCCTACAGTCCACCCACAGACTGCACGTGTAGAAAGTCTGACAATATGCTCTAAAGAGCGACAACTTTACCTGCTTATTACATCGTGCAAATCTGCGGGCCAACATGTTGCCTCGGACCGACATCGCCCGCCTCTCTCTCTCTACGTCACCGTCGTCCTCGAGGCACTCGTGAACTATGTGCCCGAGGTACCTGAACTCAGCCACCTGTCTCAGGGGGGATCCACACAGCGTAAAAACGGGTTTATAGTAGGAAGGTTTGTTCTTCCCCCTGAAAACAAGGATCTCGCTCTTTTTCGCGTTGTAGCTGAGTCCATTTACCCCAGCATACTCCTCACAAATTTTCAGTAGTTTTCGGAGGCCACTGACTGAGGGACTCAGCAGGACCATATCATCAGCGTAACTGATATTGTTTATAAAAACTCCATCAATCGAGCATCCGACACCTGCCTACTGAGTCTCTCTATCAGCTGGTTGACGTAGAGGTTGAAAAGCCTCGGTGACGTCAGCCCTCCCTGCCTTACTCCACAATTCAGCTTGTAGGGGTCACTCATTGCATCTCCCCACCTCACTACATTTAATTGATTGCCATACCAGTACTGAAGCAATGATAACAGTTCTGGCCTTAAGTTGGTCTCGGTTCTAAGCTTGTGCCATAGAACTTTATATGACACCAGGTCAAATGCATCCAATCCAAAAAACACGCATATACCGGAGTTCTTCTGTCCGTGTAGTAACGGACAGTCTGCTTGAGACACAATATTGCGCTTTCAGTTGACAACTCGGGCTTAAATCCGAATTGCGCGTCATGTATCTTCATGGATTTATTTAATTGCGTATCAAGCAAACTGTCCAACACCTTGGCTATGATCGTCGCAAGAGATATGGGTCTGTAATTGGATCTGTCCGCTGCATCACCTGTCTTGTTTTTCACCAGTGGTACAACCACTGTCTTCATCATTGCTTCCGGCAGATAACTATGGTCAATACTGATATTGTAGAGCATGGCTAAGACCCCGGACAGGTGCACCCCAGCATACCGTAGATGCTCGACACTCAGACCATCGTGTCCAGGAGATCTACCACGCTTCAAACGCTTTACAGCACTACTCACCTCACATTCTGAGAAGCGCACCCGATCCTCTCGTACATCCACGATGTCCCGAGTTACATCCTCTAATTGATAAGATGTACTCAGTGGCTCCACTTTGAGATGAGACTTAAACATATTAGCTATGTTTTGGCATCCACTTACGCCCCCCACCTCCACGGGAAGGCTCGCCCGTATATTCAGTTTATTTGTCTGGTGCCAGAACCTACCGAAATTTTTGGTGTCATGGGCCTTGGCCAACATGTCCATTTTGATCTGTTCTTCGTGGTCCTGGCACCATTTCAACTTACTTTTGAAGAGCCTACGAGACTCGCACATATCGTCGTACGTGACTCCCCTACTTGGCTTCCCCGCTTCAACCCAAGTTTGGAAACACAGACGAGCCCTCGCGTGCAGTGGCGCAACATATTTGTTCCACCCAGTAACATAACCTTTTTTATGTCGCCAAACAACCTTGTGGCTTAAAATTGCCCCATTCTGCAGTATATAAGCTATCTCCGAGTACATCTTATCAATGAGCAGTCTATGGTCAGTTCTTTGACAATTTACGTTTTTACAATCAGTGAGTTCCGGTGGGAACTCAAACTTGCCTAAGTGTTCATTACAATACTCCGTAAAAAGCATCGTCTGATTACTATCCCTTTGCCCCCAAATTATCTTATTATTATAACAATAATATAATAATATATAATTAAGAAACCTCGATCTTAAGATAGCAACCCATACAAGTCCTAATCCTGTGCTTACCTCTCCTCATTCAATGCCATAATCGATTACGCGACAAAGTGAATAAGTGAATGAACTCAGTACTTCAGATATGGGCTGCTGTTTATGGTGCTAAATATTGAATAATATAGCGCATCGGATAAATGTGAATACAAGTAAAAATACAAATACAAAAATAGTGCAAATGTTGTCCCACCTTCCTCTACTATAACAGTTATAAGTGTTGCCCTATGTGATTTTTAAAAGTATTATAATTTGACATGTCTTCACATTTATCCGAAAAACTATATGTCGGCTTGAGAGCCAGTTCTTTCTTTCTTTCTTTTTCTTCTCTCTTTCTTGGCCGGCAATGCATCGGTGATGCCTTTGGTGTTGCTGATGTCCATGGGCGACGATAGCCACTTACCATCAGGTGGATCGTCAGCTCGTTTGCCGGCTATTTCCATATAAAAAAAGTTACGTATATATCTTTATCGTGTATAAGTGCTGCGTTAACCACGGTCTGTTCACACGGTCTGAGTCACCCATTGTCTCGACCAATAAATCGATATAAATCTTAATTCGATGTAACGTGGGACATGGGTTACAGGTGTGGGATTATGTGCGTGCTACAATGTGCGCATAAAATATTTTCACGTTAACGAAGTCAGTGGTTAGTTTTAAATTATTTTAGACGTTACGTTATTTTAACTGGTTATTCGATATTGAGACCAAAACTGAAACTTTTACAAAAACTTACGGTGGATTCTAGAAGCAGGGCGCTAACTGGGTAAATAGGTAGAATACCCTGCTACCATGCTAGTACCATCAGGATGAAATAGGGTAGTACAGAATCTAAAATAGGAGGGATCGAGCTCAGCCCGTGTGACTGCCCCTTACACCTTACATTTTGTATTTTTGTATTGTTTGGTTAATTGTTTGAATAATGAGTCCATTGTAGAACACAAAGGATGAACTTTCGCATCTCTAAATGGCCAGTAATTGTACAGTCAACGACATAAACAGATCGCGCAAACGATATTCTCAGAATCGTTCATTCAACGCATCCTTCGATATGGAAGCGACGAACGAGTGAATGGATTGAATGAAGTAGATTGAGATGTTAGCACTTGCGAGCGCTATTGTATGGATACGTTATAAGCCTTCATTGTATGCTTGTTTGTTAGCCAATAATGATTGTAATTAATTGTAAACAATACAGGTATTAATAATAGTTAAATTTAATGTTATCCAGAGATAAAATAATAATGAAACTGTAACTGTTTGATTTCTGGATATAGAAAATTTTCTTATTACAATGATTATCAAAATTTGCGTATTTATTTGGTACACTATATTTAAGACTCGCAGAAGTACTTAAAGGACTATATTAGTACTATCTGTATTGGGTATCCTATTTATAAATAAGATGAATAAAAAACCACAAAACAACTGTTTAGGATACAGATAACTAAAGTATGTCAACCTATGTTAACTAGCAAATGAGTGGAACCACACAAATGTTTATTGTCTCCCATTCACCAGCAGCACCAAGGTTAGGTTGTCGATCAAGAAAAAAAAGTGTGTGCAAAAACTTCTTTGACGTTTGTGACACGTATCTATTACCAAAAAAATAAACATAATTTAAAATAAATATCCTATTACAGTTGTCTTATATTTATTAACAATATTAAAAACGAATATAAAGCTATAATTACCGTTAATAATACCGTTACTGTTTATTAACTTTATATGATAGTTTGACTATACTTAGAGCCTTATTTCCGTTCGAATACTTCTATCCGAAAAATAATCTGAGTTGCTCTCAAGTCGCGCCTAATGAAGTTTTATTTCAAAAATAGAAGAGAGTAAGGTAGTAATTTAAACATTTTAAACAATCATTTTATTTTTCATGTAAAACTTTGTAACCCACTTAAGTGTTCCTCATAAACGTGTGGCGTAAATGTTACCATACCGGATCGCCGTGAACAGGATTCTGGGTTCGATTCCCAGCGAGGTGGAAATTTAAATGATAAGTTTAAGTTTCTGTTCTCAGTCTCTGGGGGGATTTGAGTGTGTAAGGTTCTAAGTGTTGTAAAAAAACTTAGCAAAATTGGTACAGTAGTGTTAGTCATACAGACTTAGTATTATACAATGATATTATAACTAAAGATACGTTATGCCCTTACAAATCAACCAAAAAATCTATTCCAATCGAGCTTCAACACACACACGTTTATCTTTTGTTTCATTAAACCGATCACACATTGATAAATTATGTAAAAGGGATGGCACTACTAAAACCATAATAATAGTGAAAAAGACAGCTAGTGTTTGTCGCTCGAGGTCGCTCGCGTCACAGCGCGTCACGAGATCTATGACCAAATGGCACACATTTGCACACTTAGCACACTAACAAATTCAGTACGGAACAGTCAGTAAAAGTTAAAAGAAATATTCGATATTAGTACCAATATTTAACATAACGTTTTATGTACTTACCTATGGTATGTAATCCATCATTTTTATTCAATTTGGAGATATGATTTTTTCGAAATCTCAAAACAACTCGGCATTTTAGTGAAACTATAGACGGCCCAAAGACGGCCTCACTCACGGCAGCTATCAACTGTATGAATTGAAATCGCTATACTTATGCACATTCGACTGGCGTACTTCTAGCGCCGTGTTGGCATGTCTTGTATATAATGTCATTGGTATTATACTATGTAGTGAAGAGTTATCTAGACATTAGGGATGCAGTGTGGATCGGCAGGGCGTGCGGGCAGCTCACCCTGTGGGAACGAATCACATGTTTTATTCAACGTCTCTTCTCGCCTTCTTATCGACCTTTGTCAAAGAGAAGCTAGTTTTAGGTAATGTGGTAAGTTGGTAACAAATCCCTGTTTTTAATACACTGTAACATAGTATTAATATTTCGACATCTTGCACTCCATTTAGTTGAGTCCCTGTTCTGTGAATTAAAGACAACGGATTCGATTTCCAGTAGAAGCAGACATGAAAAAAGTTTGTATTTCAGTTTTGATGGTCCTTACTGACTTTAATGTGTTCTTACAGGAACTCTAATATGAAGGTGTTAAATCAACTCTCAAATAGGAATGTTGACTAATTTTAGGATTCAATTTTATTTTATAGATAGAACCTCAATATTCACGAAAAAAATATTATAATAATAATAAACTTTAATTTAAAAACAAAAAATAATAAATAAAAATCACTATCAAATTTCCCACCAAAAACGTCACGTGACGTCACTAAACTATATTCAGTACTATCTGTCTACTAAGTTTGTTGAATTTCCATATAAAATTGTTCCAATGACGTCATATTCTCAAAATGGCGTTTGAGGTCACGTGACAGTGAGTACTATTTTTAACATTTTAAATTAATGATATTTAATTTATTGTGATTGATTTCAATAAAAGAATCATATTTTAGGCCTTTAAATGTTACCACTAGGATTTTAGACATACATATATTAATTTATAATTAGTGTCAACATCCCTATTTAAGTATAATTTTTCTAATATATCAGTAAGTTTTAACACAAAAAATCTGTTAGTAACAAAACTGATTTGATAGGATCGAAAATTAGTGTTACGATTCACATGAGAGTAATCCTACTAGCACTATATGTGAATAAAGACGTATAAGGGCACAACTTTACTACAGGCATAATAAAAAGCGAGATAAAAGTTAGCAGTGTTTACACTAATAGGAAAAGTCTCCGAGACTATAAAGCACGCGGTCCAGTGGGAATTAATCACATGTTTTATTCAGCCCTCCCTACTTTTGCATCCAACTTTGTGTAACTCATGCGCTTGATTAGAGTGCACTCTTATACAGAGATGGTAAATACACCCATCCAACTATACACAATGTTTTTGCAGTTGTAGTGATAAAATATCTTAAAAAATTCGTTAATATCCCAAAGCGCTTTCGATAAAGCAGACCAAGTTCGTGGTCACCTTCACCTACGGATAGTTGAATGTAATCAACTCAGGTCTTGGATGTGAAAATTCTAATAAAAGTATTATCTATTAATGACTCTCACTGCTACAATAGTTAATAACATTAGGTAATATTATTTCAATTCAATCTAGTAAAATATCTATGGATATCACATTACGAGTAAGGTGAAAAAGTACATAAATTTAAATAGACATAAAAATTACAGCAATAAAAATGAAAGATACCTACTATATCCAATGATATTTAAAAACTATAGATACGTCCACGATACAAATCAACCAAAAAATCTGTTCGGAAAAGAGCTACACCACACACACGTTTATCTTTTGTTTCACTACACAAATCACACTACAATAATACACGAAGGCATTTTACGAAGGCATGTCAAATCTGAAGCACTTCTGACAACAACAAAACTGCCTATCGTCTTGTATTGACAAAGCGACTACGAGCAGACACGGTCAGTTGACTGCTCTTACATCAACCTCTTTTTACCTCTTTTTTACTTACTTATAAGTTATAATATCATTGTACTGTATCATTTGAAAAAGCCTAAATATTCGTGACTCTGTAGTTTAGTGAATGAGTTAGATTTCTGTTAAAATTCCTTGTTCCCCAGCGAACGTTAATAGGTAGTTATTAATTAAAACGGGATTGTTAAGTTGTTGTGATATGTTTACGGGTCAGAGGTCCTATTAATGAGATAGTTGATAGTTAGCGGAATTCGAAACACCATCGTAATGTATTTCGGATTAACATTTCATTTTAAGGGATTTCCGAACATTAAATTTTAAACCGTTTAAAATGTTTAAATTTACAGAGCTTCGGTTTTGATGAAGGCTTCTGCTATAATCCCTCATGATTTAGTAATGGGTTTATTGGAAGCAAAATATATGTTATGGTATATGTTATAGCAGTACTACGGATTATCAAAAACTTGCATTATATTGTACTTAGATAAGATACATTATGATTACTCTATGATTCAAATTTCTTCCTCCAACTATAGGATAGGAGAATATAGCGTCGTTTGAACGTAGATATCTTCACACTATCTCCAGTGTTTCCTCACAATGTTTTCCTTCACCGAAGCAAGTGACGATTAACTGGTAATACGCACATAATATTTAAAAATTAGAGGTTTCAAGATTTGAACTCAGGCCCCTGCGTTCGGGAGACCAACATTTTGACCCCTGGGCTATCACTGCTCAACCAATAGCTGCTTAACCAAGCAGCAAAGTGGTGGTAGTGGTAGCGGGCAATGTAATTACTGTAACAAGAAATATCACCGAGGGGTTGCAGACCAAAAAGAAAGCAACGATTTCGTTGATTGATTAGTTCTATAATGCTGAATTCTCAAACGCTAGCTAAAACATTTTTTGCTGTAAGTAGTAGGGTTAAAATTCCTAACATAATGTATAGGTATGGAATCAGGACTCAGGATCATGAGCTGGGATCATTTGCAAAAGACTGTTCCGTAGTTCATTAAATGCACTACTAATAGTAAAGTTAAGATAATGGTAATGTTAATAATTTTTTGCGTAAAAAAACCATTTCAAAACTGATCAATCTCTCAAAAGGTCATTATAAATTTGGATGAGTCTTAAATTAAATATTGATTTTTAGGTATAAACAGTCTCCAATAGAGTTTTAGCTTCATTTTCTATGAGCCGAACAAACACGCCGCGGGGCCGTCCGTCCGTCCGTCCGCTGATGAGAGCCTTTGACAGGCGCTACGTAAACATCAAAATCATTACTAGGATTAATTGCTGGACCTTTAGCAGCGAATTAAATGTTGCTTTGATGGATTTTTTTACGTTTTTTTCTATCAAACGGTTCTACAATCTGTGTTTGAATGATTTGTAGTTGAAAACATACAGTGTGGAAAAAAGATCATGGATCGAAAATAAAGGAAGTTTTTCTTTCAGTAAAATTACCATCATCAACATTCAGGGTACTTTTTAACCGACTTCAAAAAAACGAGGAGGTTCTCAATTCGACTGTATTTTTTTTTATGATTGTTACCTCAGAACTTTGGACTGGGTGAACCGATTTGGATGATTCTTTTTTTAATCGAAAGCTGGTGCTTGTCGTGTGGTTCCGCATAAATTTTAACGAGATCTGACAATGGCATCCATGTCAAAAGTACAATGTACTTCATTTGAAGTCGGTTAATTTTTTGTTAAAATGTTAGATTATTATCCTCGAACTATTGTCTTTTTTTCCACCCTGTTTATTATTTTGATGATTTTAAAGAGTTTTAACCAACTTTAAAAAAGGAAGAGGTATTCAATTCGACTGTATTTTTCTTTTTTTATGTTTGTTACCTCAGAACTTCCGACTGGGAGAACCGATTTTGATAATTATTTTTTTAATCGAAAGCTGGTGCTTGTCATGTGTTCCCACTTAAATTTGAGCAAGATCTGACGAGTAATTTTTGATTTATCCCTAACTTTTAAGTCGGTTATTTTTTGTCAAGAATTATATGGGTATATACTTACCTATCTCCAACTGTAACCAAGATATTGTTACAAAATTATAGTACATATTATTATAAATTATAAGTAGCTATTTGAAATATTATTACAGACATATTCATATTTTCATCAACGCAACATGATTGCCGGAAATAAGATACATTGCCTGCATGGGTTCGATTCCCAGCCAGAAAATGTGACAGATAATTAGGTATTTGATATCGGGTCTTAGTGATGTCATATTTGTGTAGGCTCTGAGTATGCGTGTGTAATGTTTATTTTATTGTCTTGCAAAATGATATCCATTACACCAAAATCGCAAATATAATAAGTAATACGAGATCGTAGTTAGTTACAATTCTTTTAGTACGAGTATTATAGTTCTAGTTAGTTACCGTAAAATAAAACCACTTCAAAAGCATTTCCCCCATAACTCATTGCCACCTTTTATCCTAATTTGGTGAAGTGTCGTCGTATATCACGGCGTGTGACGCGAAATAACGACCCGAATCTATGTCGTGGAAATATTACGGGCGGTAGGAACAGCGCTGCAACTTGGGAATATTGTACAAAGTAATAAAATTGGTTTGGTTTCTAAATCTAAATTTTCATTAAAAATAATAACTAAATACTTGCTTTTTGCAAGGTTTTTATGCAAACAAAAAATTAAAGGATTGAAATTAAACATCATTCAAAGAAAATATTTAAGTTTTCCTTAACTACATAATAAAAAATATGAGTTTCTTTGCCTGTTCTCTAACCAGCTCTGTAACCTACTGAAGGTAATTTAACTCATAATGAAGCAAAGATACCTTTTGTTAGAACTAGCATTACATTTATGTACTTACTCTTATGTATATGATAAATAAATGATGGTCCTTGTATACAAGAGTGTGATACCTGTGTGATGATTTTTAAGTATTCCTCCTTCCTTTCTTACGCCCCAACTCAGAGACACTAACGGTTACTTTAATCGCTCCTTAGTAAAAAACTACCATAAAAATTCTGTACTAAGGAGCTATTTATGTAACCGTTAGTAATTCTAAGTTGGGGCGTTAGAGATGGACAGAGGTAGAGCTACGAGTTTATACGCGTTTATTTTTTATTATTTTTAACGCACAGCTTAGAAGTTGCAAAACATTTTCTTTCAGCCTTCTAACATATGCGGGCTAAAAAGACGGCTTGGTATAAGTAACTGCCCCCTAGAGTAGCTTGGTATGCATAATGCCTTCGAACCTAACGTCCCTCGGTAAGCCAAATCGTTCGCGAATTCATACGATTGTTTCCACTTTCACATATAAATTATACGACCTGCTGCGATGTGCCATGAATAAATGTATGAGAGGCAAATTGATATTACCAAGGCTCTAAGGCCTTTAAGTTAGACTTTTAGGTTACGCCATTTTTTCCGAGGAAATTGGCTTTTTATTCCAACGGGCGAATTGTGACCGAAATGTGTAAATTACGATAATGGGTTGGTGTCGGCCGTGAGATAAGTGTTTGGTAGCATCCCTGTCGAATGTCTTCAATCGGAGTATCCGAACGGATTATATGTAGAAATAATTTGTATTCAACGTTCATTATACTTTAAATATACCTTATCCATAGAGATAATGTTCAAATATGTCATTTGTTTTTTTCTCGGCTCAGAGCTTCTTACACCATGTCTTTATTTTTAAAGTTAAGAGTAAATACACACTATTTATTTGCCTTTAGATTTCCTTCTTGCTTGGGACTTTTTAGGAAGATCCCGAAAGATATCGCACCTAAAACCTAAACCGCATTTAAATATCATATATTTTGATAACTCGAAACTTCGAGCACTTTATGGCAATATCACCAATTATTGTTTATTTTTGTCAATAACTCGCAAAGAGTTACCTACCCTATTCGGACATGCAATCTACTTCTTATTTAATACTGGTATATTTAAGAACAAAATTCAAAATCATTCTATTATTCAAGCTGTACTGTAAGTTATCTTTCAGAGGATAAATAATACCAAGATTTTTTATAGCTTACCGCCTAAGAGTAAGAATAATAATTATATCTAAGCATAAGATCTAGGTAAGTATCTTGTTTGGAATGTTTTCTTTTATTATTATTTGGGGTGTGTATATCTTAGCAGCGTTATTTGTTACGACGGATCCCCGGAGGTCGGCTAATTCAGCCCATTCTGCCACGGCCGGACATAAATAAGGCCGAATCGCCGCAGTGACCACAAAACCGATAGTTTAAGAATATTCCACCGAATAAATTAAACAGAATTCGCTGCCGGGCAGATTTCCCTAATGGTTGACCGTGAAGTATAGAGCGGCTGAGCAGTCGTGATCTGTTATACTCAGGCACTAGAAAGTCCTTTGTCAGTCAAAAGGAACTTTGAGCAATTTTTTTACAACGTTATCGTTTATCATTTATAATCATAACAATGAAATCGATCAAGATTTGATTGGAAAAGAATCTTAATTTTTTTAAATACCTATTGTATTTCTAAATATTTTTAGGTTACAATGTTATGATAGATTTTTTTACAAGGCGGAAAACCCGCAGACAATAACAAATGCAATGTAGAAACTGAAAAAAAGCTCCACTGTAAAGCTCATGCAAATAAATAAATAAATAAATAAATAACACTTCACACTCATAGCCCCACACTAGGATTCCCTGTGTCGTGGAAAATATTGTATTGTACTGTACTGTTTTTGATGAACACTTTCCGGCATTCCATGTTTTCCATTTACTTACCTACTAATGAAACCCTTTTGATTCAGTTCCAAATTAAAAATAATGATGGCGATGATAAAAATTCACGAAATATCCTTAACCTTCCTTCAACTTAATTTTTTTGTTCTCTCTTTCTTGGCCGGCAACGTATTGGCGATGTTTTTGTACGCCGATATTTCGACGCACTGATCGTGTTTACGGCCAAACCTGTTCACATATTTAATAAAAAATATTGAAATAAAACCAAGTATCAAGTGGTCATAGTCAGTGTAGACGGTAAAGACAAGACACATGGCCGGTGCGAACTAGCCGAACTCAAGGGATGTACAACACTATCTGACAACGGAACATTTGTATGGTGTTATGCATACATGTACAGTGTACAGTGTAGGTACACTAGTGTACGGTATGAAATGTAGGTATTAGTTAACTGAATAACAGAAAAAGAAACATTCTGTAAACCCTTTTTACCCAACTGCGCGACGCAGAGGAGGGTAATATTGACGCTTGAAGGAAAACATTGACTAAGCGACATTGAGCTAACTTTACAGGAGAGCAGTGTAATATTGGAATTTTAAGGAACGTTGTTGTATAAATGCCACAATAAAGATGATAAAATAAGGATTCCAAAACAGTAAGAATAACGTCGGTAGGAAGATTACAAAAAATACGATATATATGATTTTTTTCTAAAAATTCCAACTTTAAACTGCTCTCCTGTAAAGTTAGCATAATGTCGCTTAGTCAATGTTTCCTTTCAGGCGTCGATATGTTTAATCAGTCTATAGGTTGTAGAGACCAAACGGGTTGACCGATTTTGATGATTCTTACGTCAATCGATTCGCCTTAACCACAGACATGTATACCTAGAGGTCTTAACCTTGCGAGTGTCACTGAAGACATGACAATAATTAAAATTCACCACAGGGACAACCAGACGCCATATTGTCTAAGTGAAAAAAAAAATTCGATGAACTACGTCAAGTGGGGTATCGTTGAATAGGTATTCAAAAATGATTATTAGGTTCCTTTATAAACAAACATTTACTTAGTAGTTGATGTAAAATTATGATAGTGATTGTGTTTTTTTTTGGGTTCGAATTTACAGAAGGTTGCTTATTGATTTTGTTTGTTTATTGTAATGTTTTAGTATTAGTTACAATTTTTATTGTTATTTAATATTTATAATTTTGAAATTGTGATTTTTCAAAAACCACAGTAGAAAAGTATACCTACTACCTGTATTTTACTTTGTTGTCATAAAACTCCATAATTTCTATGAATGATTTAACTTCTTAACTACTTAATATTAACAACAACTTTAGTCAGTTAATGCTAAATCTGTGTTTGAACATAAATAAAATCACATTAATATATAATTAAGATTTCGGTTAGAAGAATAAAAACAACCCCTAACCGAGTCAATGAACCTCATGCGTCCATTTACCAAATTGAGTGAAATATGCGTCCCTAAACGACGCGAGAGACATTAAAAACGCCTTCGGAACTTTTAATATTCTAATAAGACTTTGATTTAATTTCCCTTTATCATTATTTATGTAAGAACGAACGGTAAAAGGCGATAAGACCGTGTTATTACAATTTTTTTCGTCGGGGAACTTTTTTATCCCCCTTCGTATGTTACTGGAGGGTTGTCATAGCACAGAAAAGTTTTCACTTAACTCCACTACAGCATTAACATACTGCTAACAGGAACGATTGTGTTTTTTAACTGTGTCTGTGTAAGCTATGCTCTTAACTTACTGGTTATAAGGTCGTAAATCGTTTGACAAAGCTTTTCCGATTCCATGAAAAGCCGAGGGTGACAAATACTAGGGTGTTAACAACTTGTTGAACCGTTTTGTTACGAAACAAACCATGTCCGGTTTTTTGTGAGCTTGTCAAGTTAACAATGGTGTGTAACTATGGGTTTCAGTAACGTTTTCTGATGGAAATCAATGGAATGAGGGTGTGGAGTTCCGGCTGTGACTTATTGGCGTGTCTTAGGAAATGTTTTTAGGTCGACGAAAAACTTGATTTGGATTTTGATGGTCGGGTGATTTGTTTTGTGTTCTTTGGGACTTTATTTTTACGTTAACTTGGCTTAAAGATGTTTATGTATGTATTACTAGGAAAGTACTGTGGGCATTTGTAGGAATTTATTATAAATTTATTGCGAAATAAGGATAAACGGGTGAGCGGTATATATTAAAATGTAAAACAGATTAGGTATAGTTTAATAGTAGTATTTTTAACTTAAGTGTAGACATGAGAGCTTGTACTCTATAGTCTGTATACCTAATTAATTTTGAAACGCCTGATAAAACGGAGAGCTATTGTTTCCGGTACGGTTACTATTTGTAAGGTATGTATATGTTGCCTAAAGCAACGTGAGGGTATTGATTCTGGAAAATGCCAAAACTTATGAATAAAACGTCTGTAAGTAAAGTATGTTTTGAGTATTTTAAAGTTGTACAAAATAATGTTTTTACTTAATAAAACTTCAACTACTTGTTTGGCTAATATTTAGGGTTCCGAACGAAACGAAAAACGGAACTCTTATAGGATCACTCGTGCGTCTGGGCGATCGTCCTTGAAAATTGGTACTTCTGCGCTTTTTTGTGACCCAGAGACGAAGGTATACAGAAAAAAAGAATTTAGAAAAAAAATTTAACCAAATCAAAATTAAAAAAAATACTGCTTCGCAAACCATTTCTTGTAGTATGTCAAATGAAAGGACTTATTGTAAGGATTTCAAATAAATTTTTAAAAATTATTCAAGAAAGCAGGAAAATTTAAGACGAAAATTGACCATTGATCCCCCTCCTTATCTCCGTAAATACTGAGGCTAGAATTTGAGAAAAATACAGAAAATACTTATTTACTTATACATATGTATATTGCAGTTAAACCTATAAGAAGTCTATGGACTTCAAAAAGGGCAAAAAAAATAGAAAAATAACGGTAAGTACACAATCAACGTACAAAACCCTCTCCAAGCGAGTTTAACTCGCACTTATCAAGTTTATTTAAGGTAAATACTGTTCTCAATTACCTATTTAAATAATATTTATCACTTTCACTTATTTTTATTAAATAACCAAGTGAAATACAGTCATGGTAATAAACTTTGATATTAATATTAAATTAAAAAGAGTTCTTAAATCTCTTAAAACAAATTAATTTACGTAATTTAAATTTAAATGTTGCTAGGGTGACGTTATCTATTTCGTCACGCTAAGGCGGAGGCGAATGGCGTCTTCGAAGATACTTAATCATAACCGAAAGTATCCGAACGCATTACGGAGGTAACCTAAAAAAATAATGCAAGTTCGCTGTACAAGTTATACGCTCCAAGCGTTTTAGTAAATTCAATTCAAATTCAAAAATAATTTATTTCAAATAGGCCACTTTGTGGCACTTTTGACACGACATAAATACAATGTAATCAATAAAGTACAATAAAATAATTACAATAAAATATTAATATACAATTATAAATTATATAGGCACAATTACCTAGATTTAAACACACTTTGGAATATAAATGCAACTCATTCCCACGCTTTCTTGTCGTTTAAGTAATCCCTTTTATACTATAGTAGAATATTTCTAACAGTTTACGCTTTATAAAAACTTTGAACTTATTGATGGACATATCCATTATTTCTACCAGAATTTTGTTATAAAATTGAATAGAGTGACCAATAAATGAATTTCTAATATTTTATTTCTATGTAGTATTTAGATTACTGACTATTAAACTTTACTTGAAATTAAACTGACTGGATTGTTCTGAAATGCAATTATATTAACTCTATTATGATACTACAACAAATAATGAAAAGGTTTGGGAACAATAATTACCTATGTATGATACTTATTTGCTTAGCTACCGCCGCCTAGAATCGACCATGAAATTAATATTCAATCATTTCCCGTGTGGTACCAGGTGCACCTACGTAGAATAGCGCCACTCCCACTTCTTCCTGGGATGTCGTAAATGGCGACTACTAGGCTATTTCAGGAGACGGACAGCAGCGTCTTCCTGAGTAGTATTTACATCTACTGTGGTCAACAACATGCATTGCCCAAGCGTGGTGACTATTGGCTTCATGACAGCCAAAAACAGGGGGACGTAAATATGAATAATAAAGAAAAAGAAACGTTCTTATCTTATAAACTTATGATCAATGATTTTCCTAGGGTTTTTTTAGATTGACTAACTGTAATAATATACTGTGCATAAATTCAAACTCTGATAACTAGGCATTAGGTTTGCTCTTTGTATTATAAAATGTGTGTTGTATGTTACAGGTGACAAATAATAACTAAATAAATGGAAAAAAAGAGTTTTGAATATTTGCTCCGCTTTTTCGTAACAAATTGCACCACTGCTAATCTTGTAGCAGACCGGGGTGATCCCCTTAATGTGTTTGCATAATGGTAGCCATTAAAACATTTATAACGAGCCGTTGGATACTGCCCTTAACGAAGACATTTTGCCTATAAACTATGGCTTTGTAATTGCCTATAGCATATACATATGTATGGCATATACAGGATGTCCCGTAAGTAGTGAATCAACCGTGAAGGGCAGATAGCTCGAAGGTTGACCTACCATAATTATGTCAAAAAATCACACTAGTAAGTGTCACCGTTTTCGAGATTTTGACCTTTTTTTAAATTTTGAAAATTCGGTTCCTTTACTTTTTTCTGTGGAATCCATAAATGAGCAGATATTTTTATAAAAAACTGTCAATTGCTTTACAAGACATAATATGGTAGGTCAACCGTCAAGCTATCTGCCCTCTACGGTTGATCCACTACTTCGGGACACCCTGTTTATTAGATAGGCATGGAATATCTTTTATGATGACTTAAAAAATCTGTTTACTTTGTAAGACGCAAGTACTAAGACATTTTTTTGCGCCTGAACTTGTTTAATTTACTCTTAGTTGCATCTGTCCTAGTAATCTAGATATTTTTAAATGAGTCTCTCATTAAATTTTATAGCTGTATTTTTTAAAAAAAAGGTAGCATTTAAAATAATAAATGTACCTGATTGGGATCGACATAGCAATGAGTCAGTTTAAGTAAGAAGGGATAAGATTCTTCTTTAAGTTTGAAGATGTTGTGTGATGATTCTTGTTGGTAATGACTAGCTTATCAGGTAAGTAGTTTTAGGTTCGATACCCGATCAGAGCAAATATATATTTTTAGAAGAAAATCACTTTTAGGATTAGGATTATTATTCATGGTCAATCGATATATGTATAAGTACGCGTGTATTGTATGTATTACTATTAAGTTAAAATATATCAAGCAATGCTCAAGTCCGTCGTGATTAATTGGGATTTTTAATTATGAATATTATGGTCAATCCATATTATATATTATCATGTATTTGTTGAGTGTTCACTTATAATGTATTGAATGCTCAAGTATACGCTAAACAATCACTTAGTGTAAATTTGTCAAATAATCCATCGAAGCAAGCAATTGTCAGTTCCAGTCGTGGGGAGCTTCTCAGTTATAAAACGGCAGTGCAAATGGCAACAATATATCACCTCGCAATGACTGTGTAATTCGACCCTAGCAAATGAGTTGGAAGCGAGTGACATGCTCGATTGAAAGTCGAGTGTCGCGACTTGTAATGAATGACGGCAGTGACTGGCGCTTCGCTAATTATTAAATGCTTCGGTAAAGGACACTGTACACTTGACTACTAGATGACTACTCGCACCTTCACTGGAAAAAAGGCATAAGATGAAAATTGCCATTTTACAGGAGAACAATAAAACTATTAAAATACTGGTAAGTAGTCTAAGGAATTTACATTACGATTTCTTGCACAATCCGTCAAGATTAATGATAAAAATTTGAAAAAATTGAGCATATGCAGGTTTTGTCCCTTTTTCCAATTAATATTAATAACTAAAATTCAACGTAAGACGACTTATGCTTTTTTTCACTGAGGGTGCGAATTGTTAGGTTAGGTTTGAAGCCTGGTCATGACTGGCGGTGGAGATAGGTCAACAGTGCTTAATCTGAGGATATTATAACATTTTCTTTTGCTATTTCAACAACGTTTATGTGTCTGAGGAACCTCCACAATGATTTTATAGTATAGGAGATTAATAAGTCTATAAATTATATGATCAGAATTTGTTTTAGACAGACAAAAGAAGGAGAAAACCTACGAAATTTTGATGTAACTAAACTTGATTATATTTTAACTAATGTACTGCATTTACACACTTTAAAATATGATGAAAACAAAAATAATATGCACTTATGATTATTTTGACTTTTTATCTGTGATAGTTAAAATAAGTTGAATCCTAAAAAAATTTTTTTTTTTAAACGCTTTTATTTCAATGTTTAGTTTATAAAATTAGCTACAAGTTGTGAAAATTTCAAGTCTCTACGTAAAATAGAACATAGAGAATTATGCGTCTAAAGTCTGAAAATCGTTTTTTTTAATTTAACAACAAATAAACAATGAAAATTAGTTTAAAATATGATTTTCGTGTATTGTCATCGGAAATACACATGTCTGCCAAATTTCATCAATTTTCATTAAAGGGAAGTCATTCAAATTAACGTTACAAGATTTGATGCTTTGAAGATTTGATGCTTTGATGCTCCGAAGTGAAGCTAAATAAAAGCGTTTAATATAAGCGTTAGCACGTTGTTGCATTAAGCTTTAACTTATAGTTTATGAAGTAACTGATAGTGTATAAGAGCCTTAAAGGCAGTTGTCGCTACAGTTTTACGACTTAAAGCTTTCAGAGAGGAAATTGTGATCATAAATTTTCATGGTGGCGAAACAAACACTCCCGTTGGACATACTTTTGTAAATTCTCTTTGTTATAAATTATTATTCGGAGTTTACTTTCTAATGAGATAGTCCTATTTCTTGTAATCCGTAGACTGGATTAAGTGGTTAAAACTAGATTGATTGTATTTATGTAAAAATGATCCAACGAAATTGTTATTTTATTATTTTGCGAGATTTGATCATTTCCCTACGACAGATATAATATGTATACAGATACCGATACATACAATTTTGTATTATTTGCACACCACAAGTGCAAAGGAATTAATAAGTACACAACTAGAGGTGGCCTTATCGCTTGCGGTTTCTTGGCTAGCAATGATACTTTGGTCGTTTAGTTACTTAAGTCCATGGGCCACCGTGATCTTAATGCATGAGGCCTACTCGTTTATTTGGCTACTTATAAAAACTGTGTCTGATGTGCAGATTGAGGAGATCCCTAATTTTGCATTAGTTAGATTCACCGGACTAACAACCAAACTACTGCCACTAGAGGCTACTTTTATTTAGATTTAGGTGCACGAAAAACCGTCCCTTTCAGTCATCGCGATCAATTAATATTATCTGCACGTAACCTCGGTCGCGTGCGCTCTCGCGAGCGTTGCGCAAGCGCAAGCTTCGCTGCACAAGCAGGCCGCGCCTGAATCACTTCCCGTGTGCACACGTCCGAAGACGGTTTTTGCTGCTTGTGTCTCGCGAATACATCCACATGTGACTATAGACACACTAGCATTCGCCAGCGGATTTGCTTGAGTTTTCCGGTATAATAAATACGCTATGTTTTATTCCAGATCATATTCTAACTGTGTGCTTTTCATGAAAGCAGTTCAGTAGTTTTTGAGTAAAAGAGAAGCAAACATCCATACCATCTATACTATAATAAAACTCAAAGTGTCTGTTTGTCTGTCCGGGCATCACATAAAAACCCTTGAACGGATTTCGATGAAAATTGGTAAAGTTGTTACTGATACCCTGGGTCATATTTTAGACAACTTTTCATCCCGGAAAATTAAAGGTTTCCTGGGAAACAGGATAAAAGTTTGAATAAGTTAAAACATAATCTCCGTATGCAAAGCTGCGGGCAACAGCTTGTTTATAATATTAGTAGAATACCACGTAAGTAATCATTTAGGACCAATTGTGTTAGGGTAGTAACCAAATCACTCCACGAATCCGTAGTGGGGCAGTCTAAAGAGAGATCAGGTGTGCCGGAAGTAAAAGAAGAAGCTGGGGTTGTTTTATGTCTTCAAGTAGTTGGTTGTACGAATGGAACTTTGTATAGAACTTGAAATTTTCTTGTCTATTGAAAATATGTAAAATAAATAGTCTAATAAGGAGTTTGAGTATGGTTTTTAATGCTATACCACACCATATAAGTAAACAGAGCATCCTGTAAGTTTTGATACTTTCAGCTACGTTAGGAATCAGGATGTGGAACTTACACAGTCATATAATAATAATAATAATTCTTTATTTGTGAACATAGATAGGTATTACAGGTCTTATAATATATTAACGAGTCCTCTATATTTGACCCTTTTGGGTATAAAATACTCGAGATGGTATACTATCACAGTGGGTACGAACAATATTTTCACCGTAAAGGTTGTAGACACTATTTAATTTTTCAATAAATTACTGGGTGGTTTGAACCCATTAATGGCCTACTACTAAGCACGGGTCTCACCTCTTGAAGACGCATCCTGCATATCGCACCAGCTGCTCCATTGCGGATTGGTGGAGGGGTTGGTGGCCACAATAAATTACTATTAAGTTTTAACTACAAAATGAGAGTGCCAAGTGGAATTCAGTATCCTCGCGACGAATATCGTGAAGTATCATTGCTTTTACTTGTAGCATCCGCAGGGGCGTTTTACCTCTACGGTCCAGCTCGCGTGCCATCCACTGGATTAGTAAAGTATTGCGCAAACTACCAAACACACTTTGCTTTCATTATTATAAACTTCTACAAAAATCTACCTTATGTTTTAAACAATAAGAGCGAGGTTAATACCTTGACGGCAAAACTAACTTCGCGCATATGTGTCCTGTCATTACGTTGGAGGTCGGTGGCAGAGGATGCGATTTCCATTTGGACCAATTATTTTGAGGGATGCATGTGCAATTAAAATTACAGATGATACGTGTTTCCCTGCGCGGCGATATTGGCATTGATACTCGTACCTTTGATGTGATGTAAAGTAGTATATCTCATATTTTAATTGGCGATGTGTTGATTGAACCAATGTTTTGTTTTCCTCTCTTTTAGAGGATCTTGTAGATCAGTTCGTAGAGATCCGACCTGCAGAGTGAGAGGTCGCGGGTTTGAATCAAAATTACAAATTCAAAAATTGTTATTCATATATATATCACAAAACAAATCGCTTACACATTCATACCCCCGCAGTAGGTTTCCCTGTGTCGTGGGTGGTATGGACAGCACAAATTAGTCATCACATGACCCGAATATAAATATTTATCTGTCACATAAATATCTGTCACAGGAATTGAACTCGGGACCCCTGCAAAGGCAGGCAGGGCCGCTACCAACTAAGCTACAGGCTAGATATCACTGATACACTTATTATTTCATTTTATTTAAATTATCACTACTTCGGAAAGATGCTTTGTCATGGAGAAAAAGAAATGGCGAAAATCACAAACACATTTTTGTGATAGATAAAATAAATATCTTAGTGCGCGGCTATGTGAAGATTTTACACCTGGGTGAATTAACTCAGGTGAATAAAGTCGACGGCACCTTTTTTACTGCTGTTCAATTTTTAACCCCCGACTTAAATTCGAGGGGTGTTATAAGATTGACGTGAGTTTCTGTAACTCTGTTTGTCTGTCTACATGTCATCGTAGCTGTCGAACGGATGAACCGATTTTGATTTAGTTGCTTTTGTTTTTACAAACTTTTGTTTAGTCTTATCTGCTGGTGTCTGTCTGTGTGTAATCAAATCTTGCAACGATGCGATCTACTCCTTGGTATTGAGTTAAAATTTTGCATACATCTGAATTGAGTGATAATGCAGTATAATGTCATACAGTTACGCTGAGGATAGAGCCGAGAGAATCGTAAAGGTTTGAAGCTTTGTCTAGATTGTAATTGTTTGTGTTATGTGTGTGTAAACGCTTAAATGTTATTTGTTCTTTATCATTCTATTGGCTTCAACCCATTAATGGCCCACTACTGAGCACGGGTCTCTACGCTTGAGGAGGCCTAGAGCATACTCCACCACGCTGCTCCAGTGCCATTGGTGGAGGAGTTAGTGGCTAACCCGAATGTCAGAAGTTTTTATGTCCCCGATGCCTCCGACATGGCTTAAAGACTGTTATCTTACGCGAACGATCTGGACCGACGGCTTTAAGTGCCCTCCGAAACACAGAAACGCTCAAGAATTTTTTGCCACTAGGTGTCACCTATCCAACTACCGATCACGCTCGGTGTTGTTTAACTTTTTCGATCACTTAGAATCGACACAAGCCGCAGGGCTATGAGCGTGAGAGATATTGTATATTTATAATGTAGGTATATGTAATAATTGCTCAATAAATAGAAAATATGAAATTTAGATTTTATATATTTCTTGTCTTTTCCATAACCATTACACATTGAATCTAACAAGCGCTTCTCTATCATTCTATTGACTGCTAGAAATACGTAGGAAAATAAACAGTTATTAGCAAACTTGTTAACCGAAACGGTTTCACAAGATGCACTGGTGTAAATAGTAGAATAGAATTTGCATTAATTTCGTGGTCTGTGTCGAGGTGAAGTTTGTTAAAAAATATGAATAACAATATTATTGCTGTTACATGTTGTTTGGAACAAATTCATCCATTTCATTACTATACTATTTCATTATCATAATGTCTAATGGACATAATTCTGGACAAAAAATTAACATCTTAAAAATTAGGTATAACGCAAAAACTGCTCGTCAGATCTCGCTCAAATTTAAGTTGGACCACATGACAAGCACCAGATTTGAATAAAAAAAAGAATCATCAAAATCGGTTCACCCAGTGGAAAGTTCTGAGGTAACAAACGTAAAAAAAATACAGTCAAATTGAATACCTCCTCCTTTTTTGAAGTTGGTTTATAAAGTAAGATACGTCAATTATTCTGCAAACGGTATACTTAAATTATGTCGGGTTTATAGAACAATAAAACTACGTTACAGTATTAGGTCACAGGGTCATACGGTAATTAGATTATTATGGTAAAATTGTGAACACCATACTTGGAATCTCATATTTCGTGACAATGTAGTTTAGAGAATGATTTTAATTCTTTGTTCCCAAGCAAACGTAAATAGGTGTGTTTTTTTATTTCCAACACTGCAACTGAATTTCAGGTGGATTATGATTACTGAGGAATAATCTGTGTCATGCGTGACAGATGCAGAAGGTATCGTGCTAACAGCTAACCAAGGTGTAGGAAGCCTGATCTTATTAAAGAGGTACTCTTTGTCCGTTGTTTTGATGCAATAATTAATCCAACGTTCGTGATACACATTGCAAATGCGGCCCCAAGTAGGTCGCAATCCATCATGCGTGAATTTCGTGTTAAGGACGCACAAATATAATAATATCTCTAATATTATGTGTAATCTGTAACATTACTTATAATTAAGGTGATTTGAATTATGTACTGTAATAAAATTGTTTTTTAATGTTTGGGTCTGATTTTTAGGGTTCCGTAACCAAAGGGTGAAAACGAAACCCTATTACTGAGATTCCACTGTCCGTCTGTCTGTCTATCACCAGGCTGTATCTCATGATAGCTACACAGTTGAAATTTTCACACTTGATGTATTTCTAACAACAAATACTAAAAACAGAATAAAATAAATATCTTATTTAAGTTGGGCTCCCATACAACCAAAGTGATTTTTTGCTTGATAATAATAACGGCAAAAGGAGGGACAGGTGAAATTAAAAAAAGGTATTATACTGTACATATCTTGGCCTATAGTGCGTAGAATGTTCTGTATTATGTACAGACGAAGTGATATGTATACCCTACGTAACAATGATATTATATATTAAAAAGAGGCAGATATGTCATAAGCGCGCGCGTTGTGACTCAAAAAGTTCCCAATTGGGAACACATATTCAGGTGAAGAAAGAGATAGCGATGTAGTTTTGACGCGAGAGCGATAAAGACGTGCGATAAAGCAATAAAGCGTGCGCCTTGCGGACATCGGAACAGATTTTTCGGTTGATTTGTAAGGGCATAACGTGTCTATATTTATTTAAACATCATTGCTGCGTAACGTATTCAACAAAAGTGTATTTTTTGCCGTTGTTTTTCAGGTTGAATCACTTCCGACGTACCGGATGTGTGGCGGCCATCACGCGACGTATCGAAAGTGGCCACGTAACTGATCGATGTACCTGACTACTGCCATGTAATCACTGCGTGCCTTGTGCTTTAATAGGAAATTGTTTATCATAGTAATTTGCGAGAGGAAAAAATACTAGGTCCGTTTTAATGAGACTTAAAACTGATCGATGCCTTGGAAGATGTTTGAGATAAACTCTTTGGATTTACTGTTTTTTAATGACGACTGTATAGCTTAGTTGGTGATGACCCTGCCTGTAATCTTGGGAATAAAATATTATATTATCTTATAAATCAAGGAACAGTGTTATATAAAATCGATTAAAACTTCTTCATAAACAAAATCGATTGTTATACAAAATCGAATCGGAATAGCATTCCAACATCACTAATTGCATTGACTAAAATGATAGGTGGATAAAGTCTACTTATATCAATTCACCTCGATCAGTAGATTTAAATCACCTGCGTGCATAGGTGAATAAAGTACACTAAAAGTAGACTTAAGACACCTGGGTGAATTAACTCAGGTGAATAATGTCGAGGGCACCTTTGTTCTCAGATGGACGGGAGAGGGAAATAAGGCAGGAAGTATGTTCAGTGTCAGTAATGTCTTACAAGAGTTGTTAATGTCACAATAAGTAAATCAAAATCCTTTTACAGAATATTGTCGGTTCGGTAGTATGACTACACCCATTTTCTTTGATAACTTAAAATACGTATTATTAAATAGCCACTTTAAATGCCTGAGTAATACAGTCAAATCTCTTTTAGTTAAAAAAGACGTCGATTCATTCATTCATCTACGTCTAAAAACTTCACCATGATATTTATTTATTTAACACTTTATTGTATTTTTTATGTAATGAGGACAGCAAAAAAGCTTGTAGTGCCGCCATCTGATGCTGCCTAGTGGATAAACCTGATACCTGTGATAAACCTCGATACAAAAGTGATTGACTGATGTATCAACGCACAGGCCAAACCCTTAGGGCTAGAAACTTAAAATTTCACACATGTATTCCTCTTACGACGTAGGCATCCACTAAGTAAAGATTTTTCAAAATTTTACCCCTAAGGGGGTGAAATAGGGGATGAATATGATAAGCATAATTTCTGCGTGCGAAGCTGTAGGTAACAGGTAGTCTGTGATAAACCTCGATATTGTCAAAAAGTCTCATACGATATTAAATTTAACACAGGCAATAAATAGATAGGGAACGGCTTTAAGATACGCGTATCTTATACCGTATCTTTATTTACTAAATAAAAAATATAATTATCAATTGTAAACAAATAATTTAATATCAGCGAAGGAAGGCGCAATTTATTCTTTATTATCCGGGAAACAAAACCAGCCGTAATTAATTTTATTCTAACCATTTTACAAGGTCCAATGAAAAGTTTCTTCAGTGTTTTTATTCTCGTGAAATCGAGTTTTTAACATGTTTATTTTATTTTATTTATTTGTATAAAACAATAATTGATTTATTTCGAAACCGATGTCACTTCCGGCGTGCGGATGTGGACTAAGTCACGCGACGTAAGTACGTAGGTACGTAACTAACGCACTTTTTTCTTTTTATAATACTAGACGTATGAAGCATGTAGTTTCGTGGCATTCAAACGTGATTAATCGCGGATTAGGCAACTTCTGAATGTTAAATTAGACGTAAAGACATAGGGATGTTGACTAATTTTAGCATTCAATTTTATTTTATAGATCTAACCTCAATATTAATGAAAAAAAATTATAAAAATAATAATCTTCAATTCAAACCAAAAGTTGAAATATAAAAATCATTATCAAAGTCACTAAAAACGTCACGTGACGTCACTAACCGATATTCCATCCTAACTGTCTATTGAAGTTTGTTGAATTTACGTATAAAATACGAACAATGACTTCATAAACTCAAAATGGCGTTTGAGATCACGTGACAATGAGTACTATTTTGGTCATTTTTAATTAATTATATTTAAATAATTGTGATTGATTTCAACAATAGTATATTATTTTAGGTGTTAAAAAGTTACTATGAATACGTTAAACATTTTGTATTAATTTACTTTTACTGTCATAATCCCTATTGGAAGAGCTCATAGCTCGGCGGATTGTCAGTCCTAAGTGATAGACCGGTAACAGCGGGCGTGGTCGGATGTATTGGATGAGCAAACGCTGGTGGCAAAAAATTCTTGAGCTCTTCCGTGCTTCGGAGGATACATAAAGCCGTCGGTCTCGGTTGTTATTGGAAGATAACAGTCGTTAAGCCATGACGGAGCTTTTAAACACAACAGTATCCCATGTCCCGAATTGTAAAAGAACTTATCCAACCAAGGTCCATGGATGTCCTCAGAGATTATGTTATATTATTCGTACGCGATTATGACGGAGATAAAAGTATCTCCAGGATTGTCCCTCGTCTGCGCAGGCCATTATTTTTAACGATCCTGTTATTCTAAGTTTGATTTCCAACAAACACATTTATGTGACAGGCAATTTTCGGCAATACACCAATGTATTCGTTAAAATGTAGAGATTCCTTCCCTAATCACTAATCTTTCTAACAGACTTCAGACGAAGATTTTTATTTATATCCCATGCTAAGATTGTGCCCTGCTGTGTGTGAAGTTTTTTTATAGCTATGTACATAAATAGCTGTCAAAGGAATAGACTGTGAACAGACGAGGTAACCTGATGGTCAGTGGTATCCATGAACATTAGTAACACCGAACGAATGGACTCATTGCCGCCCAGGGCGCCCAGACAGAAAGACACCCTATTATTGCTGGTTCTAGGACGCTGTAATCGAGCCTGGTGTAGAACATGTTTCATTCAATATCTTACTTCCTACTATTGAATATTATTACTAGCGTATAGAGCCGACACTACAAACACGATGTATGTCCCAATGAATTGGCGCCAATGGGCTTCAATCTTTAATGGATTCGTTCGATTTTGAAAGGAGAACGGGGGCTCAGTTTTGAAAATCGAACCTCCCGGGCGGGACACACATTTTGTTCGAGATGTCTGTTCTATGACATTATGCTACTCGTACTTCAATGCTTCCTACTAATATTATAAATGTGAAAGTGAGGATGTATGTTTGTTACTCTTTCACGCAAAAACTGCTGAACGGATTATAACGAAATTTAGCACACAGATAGAACATGATCTGGAATAGGATATAGGGTATTTTTATCCTGGAAAACGAGCAAACCCGGGAGCAGAGCGCTAGTTGTTGGCCAGCAAGTCGTGAAGTGAGCTCGTGATCTCTCAATCGACGCAGGCAACCGGCGCGTGCCACGGCGAGCCAGCGTCTACGGCGATACTTCGCGTGTCGTGCGCAACACCCAGAAATATTTTTAATCCAAACAAATACGCGGCCGCTCTTCAAAATAAATATGTCGGTCGGAGTGTAAAGGAGACTGTAGCTTGGGTGGCGATTTTGTATTATTCTTCTGCTTATTTGGTAGTTTTTTGTAGGGACAATGGAGTTGACTGTGGTCACTTCATAAGTCCTTGAATACCCGAGGACGACTAATAAACTTCATCACTTTAGATGAAACTACGATGACTCAGAAGCGGAGTTGGTTGCGGTACTGAACAATGGATTCCAGGTCTGAAAAGAAAATCTCTCGGAAAACGGAGTAGGGGGGTTCTCTCCGACCAAATGGACTGATGACTTCAAGAGGATAGCGGTCATTCGCTGCATTTAGAAGGCTCAGGACCGGTCAGATTGCCGGTCAGACGTGTTAGAAGAGGCAAGCTTAAAGGCTGGATGGATGGACATTGAGAGATTGTAGTTTTTCTCGAGAGTATCGTGTTTCTCTTTTATTTCAATGATGTACATTTATTATATGTCGGCGGAGTTCCACCATCGCACTGATTGGAGCCATCCATATCGAATGTATAAAGAAAACGATTCAACACTTTCAACACTTTTATTTGTGATTTGCACACACTATTTAAACACTAGCAATATGAACACAGTAACAGCTTACACACTTATTTGTAATTTGAACTTATAAACAGTTATTCGAGCAGAGTAACAGCTTATACTTTAGCTCAAATGCGAATCATCCTGCTCCGATAGCGTGCGGACTTAAATACAAAACAACCCCACCATTACTTCCCTCACGCCACCTATTTGCATTACAGAAGTGACGTAATTTGCTATAGATCTAGATAAATATATTTTTTAAAATACAAAAATAATCATTTTAATTTAATAGCAATTTTTATAATTTATTTTATATTACATTTCTGAATTTCAAAGAAACCGGAAGTTAGCAACTGTACAATCGATACGAGATACGAATTAAACATCAGTATTAAATCAACTGAATAAAATTAACATCGAGATACGAATTAAACATCAGTATTAAATCAACTGAATAAAATTAACATTATTTTGCTTAATTTCTTAATCACAAAAGGCTCGCCGCCCATATATACATTTATTTTAGCTATTCATTTACGTGGTTACTTTCAATATGAGACAAACAGACAAGCATAGTGTGTAGTATCCTCTATGCGATATAAAAATCAACGTTGACCAGAGCCGGATCACTTAGGACAAAAAGAGAGCGTGTTTATATTTCACGCCGCGAAACCGACAGTATAATATGGGTGACTGTAGTGTTGGGTAAGGCATAAGCGGGTAGCGGGTTGATTTAATAACTCACCGCCTTGTATTTGACTGAGGAAGAAAAATACCGTTCTGGATTACGTAATTCCTGTATTTACAAGCTACCACGCCCATCCACGTCAAAAACCATGCTGTTTTCTGCCAGTAACTTCTGGACAACGACATGGTTTTTGACGTGGATGGGCGTGGTAGCTTGTAAATATAGGAATTACGTAATCCAGCACGGTATTTTTCTTCCTCAGTCAAATACAAGGCGGTGAGTTGTCTACCTTATTTATTATAGACATTATCCAGTTGTGGAATATCATTAGATGCTTTTTACTTTATTTCAAGTAGGGTACGTAAAATATCTTATCAAGTCAGTTCTGTCATCAAACTAAGCTCTATCGTAATCAAGTTATTCTAGAAAAAATTTTCGATTGTAGTTAGATTTCATCTATGGAGGATCTAGAATATATGAAGTAATAAGAAGAGACATCCTTGTAGTCCAAAATGTCCAATTAATGGTCAGAGTAAGATTTAAATGTAGATGTAATGTGTAAGATTAAGTGTTTATTTATTTATTTATGTATTTATTTATTTAATAGGTAATCCAACACCGTTTACAAAGTCAATTATTACTAATCTAATTACTCAAATACAATAGAGAAATACAATACAATAGATGCTATTAATGATGCTGTGGTGGAATTTAAATGTTAGCTAGTATTTTTCATTTTGGAATGGACAGTTTCTATAGGCCTTACGGCTTTTACAGCTTCAGATGGACAGGTGTATTTGTATTATTATAGTATTACCATTAATCGCTATACACATATTCTACCTATTATCTTGGACCACACAATAAAAGAGTACCTAATGTTTACGTAGCAAGCAACGATAGCCGAGTGATTGTAACTGTTTCCCGGGAACCAGAATAATCGGCCGGTTATAAGCTGCGATACGACATCTAACAGAGCCTCCACAATACAGCTAGCGCGAGCGTACCGAGAGGTGCTGAATTCTTGGTAAACTTCACTTACTCTTACAGTATTATTATTAGATATTATTTGAAATTTCGGGTTTGTGACAGCTATCCCGGGGCCACTGTAACCAGATTTGATCTACTGTGGCCATACCCGCTTCGGAGTTAGATTAGGTTTCCAAGTCCCACTTCCCGAAAGAACAGTAGGATATTCCTGGGTTCCAGTTTTTTTACTTGTCTGGGTGGGATTAGGTAGCCTCCTACATTACTTGTTCTGATTACGTGATCAGAAATTCTGGACTGAATTTCATTATTCTCAGAGCGTTTTTACCTAAGGTTCTTTAAAAAGAGTTTTTATTTTGTATGTCTGTATGTTGTAGTCATACAACGGCGGAACTTATCGAAATAAGAACTAGGAACTCTTCATAATATACGAAAATATTTTGTGTACTTTTTCTTTAATGGTGAATTGGTATAAACTATCTATATTATTATTTTAAGGTTTACTTTCCAATTAACCTGAAGTCTCGGGATCTCATCGTTTTCCATGTAGCGAATAGTTTCAGTGTAGACAGCTTAGAAACTTATAGTTTAATTCTATCCTCTTCGGCAAATTAAGAATCCAGTGTTAGTTCTGAAATAGTACTAGCAAAGCAGTGAATACGAGTAAGTCCAACCTCAGGGCTTGAAATTTGTTATTCCCATGGTAACTTATATGATAAACAGTAACAGAATTAAAACGCCTCGATACGTCGAAGGAACCGCTTGAAAACGGCGACAGCTCTTTTAGTGCACTAACGATTGGCTACACCTGCATAATGTAATCTTAATGCATTAGGACGCAGATATGTATATTGTCTCTGACATTACACTATAGAATAGATATAGAATTAATAATTGGTAGGTTCCAACTTCACGTCTCGGAAAAAGGAGCATAGGACGCGACGCCCCCGACCAGTTGGACTGACGACCTGAAGAAGACAGCGGGCATCCGCTGGATTCAGAAAAAGTCAGTCAAAGTAGCGCAAGTTAGGGGAGGCCTGTGTCCAGCAGTGAACCTCCAAAGGCTGATGGATGGAGATTCCAATTTAAAAATTGAAATGTTCTCACTCAAAAGTTACGTCTCCTGGCAGAGGCAAAAAATCTTGTTATAATATCAAGCATAATAACTGAATTTCATAACCATACATCACTCTGATTTCTTTCATATGTAGCATCATCAATATCTATATGCGTTCAAAGGAACTATTACTGAAATTTGTAAACAAATTCAGAAGAAGCATGCGTTTTATGTTCTAGTAATTATTATTCATTTTTTATAGAATTTGTGTATATCGAATTTCGCGTCGCCCGAGTTTCTAAGTTGCATTTTTTCCAACTTTGATTCCATGGCGAATGACGTACCTACCTAAGTATGTATAGAGCAAGCTTCTGTTCTTTTCTTTAACAACTATTCTTTAAATAACTTTTATAGGGCGATTGTATTGAAAGTAAGTTATTGAATTTAACTACATAGGTTCGACTAAATGTGAATGTGAAAACATTATTTTGTCATTTTGTCGCGCTTCTGTTTCAGATTTAAGTGCTTCCTAATAAATAATACAATTTCATGTAAAGACACTTCAAGTTCCATTCATTCCAGGTTCTTTTCGTTAAAGTCCAGCAGTTTTATGATAAAAGGAAAAGGGTTTTAATTTTACGGATTGATAGGTATATTACCTCTGAGGGTAATCTATAAAGCGCAAGTTTAGGCTTGGATTTCACTCAGCAAAAATGATTGACATTTTGTTAATACGAAAAAATTAAACAGGCATATAACACGGCTAGCCTTAAGGTTGATTTAAGACGGTTATTTTTATTCGGATAATTTTAAGCCTAAGGAAATACGAAGCACGTTTTTTATTGACCTCACCGTAAGATTTAGCGAACCCTAATAACCGAAAACTGTTGATACACATGTACAAAGATCATAGCAATAACATCGACCAGATGAATAACCTCTGATAGCACTCAAATGGATTAAACTCAACTTGCCAGTTGTGTGGGTACACCGTAAGAAAACAACCACGGTTGTTTCGGGTTTCTTTGTAGTGGCAACATTTGTTCGTGGTTTTTAATGACTTTCAAAAAGTTTATTTTCTTTTGTCATAAATGTATGCAAACTGATTTAACGTCCAACCATTTGTAAACGTATGAATGGTGAATGAGTTAGATGTTGGGTTTGTTTTGATGTACGCAATACACTTCGTTTTATGCACAATAAAAGGGGAGTGCGTAAAATTTGGGATAAGACTACTTCTTTGGTATTGAGTGGATTTATGTTGGTCAGTTGGTAAGGGGTCTGGATGTAAACGTAGTATATGTTTAGGTATGTAGCAAAGGCTTTTTTATTTGAATGTTAGATACAGTTCAAAATATTCTAGCTAAGTAATTTAAACTGCCCTTTGATAAGAATTACTACAGCAATTCATAAGTATTGTTATCAGTCTATAAATTGTATTTAATGTATGATTTGTTTTTTGATTCCATGCGTTATTTGTTGTAGCGGTCTTTTAAAATTAGCGCAATGTTTAGGCTTCTTGAAGATGGTGTGGCAGATTTCGCTATTATATTTCTATATAATATAATGTAATATACTTACTCAGATTTATAAAGATACATTTATTACTAATTACTATTAAACTCTTCGTATAACCTGTGTTAAAACAGTAACAAGTAACAACATAATATCTGCGAACGGGAACAGTTATGTAGTTTCTAAACGACATACTAGATGGCGTTCGTAGTCTCTTGTCACATTTACAAGATGTAAGGTAATATTTGGTAAGAAAATAGTTGGCTGTTGTATTTAATTTATTAGTATTATTAAATGATTATTAAATAGGTATCATAAGTTTTAGTATAAAAATTGGTCTCTATAAAATTATTATTAGACTTATTTGCACCATACCTCATGAAACTATAAATTATTTTCAAATTTTCCAATAGATAGTTGGTCAAGGCCAGATCATTTGAGGCCAATGAACTAGGATACTAACGTTTGAGGCCTATAAACGGAAAACGATTTTTTCCTACATTTTATTTTTGTTTCAAACCATTAGTGGTCTGGTACAGAGCATTGGCCTTCGGAGGTCTAGATCATTGTTCCACCAGGTTGCTTCAATGTGGGTTAGTAGAGAAGTTAGTGGCAAACTCAACTGTCGGTAGGTATTCAAAATGCTGACTGAAGGCTTGTGACATGACTGCTCTCCTATCTAATATTAAAATCGGAATCGATGTCTTTACGAGTGCTCAGAAGTACGGAAGTGGTCACCCATCCACCTAATGACCGCATTCGCTGTAGTTGCTTAACTGACGGTCATTTAGGATCAACACAAGCTGCTAGACTAGGAATAAATAAATTCAACCAAATGTTGAGACGGTTCAGTTATTTAAGCGCATCAAATCAGGTTCCTAGTAACCCAACTAGAAATAAGTACTTACCAGTGGGGGTACAGCCATACAACAATCCATACAAGCCGAAAAGCTCAGCTATCATATCATTGCTTTACTATCATCACTCTGCAGCTGTTAATACTCACAGTATTTGTTGGTAAATATTATAGGTACGTATGGAATGGAGTGTTCTGTGTTGTCGGGCCAAAGATCCCGAGATCCTGGGTTGTACGACACAACTGGGCTTGCCTTGTTCTGACGGCCTAGCTACTGGTGTCTAACTTATTGGAATTCAGCATAATACGCTCCACAATCATAGCCCCTCACTAGGATTCCCTGTGTCGTGGCCGTCGAGGGTGCCAATGATATCACACAAAGACAAATACACACATCCAAATTCTGTTCTCGGACAGAAATTCAAACTCATCATTCAAATTTCCGCCTCACTGAGAATCGAACCTAGGACCCTAATGTTAACCACACGAGTCGTCATGTTTTAACATTTTGCGTAAAATATGTACCTATATGTATTATTATTTTCTCTGGAGATGAAAAACATCACAGAGAGCCTTATTAATTTAAATCGGAACGTGCGTGTCTACAGATAGATGGAAAAGTGGAAGAGACTTTACCTACGTTTTGAATTATGTAGCTATAACAAGAACCTATCAACCTATCGTATCGTATCATTCGTTTCCAAATTGCTTGCCTTTAAAATTAACCATACTTAAGGTACCATAAAGGTAAATGTAAAAAATGCAGATAAGCGTTGTTACAGAAAATTTAAAAAATCTGTGCCTACAAATCCTTTTTTATCCATACCGTTGCGAACGAGGGCAGTTCTCGTGATAAACTAGAATTAAATGTCTTACGTTACGGATCGTACAAATTTGTTTAGGAGTTTAAAACTAGCGTACAGTGTAGCGAGGTGCACGCGAGTCACGCAGACGTGTGCACTTATACTCGAGAGCGATATGTGGTATGTACGAGTAGTTACGTAACGACATGCGATGCTTTAGTTCTTGTGTTTACAGTGGTCGGCTGCTAGCGACTGTCGCTTGTCCCCACTGCGCATCGATCCGCTCCGCCCAGCGCTCGCTCCTCCCACCTGGCCCCTCGCGCCCCCCGCCGACCCCCTCGCCCGCCCCCTCACCCCGGACTGCTGGCCTTTGTCGCGCGCCGCCCGCGCGGTCACCTGTGTCGCACGTCGTCAGTCGCAAAGCGGCCGCGTCGCGCGCCACCCGCTTCGCACTACGCGCCGTATTATGACAGTGACGTGATGGAAGGAAAAGAGTTCGGTGCGGTTCCCGGCCTGCCCGCCGGCCTGGACTACTTCATGATGCCTCGCGTTAGCCAGCCCGCGCCACAGTTCGACTTCAGGAAGCTCGGCGCTAGCTTCAGCGGCCGCGACGATGACAGGAGCGACGAGCGCCGGTCGCCGGAGTACCCGCAGGAGCGCCGCGAGCCGCCACCCGCACCCTGGCCGCTGGGCCTCGGCGTTCAGTTCGTCAATCCCGCCACCGGGAAGAAGAGAGTGCAGTGCAATGTTTGTTTAAAAACTTTTTGCGACAAGGGCGCATTAAAAATTCACTTTTCGGCTGTGCACCTACGCGAGATGCACAAGTGTACAGTGGAGGGTTGCACGATGATGTTTAGTTCGCGACGTTCGAGAAACCGCCACAGCGCCAACCCTAATCCGAAACTTCACTCGCCGCATGTGAGACGCAAAATATCCGCGCACGACGGCAGGTCTGCGCAACCTTTCCCTCTGCTACCTGCGCTGGCGAGACTGCCGCTGCCACCACCTGCGCTGCTCCCGCCCGAGCTAGCTGCCCGGCTGCCGCCCCCGCTGGCTGCACCACCCGGGCACACACCCCTACCTCCGCGAGTACCTCTCGATGATCTCCATAACTTCAGTGAAATAGAGAAAATGTACAGAAAGATCCCATCGCCAGATGAACCTTCCCGCCGTGCATTAGATCTTGTGAAGCCTTCGATTGTGCATGAAGATGATTCAATACACTGTAGTGAAAATAATGACGATGTCTCTGACGATGACAGTAAAGATAAATTGGAAGATCGGCTGGTTTCTCCGGCAGCAGAACGGCTGAATTATGATGATGAACCCGAGGACTTAAGTGTAAACAAAAAGAAAGATGACGTTATTAATGCATCTCAGTCCGATTCCGGTAGTCGAACTGAACCCACCGTTGCTGATGACAAATCATTGCTGGTTCCTAATAAACGTAAAAGGAAAAGTGGAAATCCCACCAGGTGTTCACAGAATAATGAATATAATGTATCTGACGAAGAGTTTCAGAGTGATTTATTTAGAAACTTATCGACCCCTAGTTCCAGTCGTGCTGAAGAAGAGCCTTTATCCCTTAAAAAACAAAAGCCTGAAAAGTGGGAGCCATTTCAGAACGGTGAAGAAGTTGCTGTGGACTCGCAATCGTTAACCCGAGTGAAGGCTGAGAGTGAATCGGACGATGAATCGAGTGCTCCTAGCGTAGTTCGTGAAGGTTTAAGATTACGTTCGGATCTCTATACACCGAGCGATAGTGGGAGTGACTTGCATACTATGGAGGAACGGTTGGCCAGAGCACGATCACCTTCGGCTAGCAGCGATAGAACCGATGACCGAACAGATATCAACGATCTCGAAATACCCATAGATGACGAGAACCCCGATCGGTGTACAGCTTGCGGGAAGATATTTCAAAACCACTTCACGTTGCGTATGCACTACAGGAACGATCATCTGAAATTACTTCATCCCTGCGAAGTGAACGGTTGCGACGCCGCGTTCCCTTCTCGGCGGAGTCGAGACAGGCACAGCTCAAACATTGATCTCCATCGACGACTGTTATCTACAGGTTCGCCAGACTCACGTGAGCGACCGGCTTTCGAGGTCAATGCAGAACTTCTAAACAAGTTGTACGCAGACATAAAAGGCTTGGCGTCCACGCTAGAAAGCTTGAGGTATGGGGGCGAGGAGGCATCACAGCTACCGAGTTATGTGACGGAGACTATGAAGTTTTACAGTCGAAACTTGAGCGCACTACAAGCGGGTCTTTTCCCTCAGCTGGGGGAGCGTGGGTTTTTTCCCGCGCCTTTCTTAATGGGTAACGGGGCGCCGCAGCCGGGAGGGTTGTACGGTGCACCTGCGGGAGCGCAGTCGGCCCGGGAGTCGCTCTCGCCTCTCTCAGCCTCCTCTCCACCTGTTATTTCACCAGGGAGATTGGACGCTGCGCACGCTCGCCCCAGAGAGGACGTCAACCTGCTTTTTCGGGAGACTTCAGAAACTTATAAGAAAATGACGTCACTCTGCGAGCGTCAGGAACAATTGTACCAGCACCATGTTCCGGTGTCATGACGTAGCCGCTACGCCCCTCGCTCGGCCTGGTGATACCTCACTCCTTAGCCCCAAGGCGCGCGACAGACTCTGTATATTTAATTGTTAATAATTTTAATTGTGTTAATTCTATCGTATTTCGTTTTGTATTTCCTTGTGATATTTAGACAAATATATCATAATTATCCATCCCACGAACTTTAAGTTGATAGGGATAGAATCTTGGGTGTTCAGTTGGCGTTTGTGAAGCGAAGTGCAATACGGCTCGAATATTATAAATATTAATGGACTCGGCGTACGATATCATATCGTGTAGACTATTCGTAATCGATGTTGAAAGTAAACGTTATTATGATCAGCTTCATTTATTGTTCTGGCGCAATAAACTCATTGAGGAAAGTACTATTGTTTTTATTTTCTACGATGACTCGGTAAGTGTGCCGAATTGAGACAGTAATTTGGTTACGGCTTATTACTAACAATGTTCGGTGTAACAGCGGTCTCTCAACAGGGTTATTCAACTGGAACAAACATCTGCCTATGCATTTTTTGTTCCCACTTTAACAGGTCTAACGCTGTTTTACATTTACCATGCTACAAGGCATTTTAAATAGCTTTTACTAAGCTTGATATAATATTACAACGCATAAAGCACACCATAGTCATTATAATTCTTAGGCGACATAGTAAAATGTATGTATTGTCGCTGAGTGCTTCTATGGCAGGGAGAGGTATTTTTTTAATTCTTGACTACAACTCCACCTGATGGTAAGTGGTGATGTAGCCTTAGGTAGAAAGAGGCAATAACTTAGTTAAAGATAGATATGTCAGTTGTTACTAAATCTATCGAAGCAAGTTTTCGAGTTCAGTATCCGGACAAGCGTATATGAAATTATTACTGATTGAAAAGTATATTAAAGTATTTGCGAAAACATAAACATGCTTGCATACATAGATATTGTTAGCTTAGCCCTGTCGGGGAATCGAACCTGGAATCGTTCATTATAGACAGTAACAGTAGGTAGCCTAGGTCATAGATTTATTATATCGTAATAATAATTTTTATACCAATTCTAAGTGTCCTTAGTAACAAGAAGTTTATCACAAACAGTCTGATATTAAAAAAAACAGTAGGATTATTGATATTTAAGGCGGTTTCTACCAAATTTAAGCAGCGACTTCCGTATTCTCATCAAAATACATAAAAATAATATTATTATAATCGATCGTTAACGTTTCGTCAAACTGCACAAAGACTATAAAATCTCCGCGTTCTAAAACTATGAATTTGAAATGAGTTTTCAAATAATAAATTGAATTAGAACAACATTTACATAATTTGTCATAAAGCTTAGACACGGATTTGATGAAACACAACAATAATATATTTTTATTGATATGGAAATCTGTTCTCCATCTGGTGTTGAATTGCCACATTACCCATGACATCTGTAAGCGAAATCAAGGAAATAACTGTTGAGGTTTAATAAGATTTTAGTCCTATTTAATGTATTATTTACGATTATAGTATAAATGATAAATACCTACACGAATAACAAAGAATGGTTCCGCATTCGGTGCCGCGCAGTTAGTTAGGTACTTTCTTTTTATTACCATTTTTATTAATGAAAAAGATTGCTGAGCAGTAAACAAATATATAAATAAAGCATATTTTTAAAACGTAATAATTAAAGCATAGCGTATTTTTAAAGCGTATTTTTAAAGAAACATATAATGTATAAAATACTAGATGAAATAAGTCTACGGCACATAAATTATATAATACTTCTCTTACATACCTACCTTCTCTTACATTATCTCCTGTGGTTGTCAATGATATTCTTGTTTATTGGTTTTAATGGTTATGCAGCTTTTGCAGTGAAGCAAAAAAATTGATAAAACCTTACAAATAAAATGAAAATATATTTTTTCCAAAATTTGAATACCTACTCGTAACATAAATCTAATTGCCACTAGACGAATCCTAATCCTAAGTTTCTATATCTATCCTAATCTTCAATATTGTAAATAAAAGATTTACATTTTATTTTGAATTAAAATTAAAATTCAAAATTTTAATTCACAGAGTTCCGTCAGAACTCAGAAAGAGTTACAAGAAATAAAATAAAATATACCGAAGTTGTTTACATTTGACCATAGTTGACCTCGGGCAAAAAATCTCTGCGTCAAGCCGACAATTATCCCAGTCGCTTGTGCATTGCCGTGAGAACGAACTAATTGTGGTAAAAACCTGTTACTTACATCTTGTACCTACACATTAGAGTTATGCTCAAACCAATTCTTTTAAAATACAGTAGGTAGACTTTTTTCGTAATTCCATAAGATACAAATTTTTAACTGACTCAAAATGAAAAGAATTTAAAGACAGATAATAATTTTATTACGTTCTTAATCTAATTTTTATTCATATTTCGATAAAAGTAATGCCAAGATAAAACTCATGTAGAAAACTGACTAGGTATATTCAGGAAAACTTTGTTTTATGAGTTGTAAGTTCGACTGCTTAGCTTGCTTAAACTACTCCACAGAGGGCGCTATCAGTCTATGTATTTGTTTAGTCATCATTTGAAACTCGTAAATCAGTATTAAGCTAGGTCAGGTAGTAAGCTAGGTATTCTATTTCCATAGCTTCACAAACAAATTATCTAAGAACACGGGTTATCAAGACGAATTTAACGATATCTTTATTATAAATCTGTTCAGTGGTTTGGAAGATATGAAGTAATAAAAATATTACATACATACGTATAAGATAGGCGCGAAAAACAAAACCCTTTCTAGTAGTTGGGTAAAAAGATATGTCAAAGAAAATTCAGTCTCAACATATCTTTCGTAGTAGTAAGTACGGTTATTAAAAGATCATAATAAAAAAAATATTACACAATCTAAATTCATGTAGGTGTAGTAGTTTTTCCTGAAATCGCGTAGAGTCAAGAATCTGTCATATTACCCTTTTATTAACCTAGTAACTATTAGATATTAATAAAAAAAACCAGCCAAGTGAGAGTTGGGCTGCGTGCAATTTAGGGTTTTGAGAAACTTCTTTAGCTTCTTGTTAACACGAGAACTTAATTAGGTAGGTAAAAAATTAGAAGAGAAGGAATTAAATCAAATGATAATAATATTTAGACCTCAAATTTAAAAGCACACCACACCTTAAGTTTTTATGTAAAAGTATTCGATATTCCAACTGCAAAATACAAGCCTAACGATAAGTATCTTAAGTATTAACAATATGCTGTCACCTTAGATATATAAAACGGGCATATAGCCTTGAGGTAAACAATTAAATAACTAAATTTAATAATAGGGCGATTACTTATTCATATTTCTCAGCCTTCATGTCGTAAAAAATGGCCAGCAATTACGTTTAGAGTCATCAAGGCGTATAGCATGAAGTGTCATGTTTTAAAAGTTAATAACATGCTGTTAAAATGACAAAACGCCGTGCAAGGATTTAAAACGTTTTGCGGTTACAGTGTACGTGGCCTTATTATGATTGTTTGGCAATTTAGGGCAATTAGAGGTTGATTATTCATGATTCAGGCACGTAACTCTGTTCTGTTTTATAGTCACGTTACAAAAATAAAGATAGGTACAGGTAACACACATACAGGATGTCCCAAAAGTACGATAAACGAAAACTGGAGATAGTTTGGTGGTGACCTACCAGATGTCAATAAATTACCTTTGTAAAAGTGTCACCGTTTTCGAGATTTTGACCTTTGTTTATTTTTTTCTGAAAATCAGCTCCTTCACCCTTCAAAATGTTGATAAATGTGACTCTATATAAAAAATATTTCGTAACTTGTTGCATTTTATTTGATCATTCTGGATATTTAAAAACTTGTATTACAATACTAAATTAATTTAAAAGTACCTCTGCTTATTTGTGGACTTTGCAATAAAAAGGGTGAAGGAGCCGAATTTCAGAAAAGATATTTTTTTGGCATCTTGTAGATCACCCCCAAGCTATCTCCAGTTTTCGTTCGTCGTAGGTACTACTTTTAGGACACCCCTATACCCAAGGATTTTTAACCAACTTAGTGTAAGGAGGAAGTTATAAATTCGGTTGTTTTTTTAAACCTCAAACCTCAAAACATTTACAAAACGATTTGGATTTTTTAAAAGGATATAGGTATACTTCCAGATTGATCCAATAGTTATCAAGAGTCTGATGATGGAATCTATGAGGAATTGAAGGATCTAACTAGTTTGTTTGAAGTTTTTTTGGTAATGTTTTAATAATGACATGAACACACTTAAATAAATTTTAAATGACCATAATATTAAGTCGGCCTAAAATACCTACTAACCGATATCCCATACCATCGTACTGTAAGGGGCGACAGAAGCCGGCCCCCTGCTTACTGCCGAGTGTTGTTGCTGAATAATCTCATAGATATCTATTACATTTTTCAGTAGCAGGCGGTCTATTATGAACTCTTAATTCCAGCCAAGTTCCAGTGTAAACGTCAAATTCATGTTACGAAAACATGTGACCACTTTTTAGCCAATCATACGTCGTTTAAAGCCCGAGAAATGAATTGCCTGGAACATGAGTGGTTTTATAAAAGTTCATAATAGGCCCGCAGGTCGCAGCTCTCGATATAAATTCGGATAATTAAGTCAATAAGTAGGTACTCGTGGAAACAGAAATAGTTCACTAAATAACACACAATAGGAAAGCGATTAAGTCGTTAAAAGTTTCCTTACGAAATCACGTACCTAGTACCCGGTTCACCGAAGTAATTTTATATCAAAACAATTACCATTTGAACAAATGTTAATCGTAAACAATACTTATTCAGTAATCAGTAGAGAGCCATTCAAGTATGAAGTAATCGCACAAAAACTCGGAAGCTTTGTAAAACAAAAGTCGCTACGAAGTAATGTAAAACAAAAAAATATGTGCTAATGTAACGTATTACTTATTACTTCTTTATTGACACTTAGGAAAAGTAGTTATTTTAGGTATCAAAGGCGGTTTTATGCTAAGTAGTATATCTCCCAGGAAAGAGAAATGAAATAGAGAGTAATAGAAAGAGCAAAGATGTACAAAATATACAAAAATATATATCGTTGTGTTCTTACTATCCGAAGGTTGACTGGGAGAGAATGCTTTTAGCATTAAGTCCGCCTTTGCTATTATACTAATTATTATATGGTGCAAAATTTAAATAAATAAATACAAATGTTTATCGGAGATAACATACTAGAATAGGTGTTCAATCTGTAATACATAATATTTATTAAACAATATTTGTTTACTTTTTTGGAGATAGTCAACAAACGAGCTGACGGTCCACCTGATGGTAAGTGGCTATGGTCGCCCATGGACATCAGCAATACCAAAGGCATTACTGATGCATTGCCAGCCAATTAAGGGAGTAGAAAAAAGAAAATGTGTGCAATTCACACGTGGTAGAAGTGAAACTTTTCAAAATTTTGGTTTCAAGATAATGAGATGAAAAAGCAATAAATCGAAGCGCCATCTATGAATACAACTTAGCACTTTTTAAAAATCTATCTAGCAATAAAACGAATGTTCTATCTTATTCCTCGCGCCATCTATGAATACAACTTAGCATTTTTACTGTCTGTATAATCGGTCGGTCGATCGACAGAATGAAAGAATGAAATTCTTATTTTTTGTTGATAAATTCTTTGAAATTATTTAAAAGAGCATTTGAAAGTATTTAAAAACAGTATAAAAATAAAACTAAAGAAAAAAATAAAACTAAAAAAAAGAAATACTGAGACGCGAACCTGCGCATCAGGTATTGTGTATCTACGTCCTGACCATTGAGCTACGGAGAAGTTAAATTGAAAGACGAAATTAGCGGTTATATTATCTTACCTGTCGTTGCATCCGGTTTCAAATCACTAACGATTCTAAAGAAGTTTCACTTCAAAAAGAAAGAAAGGATTTATTTTGTAGATTAAACATTTAAACATTAGGAAGTAGTTTCAGTGCAGATTAACTGCATTACGATTATCCAAAGTTCATCAACCGAAGCACTTATGACTTAACGATCATTGTTGTAATTTAACGTCAACACCCGATGACATAACTGGCTTCTAAAGCTCGAAAGGCATGTAAATTTTTTTCCACATACTATGGCTTACGGTGTCTTTCTGATTTAAGCTCTGAAATCCTGTATCGTCTCGAACGATATAAGCCAAATCTGGACCGTTTCGAAGGCCTTGCTGCAGCACAGACTGCATTTATAATTGTTATCTTTAGACTAATACTTTTAAATTGTACGGTTTGTTATCGATTTGCAACTTAGAATAAATTATTTTTCTTTCTTTTAAGCACCAAAGCCCCTAACTTTACCAAAAAAGGTCATCTGCCCACGCCGCAATTTCTTATTTCGTTTACACTCGTTACAACTACGTTAATTTGTTACATTAAATCGCAGGCTAAATATTCACTCAGCAAACAATTGGCAAGATTCGCTATCAAATTTCCTGCAAGACGAGTAGGAACGAGGGATTAGACGGGAACGGCCGCATAGTTTGTCAAACCTTAATTAATAAACTAGGCGGTCTCCACTAGTGCCACCACACGTTACATCTTTTGTGGACTCTCCATTTTTATGTATATTTTAATGAATCTGGTAATAAATTAAATTATTGTAATTTTAAATTTATTTTGAGTTAACTTTCTCAGAGGATTTGTTTATTATGTATTTAAAACTAAAAACTTAAAATCTCAATTTATAATTGACTCTTTTTTTGAATATTCAAAACCAGAATGGAAGAGAGGCTGCGATAAATATAATGATCATTTCTAAACATCCTTTAATATCCCGTATTTTTCACATAGCAAATATGGCCACAACGATACTACGAACTAAGTTCGCGCCCCAGGGCATGTCTGCTAAATAACTGTTGAAATTATTGCATGCTCAATTACTTTATCGCGTTCATCAGCTGTTACTACGAGAATAACAAATATAACATTGTGCTAGGGCTTAATAATAAAATAATATTTATAATAACCTTTATCTGATACAGATAGGGATAGTTAAGGGACATTTCCAAAGAAACTTTTGGTGTTTGCTGGATTTTGTTGCACCCACGTTTCATACATACATACATGGTTGTAAGATTATTACCCGCATGTCTACTACCACTAACCACCCACGTTCTAAAACTAACTTACTTCGATCACACATTAAAAAACGGCGTTATTATAGAGCAATTGAGCTTAGCGTTTCTTTGCTAATTTGACATACTTATTGCCTGAAGCGTTTTACTTTTTGTCATTTTTTTGTTTGACTTTTTGCGTTTTTGACCTCAAGAGTGTAAACTGCTAAAACCTCAATCTATAGATTAGATTTATTTTAAGTGGTTGAACTGTGGAAGAACTTTTCCTTGAATGGCGCCCAAACTCTATATGTATACTTTTCTGGCATTACGTAGTGCGTAGGTATATATTAGTTATACATACTTTTTTTGTTACCACAAATGAAGGGATAGAGAGGAAGACCTAAGAAAAGATGGATGGATTGTGTTACAGATGATATGAAAGATAAGAGAGTTAGTGTTAAGATGACGGCTGACAGGGAAGTGTGGAAGAGGAAAACTTATTGCACCGACACCAAATAAAATTGGGAAATGGGCAGGAGGATGATGATGATGAAACGAAGGGATAGATTTAAAACAACTTACGCGTATAGGAAGCAGATAAATCACCGTACGAAACCCCCTCCACGAGAGTTTAACTCGCACTTGACCGGTTTATTCTTTATCACAGTGAACATAATTTTGTCTCATTGCTGGGCCCCAAACTCAAAAATATTCACACCATTTTAAGTTTGGGTTTTGTTACTTATAATAGTATGAGATATTTATAATTGATCTTTACTTCTGCGAACGAAGTTATTAAGAAACAGGTCGGCTTAATTAAGCCCGCTTTGAATCCACTAATTATTATCTAACGTTTGACAATTGGTACAAAGACTCCACTTCGCCTCTGGCGCTCCTCAAGACGCGAGGCAGAGGGGAGGTTTAAATTATATTTGTTATTTCAAGGGTATTATTAAATTATACATTGAGAATTATAAGCGAGAGCCATGTTTATACTATGGTGGAATCTGTACATGTCTAGCAGTGATCGACAGGTTATGCATTCCTGACCGTACTTAAATGATAACTGCTGTAAAATGGCCATGTTAATAACACTAACAAAACTATAGTTAGTTGTGTCTGAGATCAGTCACAAATGTAATTCTCTTCTGTAGATTACGATAGAAAACTTTATATGAAAGAGCCACTTGTTATTTAAACTTATACGCTGTTACTCTAAACAAGTTATTATAGTTCACGACAGAATTAGAGCGATACAAAGAGGAGTATTTCTAAGCTTAAGAGGCATGGGATTAGTAAAAATGTAGCATGTATACTCCACGATGATATTCTATTTTTTTAATAGGTAGGTAGTGTTGTTTTTATAGTGAAGGTGGTAAGTAAGGAACTATAAAGTATCAAAATTATAAAGCCGCGTGCGACCGAAGACCTCTGATGTGGCATTTTGGCATGATATGGCATTTGGCTCTTTATCTAATTCTTGATATTTTCTTTTCTTTTTCCACATTGTTTTTTTATTTATTTTCTCCCAAAAAAATGAAGGGATGCTTATAATAAGTATATTAGCTGATTAATAAAATGAATTACTAAATGTTAAATATTTTATTATTACCTACATATTTTTCATTTACTTAAGATTTCATACTTACTCATATTATTTTAGTTTAGAAGGAACAGTCTGGTTTACACTGTCATAAAATAAAAAATATTCACGTATGAATATTTTAATAATAATAATAATATAATACTACATATTTCAAATGAAATGCATATCTTGTGTAATCACAAAGTTATCCTTACCAGTTACTAGAGCAGTCTAAGAAATGAGCCATACATTATTATTATACCCGGAAAATCCAAGAAAACGCCGCTCAAGCCACGCCGCGGGGCTTGCTTTAATCTCTCTGTCGCTTGCAAACAGTACAAACGTTTCCTTTTACTGGGAATAGCTAATGATTCTCTTAATCTACTTAAAAATTCTCAAAGGAGTCAAATGTTCGTTAGAGGAACGGAATTTATGATGCTGTGGCGACGAAAGATAATGCCAATTTAAATTCTGTTCTTTTTTCATTTTTTTTCGTGTGCAACTGTTGGATGCCAGTTTATTTCTATTTGTTAATCATAAGAGTGGCTTCCGTATTCCTTTTGCCTCTAGGGATAAATAATAATTTGCAGTATTGGTGTAGTCTAATCTAAGGCAAGTCTCTCCCTGTTGTAGTATAATTCCCTAGTATAATTCCCTGTTGTAATGGGATGATTTTGGATGGATAATTATTTTAATAATTATGGTACAATTACAGGAAATTTGCAGGCCTTTTCTTATTTGGTTTATTTTTGGAACGTTTGTTAAGTACAGTTTTGTAAGCCACAACAGATTTTGGGGTAAAGCGCTCGATCCATCTCTATGTCCAAACCAACCTCCCAACTAACCCAAGTCCATTGGTTCCAGTTTCGTCAGCAATTGTGGTGGTGCCTTTGGTGATACTCATGTCTGTAGGCGATGATGACCACATACCATCAAGTGGCTGATTTCTCCTTAGTTGTTAGCCGACCAGCTACAAGAAAAATGTGGGGCAATCGTGTACGAATAATCGAGAATTATTATGAAGGACGTGTTTTAAACGGCCTCCGTAATATAAAGACGGACGTTATATAAAAACCACGAAATTACGATCACATTCAAATAACAGATCGAAATAAATCGTCTTAAGTGTCGAAAACGTTCATTATTATATTTTATCATTGTATGTACCAGCGGCGTATATTGCGGTGAGGTTAAAAACAACGTGATTTGAATCTAGACGTTGTGCAGACTAGGCTAAATCGAACTACACTTGTGTTATCGGTTGGGGAGGTGCCAAGCTCCGTACATTTTTAGAGTTCTATCAAAAATTTTTGTTTTTGTCGGTCTAACTATAATAGGTGATGCACTGTTATACTTGTAGAGTGTAGACTTTATCACGAGACAGATATAATTCACTCGCTTTTTTATTTAGGTAACTTACGCATTTAGCTTATCGCGGACACGAATATTCGATAGTAAAAACAATTTTCATATCAAATTAATAAACATACTCAACTCAAAATAATTCACGTTACATTCTCCCTTCATTCCATTTTCACAGTTCAACTACTTATTAATACCGCAATAATCGCTCATATCACCCCTGACAAAGGAAAATAATACATGTAAATCCCATTTCAGTGATGGCTGACAATGTAAAAACCGTGTCGGCTTCGCTCAGTTTTGGCGCGCTTTCCTCTTTGGCGCGCTTTTCACTTTCGCGGGTTCTATATTGTCTTTGATCACAACATGTGAATTATTCAACATTGGCCCGCCTGTCACAGACTGTTCTACTTGAATAGGGGTGTCTATGACAGTATAACAGCGACGAAATGAACGCTTTATTGTGTTTGCATATTTTTCAATGATATCAGATGAATAAGGTACAAGCGGTTGAAGCGATGTAGGTAAGATATTTTTGAGGTTAAAATTTTTGAATGATTTTGAGCACTTGGAACTTGGAACTTGATATTTTTGAGATTCTTGAGAAGGACTACCGTGATAGTAAGTGGTGACCACCGTTCATGAACAATGAACATTCGTAGTTTGTAATAACACCAGGGGTGTCACAGACGCAATTCCAAAATAGAAGTATACATCGGTAAATCTATTTGTCAGTATACTACACCGATTATACGACTTCGAATAATTTAAAATCATTACTAATGTGTACAAACAAAAACTGATATTACCCTACTATTCTATAATAAATGCATAATAGTATTGATTAAATAGATATTCTTAGAAGAATGTTAAGTTTTCTTTCATTTGTGGACACTACTTTTATTTCTGAAAGGACTATCCAAGAAGAAATACTATCTGAATGTAAAAGTGATAGGCAAATGAAATCTCCCTAAAAGGTATTATATTCTATATTCATAGGCACCTATGAACAACAGGCCGACAAGCTGACAAATTTACATTCGCAACAGGGTTTTCACTTGTCACATTACTGCCCGGAAAGCATTCAGATGCAAAATTCACCGCACCGTTTGAGACAGCCCTGACATGCGGAAGTGATATTTTTGACGTGTGCAGTATCTATGGTCTGTGCCATTCTTTTTTCGAATTTAACTGTGTCCTCGAGTGATATGACGGTTGCTTGAGTGTTGACAGGCAGTAGATTGGCGCACGAATGTCTTACTACGTCATAATGCTGATTTATACGCGATAAACGGATAGGAAGTGGATAGGAAGAAAGTTTATCCGCTTCGTTTTAAAAATTGAATAACGTTTCTTTTGTTACTTTCTTGACAATTCGTATACACCTAAGAAAACATTCTTTTTTTGACTTGACAATTGTTATCGTTTTAAATATTTTCATTGCCATTTTTCTGTTTCAAAAACGCCATGAGATTCTGGTACACCTAAAGCTGGCCATACACGATCAAGAACCTGTCAATACTTGTCAAGTTTGCAGCGCATCGGTGTAACAATGGTGACACTGGTGTCTGCAAACGAAGAGCAATTATTTTTACAACTTACCAACTAATGGCTCCTCCGAACGCTTGTCGACTGTAAAAAATAGTTCACACATTACCATTTGGCAAAGGACAGGCCATATTTTATTATAAAATAAGCTGAAACTCCGCAGGGCTTTGAACCGTGAACCGTATAGCATGCGTGGTCTAACGCGTCATTTATCCACACCCCTGGCCTTATGTTACATTATTTGAATTTTATTGACATTTTATTCTTTTGCATTTTGCACCCTTTTTTTCAATGTGACTAAACCGCGAAGCGTTCTTCCTTTTTCACTTATGCTGGCCATACACAATCAAGTATATTTGTCAAGTTTGCAGCGGACTTGACGCGGCATCCAGTAAACTTGACGTGTATGGCCACGGTTTGCTATGTACGGCCATATAGCTATCTCATGCACACTGGATGCCGCATCAAGTCAAACTGCAAAGTTGACAAGTATACTTGATTGTGTATGGCCAGCTTTAGGTGCAATCAAGTCATCATATTGTATAATACTTTTGATTTTTTTTCTTTACACCCGAAAATTGTATGGTATATACAAAGGAACATAAAAAAAAACAACAAAATTGGACATAGATTACCTTGAGTACAGTTTAAGCAAATCTTTTTCATTTAATTCTTTAAGCTAGTTAGGTTTAGGTTTAAAGACATTTATTCTCATAAAGTCTTACATTAGTCACTTACATGAGAACATTAAAAAGAATAACAAAATTTTAATTCGTATGTTCGTCATTGTAAATATGTGTGTACTCATTTAACACATTCATCTATTTTGTGCAATTTTTTAAAACGTATTTTGCTAATTTCGTTTTGAGCTAGCTAAGCTGCTAGCTAAGTTTTTTCAATGAACTCACGACCTATTGATGAACTTAATTGATAATTATTCAGCGTATACTTATGTAGTTTAGAGTGGCAGAGCGCATAAAACAATAAAAAATATCGGTGCATTTTCGGATGCAATATTTAATTTTAATTACTTACCATTTTACTCATCACTAAACGGTAAACGCTACGCATCACATCGCGTATATAACATAACGTCCTTAACATAATTGGTCAGTAAAAAACCCAATCCGTCACGGAACGTCACAGAACGTCACGGAGATACTATCTCCAAGCACGCTCCTCCGTGACAGATCGCGACAGATACCTGTGACAGATACGTGACAATGAACAGCCTCATACTACAATTGACAGGTGACTGTAAAATTAGATCACCCGCTAGATACATCATAGACCTCTTGGCCACAGACCTCTAAAATGTATATGTTGTCGTCTGATAGTAAAATTGTTAATTTCATAAAATACTCGAATGAGTTATCATCGTGTGCCAAAATCAAAGTATTTTCATCTAACTACATCTCAGTGATTTTAGGCTAAACACCGCTGATAAAACAAATAACACTTAGTTGTGCCATACCAATAGTTGTGCGTACTTAGGTCCGTCGGGAAACCGCGGTTTATAATCAAAGCTGGCCATCTAACAAATTACATTTTAGTATGCCAATACGAGGAATTTAAAATAACGTTTACTTACTTCTTCTGTGTGTTTACAATTATTGTATTTAAAGTTACTTGTAGCTTATTTAAAGTTTGCTTAAGCAAAGAGAAAAATTAAAACAGTTTTCCTTTGTTTCATACCTGTATTTCAGTTTTAGTTTTCAACACTCTTATATAGAAAGGGCAAATAAAAGCACAAATGTAGGTACGAGCATGAGGCACAAAATAACTACGTATTATTTGAGTTTTAACAATTTATTTACTATAGATCAGTTCGCTACTTTGCTGCTACATTTTTGATTGCACAGGAGTGGTTATGCGTGAGTATGAATGCGTAAATTTTTTCATAATGAAGAAAAATGCTTAAATACTTATATTATATATTAACAAAAACAAACTCACATACACTGATATAGCATAACGTTAAGTTGGACACAAGAATGTGAGTGGTTTGCCAACAACTAAAATATGTCCGATGATCGCTTCTAATTATAACTAGTCCACTTGCAAATAACCTACATTTAAATCCATACAATAACAAGATTAACAAGGGTGTTTACATTATAGTTGTCGGGGGAGGGAGAGAGGAGAGGGGAAGGGGAGGGGGAGGGAAGCGTGTATCGGGCACACCGCACACCGCAGTCGCAACAGAAATAGCACTTGACGCTTGTATCCGTGGTGGCGCCTGTTCATTGTCAACTTTATAGAGTAGCTCGGGACAGAGGCAGTTTTTATTAACTAGGCTTGCTCAGTGCTCCACATCTTACCACCACGTACCACTCATCAGTCCTGGATTTGTCAATAGGCCGTATAGGCCGCGGCCTAGGGGCGGCAGCGTCCTAGGGGCGGCAGATTTCAGAAGATGATATATTGGGTGAATTTCAACAAATGCCATTTTTCTTATCATATCGGTGAACTTTTTCATTTATATATATTTTTTATTTTTTTCATGTTTAATGTAATATTTAGGATACTAAATACTCCCTTATTGGTAACCATCAACGTATCTTTTAAGACTATGGAGAAAATTCAGTTTGAATTCTGGTTTCCACCGATGTGACAATCCGGCACCGATTATCTTTTCTGTACACCGATATGATAAATTTATTCACCGATGTGATATACATATACAGCGATATGATAATCTATCCACCTTTGAACATCAAAAAAGAAATAGTAGGCTTATACATTTTTGAAGGAGTGACTAAGAACTGAATACCTGAACTAAGGGTATTATTTTCTTAGAATAAAAAATAATGTTTTTTTTAATTATCATTGTGTTTATTTAAAAGAAGTATAAAAAACAAAAATTTCTTGTACGTTATTGTACAATACACATTTATTAATGTGGCGATCAAGCTAATTGTTTTGCCATGTGTAGGTACACTTAAAACATTGTGGCGTTCTAGGTTCAACAATACTAAGAATAGAAACTTTATATAAGAAAACTTTATATACCTAATTAATCAGCCTTTTAAGTTTAACCTTAATCATAACAACACTACAATAATCACAGCTTTAATTATCACTTAATTTAATATTTTTAAAATCTTTGTTCTCAGTGCGTAAGTATCATAGATTACATAGAGATCGCTTATATCTTACATCTAGCAAATAATCTTTACCCTTAAAAAAAAAACTTAAATTAAATCTGTCAGTATAATTTGGTTATTATGTTAATCAGCCTTTAAGTTCAACATAAATCACTACAGAACTTGAACCGTCTTCGTACTCCACTTTTATTAAATTGCACCATAATTAGACTTTTAAGTCATAGAAGACTATGTAGTATACCTATAGTTAATCACAGCACTTAATTACGTACTTTTATAATTATTATCTGTTACAACAATTAAACCTCTTTTTTTCAATTAAAACTAAAAACAATAAAAATAAAAATTTTAAAAACAAATCAGCCCAGATCAAAATAAGTCATCATCAGTGTCACTGCAACCAAATATATAATTAAATCTCTGTTTGATGTCAGGAGTTGGTTTACGTGGCTCATTTTTTTCTTTTTTAAAGTTAATTTTAGATTTTATTCTAAATATTTCCTCATCGGTGTCACTGTCTTCCACGGTAGGACTTGAAAATCTATTAGATGCTTTTACCGTATCCTCTTTATTTACGAATTGAGTTGATTCCTCTAAACCAACTAAAATGTTCGTGTCAATTTTCTCTAAAAATGAACAGGCAGGAGTACTTTGATCAAGATCTACATAGTTCAATAGCAAATTTTCAGACATTTTTGTCGAAGAGGATGATCTGGGTGCCGCATTTTCCGAGATTTTTAATGTATTTGATGGTGTAAAATACTTTGAATGTGATGGCTGTGGGAACAAAATTAATTTGTCAGTTAACTTTACTGGTCGCATTTTAGTGAATAGATCTATTTTGGATTTAGTTCTGGATTTTTTATTACTCGAAGTAGAAAGTTGAGGTTTAGACTTAATTTCGTGTTCGGTTGACAAATTGTGGAAGTCTAGATGTTTGCCATGTGGACATTTAACAACATATTTCATACATTCATCTTCTATACAAGAAAGTCGACGTAAAACTATACGATTTTTAGCTTCTTTAGTCCAAATGACTTGTTTGACTTGCAATGTTCCACGAAATGTGTTCAAATTTGTAGGGAGAAGCCAGTCCTTTTCTTCAACTTCATATTCTTCTACAGTACTAATTTTCACGCCTTGGACAGCAGATTTTAAATAGTTTACAAAAGAGTCTATATTATTCATATCACCATCGTGTGCAACAAATCGATCCGCCGTTCGCTTCAGTAGCCCACCTACTCCATCTGGCGCACCTTTTCCATGACCACATTCACTATAGTTCCATATTATGTTAGTCAGAGAAGAGCAGTAAATACTGAGTTGGGACATAATATAAAAAATTTTCTTATTCCGATACTGGCCTGATGGAGAATCAGAAATAATAATAAGATTCTGAACAATTGGAGCTTCCTGTTTAATTTCTTCTAATATTGGAACAAGGTGAGCCCAAACGGCGGCAGCATCATGGCGCAGTGAAGAACTAATAGTGCAGAAACATTGAGTTGTTATATTCTCTTCCTTATTTTTATAGTAAATTACAGCAGTGTGTAATGTGAATTGTTGACGACTGCCACCAAAGTGCATAGATTGTATTTCGGACCCGTACTTGGAGCTATAGTTCTCACTAAAGTCAATGTGAACGACACAATCCTTTTCAGTCATGTTTTGTTTGTAGTGCTTAAAAGCTTGACTTTGATTTCGTATATTACTACAATGTGTTAAGAACGGTTTCAGATTGTTTTCAAATATTTTGATTAGTTGTAATGGTTTAACGGTTATTTTTACTTTTTCTACATTAACGGCTATTTTATCGACTCCATTTTTTTTGTAATTCTTTTTTATCTTCTTCCAATTCCAATAAATAACATCTTTGGAGTTATCAAATTCTTGATAATTTAAATGACGATTCTTACAGACAGGACATGTTCTTTGCAGGCATTCTACCTTAAAAATATCACAGCAAATACTACTTAGAATTTCAGTCGTGGTGTTTTCTTTTATGATACGATTTCTTTTTAAAGATGATATAACAAGATCCATGTTCTCATGTTTCTCACATAGGCATGTATTTCTCAAGTTTAATTTTGGCTGCGTGACCCAAAACGGCCTCATTCTTGTAAAAGTGACGTAACTGATTGGAGGGTAGCCCGAAGTCAAATACTTTTTGTGTAAATTTTTAATTGTGTCTTTCATCAGCCTTTTCTGTTTTTTTACTCCATTTTGTGTGACAGTATCCTTTTTACCTGGGCAAAGATTTGAATTTTCATCATCCTCAAAAAACTGAACAACAATCTTACGGATACGTTTTTGCAGGTCTATATTTTTTGGCTTCGTTGGGATTCGTCTCACTTCTAAATTACTCTGTTTTAATTTCTTAAATTCTTGATGTAGTCTCATGTATCTCTTTTTGTACATTAGTTTCTCTTTATTAGCCTTTGCCAATTGTTTTCTTAAATCGTGTATTTGCTGAGTTTTAACGTTTTGATATTTACGAAATTTCATTTTAATGTCTTGTTTGAATTTAACAGTATTAAAGGATGTGTCTAAGTTAGGACTATTTGGGCGTAATGTTGATTCTTCTGAATTTATAGAACTAATACTTGGCGTTCGTAAAGGAGATGCTATTGATAAATCTAGGGGACTGCTTGTACGTAAATAGTGGGAACTACTCGCTACTATGGCATCAATACGCAAATTAGGACTATTACATCGAACATTCTGTCGCAATAGCCGTGGGCTATGAGGTCCTATTAGTTCTTGAGAAATACCGGGCTCATTATCTTGATTTTTCGGTAGCGATTCTGCGTCATTGGTCTCTGAAACACTTGTTGGGTTGTTGCGGGCACCATTTGCCTTATTTTTTTTCCGCTGATAATATGCACGGGCACTGATTCGGTTTTTCTTTTGTGCATTGCGACGTGCATGTGCAGTCATTTGGCTTCGGGTTAGGATAAGTCCAGCTGCCTTTCTTTTAGCTAAGCGTTCTCTGTCTTTTCTTAAATGCTGCTCTCTTAACACAGGATCACTTTTGATTTTAGCTTTTCTTATTCTTTCCATCAACCTCTTTCTCTCTTTTTTCTCCTCCTCGTTTAGTTTTGATTTCAGCATTCTTAAACAAAATTAATCTTAAACAAAATTACTCGAACGAATTGTGTGCGGCACGAGCTGCACACAAGTTAATATTTATGAAAGTTAAAAAATATAATATGTGTATATGTATGTATATAATGTATGGTTGTAGGTATGCTCCATTGTTTTTTTGTTTACTTTAATGAAATGACACTATGTCTACCAATATGATAAAATTACACCGAGGTGATAATATGATCTACCGATGTGATAAAACAATCCACCGATGTGACAAAACTATGCGTCGATCATGAATCAAAACACCGATATGATATTTAAGACACCGATTGATTTTTCTTATCACATCGGTGTAAATTATCACATCGGTGGTAAAAAAGACCACCGATTACAGCGATATGAGAACAGCGACGTGAGAAATTATCGACTTTTTTGAAAATTATGAAAAATGTATAATATTTAGGCTAAATTCAAGTACCTATAATGATGCTAATTTACTTACTATGTCTGTTAGAACCAAACAATCGTAATAAAACTTCACATTACACTAGAAAAATGCAACCACCGATAATATAAAATAATTGCTTGGAAGTAACTGAAATGTCGTACTTACGTAATTGGCGGGAATATGCAGCGATTTGACACACGTCCGTCCTGACTGCGCACTAGCACACACTAACGAGGGAAATAAAATTGGGGTGGGGACACTGTCGGACTCATCGATGCAAAGTTAGGTTTAAATTACTTTTGTGCAGCGATATGACAAAATTTTGCGAGACAAGTACATTTATGCCTCTCAGTAATAAATATTATGAATTACGTAATAAAATATGCTACATATTAATAATAAAACTAATATTCTATGAAATAGAATAAGTTCTATTCTTAAGTTACTTATTTTTATAACGATATAAGCGTTTTTGCTTGTAAAAAAAGTAGAGGGACAGCACCGATGTGACAAAAATAGAGGTTTATGTATTTATTTCTACCTTTGTAAATAGACTTAGACAAATAATATTTTATGCCACAACCCAATAAATACCTAATGAATACAAAAAAAAATAGTACAGAACAATATTCCTTTTTTCAAATACTAATTTCAATGAAGACAAAAAAAAAGTCGTTTGGGAAATTCACCCTATTATAGATGATTTTGCTCACAGACATAGATAGTTTTTGCTATTAAAAAGTGTCGCAAAAAATTGTAATTCTTGTTTTTTACGCACTTTATTAGTGACTAATTCAGTGCCTTCCTTACTATGACTAGAAAATTATTATTTTAGAAAGGTACATGGGGCGGCGGAAATAAATTGGCCTACACCCATAAAAAATATAAATCCGGCACTGCCACTCATACCCTGTACCATACGCATACCTTGGACCAACGGAACCCTAGGCTTTGTTTGACAAATACGGTGGGCATGATTGAAGATAGTGGCTACAACCGATGGTGAATCTTTAGACTTAATGAGGGTGAATCTTCGGGAATCCAATGCAAGTCTACTTTTCATTACCAGAAGTTCTTTTCCATTAGAAAGAAAAACTAGTTATTGTTGTACGGTTCAAAGAGTAGTAGAACTCGTCCATCTTTCCATTTATATGCTCAGTCATAGAGATCATCGAATCCTTTAGTGCCTCCATAATTTATTAATAAGGTTGTTATTGTTTCAGTAATGTTTTTACAAGTTGATGATTGGAAGAAATTGCATTATTCATCACTTAGAATATAAATGTGGTGGAAGATCCTACTTTTCATTGCCGGGGTTTTTGGATAAAATCGGTGAAATAAATAGGCAATAGTTTATATTACGTGACAATTTCAACACACCTATCAACCTATTACGTTTCGTCGTAGAGACTCGAGTTTATCTTTGTATACTACCTGTATCACACCTAACCTGTTGTTAAGGAGGGCGCGTTAAAATTGAAAATAAATTCAATATCAATTTGAGCGCGCGCCAAGTATTGTATCGCGGTGTGTCGATACGTGACGTTTGTTGCCACTCGACATCGAACGCGGCCAATAAAATACTTCGGAATTTTATTTTTCCAATTTTACTGCCCGAACTGTCGAACCGATGTTTTGCACGGGAAATAGAAACTGACAGTTTTTACTACAGATAACTAATGTTGTTGTTGTCGTCGCTGGCACTAAATGAAAATAATGACCACTTACTCAGTTATGGCTTGACTTTAACCCATTAGTGGCCCACTATTGAGCAAGGTCTCTCTACTTGAGGAGGCCTAGTTGGATTGGAGGGGTTAGAGGCCAACCCAAGTGTCGGAAGTTTTTATGCCGCCCGAAGGCCTCTGACATGGCTTAACGACTATTAACTTACGACAACAACCGGGACCAACGACTTATGTATCCTTCGAAATACTCAAGAAATTTTAACCACTAGCGGTCACCCATCTAACTACCGAGCCGCTGGGCTATAAGCACTTTTAGTTGCAATGAATGAAAAGTTATTATATAAAACCTTTATATCCTTTATATAAGTACTCTAGGTCTAGGCCCTTGATTTAAATCTGCATAAAGTTATTATTATTTATGGAACCTCGAAACAGATGGACCACTCAAAATCTAATGTTCGGAGTGACGCACTTATGGTTACAGACGGCAATATATTTATAAACTCCGAGAAATCATACAACGCTATGAACACGAGGTTTTTGCATGTGACTTGTTTCAGGATATTATAATAAATGATGATTTTAAGCTTTAAAAATGTATGCTAAGATCGAAATAGGGTGCAAAGTAGGACTTTTTGTATACCTACCCACGAAACCGTCTTATCTTCTCTCCTACTATAGTGGCGCCCCCAAGTAAATGATTTATCGTGTTTTTTACTGTTAAGATTTAAACCGTGGGACTAGCGGCTTAAAAATTATGCTTTCATCCTCAAAATGGCAATGGTGTACTCTGTATGTAATATTTTATATGTACCCCTAAAATGTAAGACAGATTTTTTTAAATAATAACCTCCCCCCAAACTTCCGAAACACAAAATTTGCACTCTTTCGTTATAATTTTTATTAAGTCTGTTTCCAAGAATCTAGGAAATTTAACCAATGCATCAAAAACTATTTACTGACGATAGTCAAGAAAATAGCATATTAATACACTATATAAATATCGAAATTACTTTAGCACTTATGGAAATCCAAGAAAAACATAAGTACACGTTACCGGAATAACGGCATATTCCGTATAACTTCTATTTCTATCCCGATATCATGTCCAATGTCCATTCCCACTGTTGTTTTAATATGATTGACGGCCTGACGCAGAGGTTATTTTATCTGTGGCCTGTATCGACCGCCGAGTATCTGTCCTCGTTAGAAAAGAAGACACTTATGTATCTTCATAATCTGTCCTTATCGTCTTATTATATCTATACTTTCTTGCCATACACGTTCAAGTGTACTGGTCAAGTTTGCAGTTTGACTTATTTTGCAGTTTGACTTGACGCGGCATCCAGTGTGCAAGTTTACTGGATGCCGCGTCAAGTCCGCTGCAAACTTGACAAGTATACTTGATCGTGTATGGCCTTCATAAAAAGATGTTTTTCCGAGATGGGTAAGTATTTGAGGTTTATATTTTAGTTATTTGCTTAGAGGATAATTTTATAGCACTCATTTATGTTATAATCTTCTTGGTCTTTTGTAGGTTCTATGGAACGCCTAGGTATTCTGTATTATGCCAGATTAAATTGGTTCTAGATAATAAGACAATACATCAGTATAGTTACAATCTGAGGTTGGTAGCTTGCACGTCCAGAGAGGGATCTTTATTTCAATTCTGATGAATATTTGTTCTCAAATCGTCAATGCAGCATCTGAAATAAAAAAAAATCAAAGTGTGTTTTACAACAAATTTTTGGCATTCTCGCACAAATTAAGAATTACAAGCGTATATGTAATATACCTAATTATCCTAATGAATAGTTGCTAAATTCTTTTCTTTAGCATCGTTGACACAGCATTTTATTGAAGTTGCGAACCCTGGTTTAGTTATTTACAATGACAGCTATTGAAGTGGTTAGGTATAGTGGATATATTATTATGTGCGTTTACCATTATCGAGAATCGAACTATAAGAACGAAATATTTGTGTTTGAACTAACCTAACCATATTTCCAAAAGTATTAACCCCAAACATTGAAGTATTATTACTAGCGTATAGAATCGTCACCGCGAACACTATGTATGTCCCAATGCATTGGCGCTACGTGGCTTCAATCTTCAATGGATTCGTTCGATTTTGAAAGGAGAATGGGGGCTCAATTTTGAAAATGGAACCTCCCGGGCGGGACACACATTTTGTTCGAGATGTCTGCTCTATGACATTATACTTCAATGACCCCAAATAGGTTGGTGTAGCGTAAGGGGTAGACGATAGCAATAAATAAATCACGATTGATCTTCCCTTAGTCTGTTACGCCAACTACTGAATAAAATAGTTGTCTTTGAAATATCTCCATGTTATCACGATCCATTGCGGGTTTCCCCTTCTTGACTCGGTGAATTTGTTACAGGATATTCTAATGGTGAGTATAGTCCGAAGTGTTTCACCAGTTAGCAGTAGGGAATAGCTGTAGGAGCAATGGTTTGAACGTGGGCCTCTCAAACGCGGCGGAATGAGTTCGAATCCTGCACGCATCTTTAAGTTTTAAGAAAGTGATTATTAGAGGTTAACTGTCATTTGTTTCGGTCAAGGAAAACACCATGAGAAAACCTGCACACATGAGAACTTTCCATAATGTTCTCAAAGGTGTGTGAAGTTTGACAATCCGCATTTGGTAAGCGTAGTGGACTATGGCTTTTACTGGTCACATACGCCACAATTCAGAGTCACTAACTATTACTTAAATTGCTTCTTACTAAGGAGTTCTTAGTACAGAATTTGTATGGTGATTCTTTTCTAACGAGCGATTAAAGTAACTGTTAGTGACTCTGAGTTGGGACGATAATGACGTGTGACCTGAGCCCTGCACTCTACAGGATGAATAAAGTATTTTTAATGCATGTGTTATTATATTTATTACATATTTATTACATATTTACGTATATTATATTTACGTAACTACAGTTCACCGAAACAATGGATGACTTTTCCTTACGCACAAGTACCTAATAAGCTCCCATATAAAAATCGATCGATGTCGAGATGCCTCGATTCAAAAATCTAAAATGACAAAACTATTAATACAGTATCTTTATAATATAATATTTACTAGCGCTCTGACCGCGGCTTTTCCTGCATTTTACGGGATAATAAGGACCCCATATTATTATCTTAATCCAGATGATCTATTTGTGTACTAAATTTCATGAAAATCCGTTCAGTAGTTAATACTTGAAAGAGTAACAAACATTTATACATGCCATTGAAGTACTATTACTAGCGTACAGAACAGATTCCGAACACCATGTATGTCCCAATGCATTGGCGCCACGTGGCTTCAATCTTCAATGGATTCGTTCGATTTTGAAAGGAGAACTGGGGCTCAATTTTGAAAATGGAACCTCCCGGGCGGAACACACATTTTGTTCGAGATGTCTGTTCTATGACATTATACTTCAATGATACGTGCACACAATTTCACATTTATAACATTAGTATGACCATTAGCTTACAAACAGACGGCCAACGCCTCCTGCGTAAATGATTAAACACCTAGTAATTTAAGAAGTATTTAAAAAGTCACTGACATCACCACTACAAACAGACACAGAATAAAATAATTACGCGTAATCTCAATAAACTGACTTAAATTTAATCATAAATAATTGTTCTGAGAAATGAGCCTAAACCCGGATACAATCGTAGATACAAATCTATTTACAGTTATGAGGCAAATTCACTTGCAAAAACATTTGAATACTATTCTTAAAAAGTGTTAAATCTCTAGAGGAACTGAAGTAGCGATGGACAACGCATTATTTATCTGTCGGGTGGAATGTTTTTTTATGGATATAGCCAGCAAACGAGCTGACGATCCACCTGATGGTAAAGGGCTATCGTCGCCCATGAACATCAGCTAATGTTGCTGCATGGACGAACCCTAAGGATTTTCGTGAGAAATATATTGGGTGATTTGATCGATTCAAAATTTAAACAACAATACCGTCATATACGTATTTTCTTTTTGCTTTTGTTGAAGTTTGTTAAAAAGTGGCAATTTATGTCAGGCCCCACGCAATGTAGGGTTACGGAGAAGTAAGTTTATATACTATTACTCATTAACTACTTATTATTTATTTCACTTGTCCAACTCCAGTTGCTTAGCCGCAGCGGGGGGAGGGGGGGGGGCACCTGATTCTAACCAAAATTAGCACTTTAAACTCAAATATTTCGCAAACGGACCCCTAATTCCAAAAATGGTCTACATACCACCACTACATAATAAATCCATCCTCACGTTACCTGAAGGGGACGTACCCTGAAAAAAAAATTTTTTTTCAATATTTTATTCTACGATTCTGGAGTTTTAATAAAAATGTATATACATGTCAAATTACAGCTTTCTAGCACTAAGGGTCTCGGTGCTTTGCTTCGGACGGACGGACGGATGGACAGACGGACGGACGGACAGGACAAAACTATAAAGGTTCCGATGGTACTTAAAATTACACTCATCTTAGTCAAATTGTAATAGATATTTATCATCAAAATTTCCTCATTCATTGTTATCGTACTATTTCGTCTTTTTTCGCATGCTGTGACTACCTTTAAATGAGATTATATGTTTTTTCGTTACCTAAGGTCTGAAATGTAAAATCATGTATTACATTGTAATCTTGTTGGTGGTTCTGTTTAAATAAATAAATAAATAAATAAATAAATTATAATTCGGAACCCTAAAAAGTAGTCGATCTCAGTGTATATGGTAGGCAAATTCTGATTAGATGTATATTTGCTAAAATTACAAGTCGTACAATGATATTTTGGTCGCAAAGTAAAACCAGTTGTGTGAGACGTTCCATAACTTTCCTCTATTTGAAAACACATTGGTAAAACATTATAAAATAGCAATAATTTTTATTTAGCATACGTATTTATTATTTTAACTTTTTGCATCGTTGATGCATCGTTACATACACGTACATATTACCTACTATCTTACTAAATAAGAATTTAAATTTCTAAGTACATTAACAAATAGAGATATTTATGTTAAAGTCCAATTGTTATGCTTCTCATAACTAAAAAAACTAATCTGATTAAGAAATACTGATGTTACAAAATCTGAAGCATAAAACATACATACCAAGTAAAGTTTTTCAATAAAGTACTCTTATATAGCATTTTTACAACACAAACTAGATTTGAATGCAAAAATCTTAATGTTCAATCTGCTAGTAATATAATTGTCTGCCTTAACCTGAATATCTGTTGGAATTTAGTATTTGTCTGTATCTGTTATTCCTTACCACTGACAGGTAATAATGTCTGCCTCGGTCTATCCTAGTAAGAACATCGAGTCTTGAACGACCTTCTGTGATGCAAAGGACGCTTCAATATGTTTCCACTACCACACGTATTTATGTCTTAGAATTACCAATACTTGTAATTGTAACACAAGCGGGCCTATTATGAACTTTTATAAAACAATTCATATTCCAGGCAATTCATTTATCGGGCTATGAACGACGCATGATTGAAGTGTCACGTGACCGCTTTGGTAATGCGAAATTGACGTTTACACTGGAACATGGCTGGAATTAAGAGTTCATAATAGACCTTCTGAAGCGCTCATAGCCCTGCGGCTTGCGTCGATCCCAAGTGATCGCCAAGGTTAAGCAACAGCGGGCGCGGTCGGTAGTTGGATGGGTGACCGCTAGTGGCAAAAAATTCTTGAGCGTTTCCGTGCTTCGGAGGGCACGTAAAGCACACACACACACACACACACACACACAGTCATGTACATTGCACATAAAATTATTTATTCTTTTATGGTATTTAATTTAAGCAGACGATGGTATTGATGTCCATTGGAGACAATGACTACTTTAAACCACTTGCCATAAAGTAGCTCGTCTGCTTCTTTGACTGTTAAAAAATCCTAACTCATCGTACAGATTTTTAATAAAATATCATGGAGCATAGATTAATTATGTATTGTGGAAACAAACTCCCGATTAGTCACAGTGCAATCAGGCATTTGCAAAAGTATTGCTATCAGAGGTTCACGACTGGACGATTATCACACGATCGGGAACATGCACACGTCATTACATGACTACATCACGAAACCGGTGACTAACTTGGTATTTACTGTTCCCATGTAAATGATTACAAATTGTTATCGTGTAATATATTCATTTTACGTTTGTAATAATTCTCCCGTGTCAGATTAGACCGAAGAATAGCAGATATCTGCATTGGTAAACAGTCTATTGAGATTTAACTGTCAACGGAGCGTGGGTGTCCCCCAGGGAACAAGCTAAGACCGCTAATGTTTAACGTGATATGAAGCTTTATATGTGAGAGTTTATAGTTTCCAATCGTTTGTAATTGTTATCGATTGAGATGTCAATGGAATACTATTAATTTATTAACCAAGACCGGTTCTAATAAGATCAATTTTATAACAACCACGCGTGTACTTAAACGTTAGTATCGAAAACCAATAAAAACAAAGTTTGTTTTTATCGCGGCGATTAAATCGAAGAGACTTAAAGACGATTTTCTCACGGACCTGCTTGGATATCAGTTGCTAAATATCTCACCATTAAAATTTTAAAGCACTTTAAAAAACCCAATTTGCAAGTAGCTATGTATTTGATACTCTTCAATCTATTGATCCTTTCACCAAACATTTTAATATGACATCTTTTAAAGTTGCACAATCAATAATGTAGATTGTTATCTAAGTGCGTATTAGCTGCAAGTTATCTATATATATAAAATTGAAAAGAGACAACCACTGATTAAACAAAAAATCTCAGAAACTACCGTACCGATTATGATGAAATTTGGCAGGGAGATAGATTATGCTAAGGAGACGTCAGCTAAGAACGGATTTTTGGAAATTCATCCCCTAACTAGCAAAAATAGGGGTCCGAAGTCATTTTCATACAAACCACCTTCGTCAGTTTTAGAGTTATAAGTATGAATTTTTTTATGTAAGTTTATAGTAATAAACAAAAATTAAATTTAGTACATTTTTTGGAAAATCATCCCTTAAAGGGTTAATTTAGAGGACAACAGTCAGTACTCAACTTTGTCATTTTTGAAGTTAAAAACATGAAATTTTACATATTAGCTCAAAATTAGAAATTAAATTTTGAAGTATTACGTTTTTTTGGAAAATCATCCCCTAAAGTGTTAATTAAGGCGCCGCAAGTTAGTATGGGAACTTCGTCAGTTTTGAAGTAAGAAGGGTAAAAATTTGTATTTAAGCCTATATTTAGACACAAAAAATAACTGTATCACGGTTTTCTCGAAATTCATCCCCTAAAAATAGGGGTTGGTAGTCAATTACATACAAATTAACCTCGCCAGTTTTCGAGGTATAAATATGATTTTTTTTTATTTAAGTTTATAGTAATAAACAAAAATTAAGTTTAAGACATTTTTTGGAAAATCATCCCTTAAAGGGTTAATTTAGCCGTATTGGGGCGGCTTAGAATACTAACCCCAATCCCACGCCGGATGGGTGTCGTAAAAGGCGACTAAATCCGGCCCGCTGGTGGTAGGGCCCCTCGAGGGATTATATTGGTATTATTGATTTTAATTGTAAATTAATACCATTATTACTATTATTATTTCTCCATGGGGTCCGCCTGGATAGCAACCACCCTCCTTCTAGAGTCAGCCGTGAAATGTTCTCCAACGTGTTTCGGTTGTAGTGTCGGAGAGCCAGTCTTCTTCTTCTCTTCCTTCCCCCATCTTTTATACGTTTTCCCTCCCATTCTTCGTCTGTCACCCGTCCTGGAGAGGTGTACTTTTGTTGGTGTCTCTCGAGTCCGGTAGTGTCATTACCAACTGCTCTCGTGTGGTTGGGCGTGATGGACTGGCTCGGCGGCCAGGGAGAGCCGATGAAACGTTACCGCTGGCGCCCGTTGGTTGTAGGGGACCCGAACCCAGGTGATCCCTCCCTGGGAGGCTGTCCCGCCGCCAATGTTAAAAGCCCGTCGATTAATTTTCTTGCCGGTTGGGGAGCCGGATGTGGACTGGGACTTTAATCGCGGGTCGGATCGGGGGTCCTTCCGTCCGCCGAGTCAGTAACTCAGACTACCCACCATTCCGAGATAGTTTTTATGACTACTCTTTGACTCGGGTAGTACCGACGATGCACCACTCCTACTCTTTCAACTCTTCCCCGCAAGCAAAATGAAAAAGTCGAATAAAGAAAAAAGGTTAAAACCAGCGGCACCCCCTTCCACATTTCTTGTGGACTTTTGCAACATCAGGGGCCTACATTCAAACCTCAACGCCGTTCATTACCATCTTGAAACGTCGAAGCCGGCCTTATTCTTTTTGACTGAGACACAAATATCAGCTCGAGAAGATACCTCTTATCTTCATTACCCGGGGTATAAATTTGAACACAGATTTATACCACACGCCGGTGTCTGTTTGTTTTCCCGAGATGATATTTGTTGTCAACGTCTCGACTTTCTTGAAGGAAGAGACCTGTCCACCATCTGCGTACGCGTGGACCATGGTGGCCAAACACGTGTTTACATCGGTTTGTACAGGTCTCATAGCGGTAATACCGAAGTAGATCGACTCTACGAGCACGTTCAAGGGGCGATCGACTATGTGCAAGAGCAGATCCCTTGTGCCGAAGTGGTGATCCTGGGAGACTTCAACGCCCATCATGTTGAATGGCTAGGATCACGTGCAACGGACTACGCAGGGAAATCTGCTCACAGCTTTGCCTTGGCTAATGGCCTCAGTCAGTTAGTGTCCAGCCCGACCCGGATCCCTGACATTGATGGCCATTCCGCTTCCACTTTGGACCTCCTGCTTACCTCCCACCCTAACGATTATGTTGTATCCGTCGAGGCGCCGCTTGGTTCGTCTGATCACTGCCTTGTACGATCCTCGGTACGATTGGCACGACCCGCAGATCGGCGACCTAGCGCGTCTCGCCGGGTCTGGCATTTTAAATCGGCGGACTGGGACGGTTTGCGGGAATTCTATTCATCTTTCCCGTGGAGGCCCATTTGTTTCTTTTCAGCTGACCCCGACGCTTGTGCGCTTTCCATAGCTGACGTGGTACTTCAGGGCATGGAATGTTACATTCCAAACTCAGTGGTACCCGTTGGTGGAAAAACCCAAGCCTGGTTTGACAGAGACTGCTTTAAGGCAATCAGCCTGAAGCAATCTGCTTATCAGGATTGGGTAGAAGCGCGTGAGCTCGGAGGTACCACAGTGAGTCAGCTGAAAAAGAAATTTAACGCTGCCTCGTGGTCCTCAAAAAAGCAAATCGCCAAGGCAAAGTTCAAGCACATACACAGAACCGGCAAGAGACTGCTGCGCTATCCGTGTGGTAGCCGAGCGTTTTGGTCTCTAGCCAAAGCCATTCAAGGCAACTTCTGTGCATCGTCCCTTCCTCCTTTGCGCAGAGCAGATAATACCCTGGCCCATACCGCAAAAGAGAAAGCCGAAATACTGGGCACACTCTTTGCGTCGAATTCGACTGTTGATGACGGGGGTAACACACCGCCTACCATCCCGCAGTGTGGTGAGCTGATGCCCGACGTGCATTTTACACAGAATGCCGTGCGTCAAGCTCTTTTTTCCCTTGACATCAACAAGTCGAATGGGCCAGATGGTATACCTGCTGTTGTGCTAAAAACGTGCGCTCCGGAGTTGACCCCGGTTTTAACGCGCCTATTCCAACTCTCCTACTCTGCCGGCATCGTGCCGTCTTCATGGAAGGTAGCTTTGGTCCACCCTATTCCCAAAAAAGGAGACAGGTCAAATCCATTCAATTACAGACCAATCGCCATAACATCTCTGCTCTCCAAACTAATGGAGCGTATAATAAACACCCAACTGCTCCGGTATCTAGAAGATCGCCAGCTGATTAGCGACCGTTAATACGGTTTCCGCCACGGCGGATCGGCTGGCGATCTTTTAGTATACCTTACTCATTGCTGGGCAGAAGCAATCGAGAGCAAGGGAGAAGCATTGGCTGTAAGTCTGGATGTTGCAAAGGCCTTCGATAGGGTGTGGCATAAGGCATTACTGTCTAAGCTGCCTTCCTACGGAGTACCCGAGAAATTGTGCAAATGGATTGCCAGTTTTTTATCGGAGCGGAGCATCAAGGTCGTCGTTGACGGAACATGCTCGGATACGAAGCCCATAAATGCTGGCGTCCCACAAGGCTCTGTACTTTCACCCACACTGTTCATCATGCATATCAATGATATGCTGGACATCGGCGATATTCATTGCTATGCTGATGACAGTACCGGTGACGCCCGTTACACAGGCCGAGCAAATCTTTCTCGGGTGCAGATTGAGGAGAAGAGGATAAAACTTGTGTCTGAAGTCGAGACATCTCTGGAGCGGGTCTCGGAATGGGGCAGACTAAATTTAGTCCATTTCAACCCCGAGAAGACACAAGTTTGCGCGTTAACCGCTAAAAAAACCCCGTTTGTCATAGCACCACATTTCCAGAACATTCCTCTTAACATCTCTAAAAGCATTGGGATCCTTGGTGTCGACATTTCGAATGAAGTTCAGTTTCGGGACCACTTGGTTAGTAAGGCCAAACTAGCCGCAAAGAAATTGGGAGTGCTCTATAGAGCTAAGCAGTACTTCACGCCTAAACACAGGTTGATGCTCTATAAGGCGCAAATTCGACCACACATGGAGTACTGCTCCCACCTTTGGGCCGGAGCCCCAGCTGGCCAAGTGGATCCATTCAACCGAATTCAACGGCGAGCCATTCGTCTTGTCGACGATCCCAAGCTTACAGACGAATTAGAATCGCTTGAGTTGAGGAGAGATGTAGGTTCTCTCTGCGTATTCTACCGTCTGTATAATGGGGAATGTTCTGAAGAACTGTTTGGGTTACTACCTGCAGTTAATTTTCGTCACCGCACACCACGTACCAGGTTCCATCAACACTATCTGGATACCTGGCGTTCGTCCACAGTCCGGTTCTCACGTCATTTTCTACCTCGCACGTGTAAACTGTGGAACAAACTACCTGCATCGGTGTTCCCTCTAAGCTATGACATAGGGTCCTTCAAGAAGCGGGTCTATCGTCATCTTCTTGGCCGGCAACGCGTTGGTGACGCCCCTGGTGTTGCTAATGTCCATGGGCGGCGGTGATCACTTACCATCAGGTGACCCGTCTGCTCGTTTGCCTGCTTAAAGCATAAAAAAAAAAAAAAAAAAAAAAAAAATTTAGGCGATGTAACATAGTATGCAATTTCGTCATTTTTGAAGTTGAAAACATGAAACTTTACATATTAGCTCAAAAATAGAAACTAAATTTTGAAGTATTACGTTTTTTTGGAAAGTCATCCCCTAAAGGGTTTATTAAGGCGGCGCAAGTTAGTATGGGAACTTCGTTTCTTCAGTATTGAAGTAAGAAGGGTGAAAATTTGTATTTAGGCTTATAGTTAGACACAAAAAATAATTGTATCACGATTTTCTCGAAATTCATCCCCTAAAAATAGGGGTTGGTAGTCAACTACATACAAATCAGCTTCGACAATGTTCGAGGTGTAAATATGAAAATTTGTATGTAAGTTTATATTAATAAACAAAAGTTAACTTTAACACATTTTTTTGGAAAATCATCCCTTAAAGGGTTAATTTAGGCGATGTAACATAGTATGCAATTTCGTCATTTTTGAAGTTGAAAACATGAAAATTTACATATAAGCTCATGATTAGAAACGAAATTTAAAAGTTATTTGTTTCTTTGGAAAGTCAACCCCTAAAAAGTTAAATAAAAGTGTGCAAATTAGTATGGCAACTTCGTCAGTTTTGAAGTAAGAAGGGTGAAAATTTGTATATAAGCTTATAGTTAGACACAAAAAATAACAGTCATGGTATTCTCGAAATTCATCCCCTATGGGGCAAAACTAAGGGGATGTAAATATTTAAGAAACTTCGTCATTTTTGAACACTGAAGTAAAATTTAATATATTGTAAGCTTATAATTAAGAAAAAAAATAATTGTAATAGGTTTTTTTGGAATTTCATCCCTTAAGAGATTGTAAGTTTTTCGGGAACTTCGTCATTATGAAAATTAATATGTAAGCTTATAGTGAGAGATAAAAGAGGAGGGGAGAGGGACAAGAAGCTGGAGAGAGACCTGGAGCGGGAGAGGGAGAGGGACAGGGAGCGGGAGAGGGACAGGAAGTGGGAGAGGGACCGGGAGCGTTAGAGGGAGAGGGACAGGAAGCGGGAGAGGGACCGAAAGCGCTAGAGGGACCGAGAGCGCCAGAGGGAGAGGGACAGGGAGCGGGAGAGGGACCGGGAGCGGGAGAGGGAGAGAGACAGAGAACTGGAGAGGGAAAGGAAGCGGGACAGGAAGCGGGGGAGGGATCGGGTGCGGGAGAGTGAGAGGGACAGGAAGCTGGAGAGGGACTGGGAGTGCAAGAGGTAGAGAGAAAGAGGGAGAGGATTAATATTGAAATTTATAATCAATAAATAACACTTCAATAACGTGTTAGAGCACCAAAAATTTGTTTTTAAAATTATTGTCTGTCTGTTTGTCTGTCTGGATCACATCAAAACCCTTGAACTGATTTCGACTTAAATTAGTTGAGTTGTTTCTTATAATTATGTGCTCGATGTTTCTTATATTTTTGGTCATGTTTTAGAATACTTTTCATCCAGAAAAATTAAAAGATTACCCCGGAAACAACATGAAACTTTGTATGGATTATTTTTTAAATATCAACAATTTGCTTTAAATTTGCACCAAACGTTTCTCCTTTAATTAATGAAATACATGTTTTCGAATTTTTCAAAATTTTTTTATGAAAAAGAAAAAACAAATTAATGTGAATATTGTTTATTTTTCAAAACCCGCTCCCGGAGGAATGATTTGTGATTGTATCGTAGGTTTTACTTTATAAATTTCTAAATTCAATATAAATTAACCTATGATAAGCATAATTTCCGCGTGCGAAGCTGCGGGCAACTGCTAGTCTTATATAAAGATATTGCCAGGTGCTTAATTGATCGTGCATTGTCTAGATTCATGACTCGGATGTATTTTCTATTAGGTACGGAATAATGTTGTCACGTTTATTCATAGTTTTGAACTATGAATTATTTAGTTTTAAACGGTTTTATTGCAGGCTCTTAGTGGAAACATAATGGCTTCCTATTAATTAATGCGGATCGTGGAGATCAGATTATTAGGCAATTTGTCAGTCCGAGATATCGTTGATCCCATGTCTAGTGGCACGTTAAATTAATTTCTTGATTAATGGAATAATTGTTGTATTCAGATCTAAGGTGAACGGAATGCTGTTTATTAGACAGTTAACGCTTCTAGTTAAAGGTTCAAGACAGCTATTATCTTAACAGTTTTATATTATTTAGTAGATTTATCTATATACCTACCTACTAAATACAAAATTGTCTATCACCTTGAATCTATTTCAATACCTGAACTTTTTTTTGTAAATTTCTTTCTTTCTTAAATTAACTTAGCAGAGTAAAATAGACCAGAGTAAAGGAGAACCCCAGTTTCCATAGAAACTCAGGCCTAAGTAGACAAGACTGGAAATTGGCTGTTAATTAGATTATTGCAAAAGGTTCAATTTCTCCAATTTTCACGGCTGCCAGCAATGGCCAACTAAGGAAATCCTAGAATGAATCACCTTAATTATAGGTTATGATTATGTCATACTCGTGTCACAGTGCTATTTAATATGTATGTTACACTTACTATAAACCAAATACCTACGAGTAATCATTACAAACTTAATAAAAATAACAGTTTCTCAAAAAAACACTTTAACTACGAGTTTAATGGCTAAAACTAAGTTGGCGGGTGACTATTATACTATCTACTACTTAAATGGTTTTCACCCAAAACGAATGTCATAAAAAGGTTGTTCAATAAAAGCTATTGCATATTTCAAGAGATTTTATTAGTTATCATTATAATATATTAATATTTCGTGTAGTTGTGCAGGAGGCGCTATATTTCGTTAGTACCTTGCCCCATCAAGATACCATAATATACTCATTGTAGTAACAAAATGTATGACCTCTATGCCGAGAAACAATACAATTTTTCTCCAACTTTCCACGAGCATGTGAAAAATTATTCTAAAATCTTTAAAATCGTTTGCATTCAGGCGAAATCAATGTATATAAAGGACAAAATTATTAACTCGGATGACAAAATAAAAACGATTTGGAATATAATTAGCAGTGAGAACGGTAACGCAAAGTCCTGTGATTTCAGTTACGAATTGTTGATTAATAAAAATATAATCACTGCTGATAAAGACGTGGCAAGCGAGTTTGAAAATCATTTCTGTAACATTCCTATAACGTTAACCCGTTCACTAGCTTCTTCACCGGCGGAAGCACTTTCTATATTAAAAAATCATGTTAATGAATGTAACATTTTATTTGAATTTAAACATATAACCACTAGAGACTTAATTAAAGCATTTCAGTCTCTGAAGGTAAAGAATACAGGTGACTTGTGGGGCATCTCGGTAAAAATAATACAGTATATTATAGATATCATAGCTCCATATTTGGTCGTAGTTTTTAATAAATGTATAGATCTCGGTATCTTTCCAGATCTTATGAAATGCAGCAAAATCATTCCACTTTTTAAAACAGGTGAAAAAACTGATGTTAATAACTATAGACCAGTTTCTGTTTTACCAACTCTTAGTAAGATCTTCGAAAAGATAATGCTGAATCAAATGTTAACCCATTTCAATAATAATAAATTATTACATCCTGAGCAATACGGTTTCACAAAAGGCCGGAGTACAACCGATGCCGGGGCTAGGCTTTTAAAGCATATATTTGAAGCATGGGAAGCATCACAAAATGCCATAGGTGTTTTTTGTGACTTATCTAAGGCATTTGATTGTGTTGAGCACGAAACATTGCTGCTTAAACTTGGCCACTATGGTATAAAAAACAAGGCCCTTAGCTTGATCGCGTCTTATTTGAGTGATAGAATACAAAAAGTAAGCATAAACGATATTAAGTCATCGGGGTCACCGGCTGTGATGGGTGTACCGCAGGGCTCTATATTGGGTCCGTTTCTTTTTCTGGTATATATTAATGATTTACCACATTATGTAAAGAACCAAGCGGATATTGTACTATTTGCTGATGATACATCATTAATATTTAAGTGTGAAAGGAATAAAGTAAATTTCGACGACGTAAATAGTGCTCTTTCGCATGTGTCGCGTTGGTTCACTATTAATAACTTACTTTTAAATGCAAAAAAAACTAAATGTATAGAGTTTGTGCTACCTAATGTTAAAAAAGTCAGCAAATCTCTTAAATTAAATAATGAAACATTGCATATGGAGGAATCAACGGTCTTTTTAGGGGTGACCTTAGATAGTAAACTTCAATGGGGCCCACATATAACAAATCTCGCGACAAAACTTGGTAGGGCTGCTTATGCTGTTAGGAGAATAAGGCAGTATACTGACGTCGAAACTGCTAGGATAGTTTATTTTGCTTATTTCCACAGTGTTATGTCATATGCCATCTTGCTGTGGGGCAAAGCAGCCAATATAGAACAAATTTTCATTCTCCAAAAAAGGGCTGTTAGGGCTATCTATAAACTTAAGTCTCGGGAATCTTTGCGTGAAAAGTTCAAGGTAATAGGTATACTTACAGTAGCTTCCCAGTATATCTTCAATAATGTAGTTTTTATAAGGAAGAATATAAACGCGTATAAACAAAATTTTGATATTAATAATCGCCAAACAAAAAGAATGTATCAATTAGTTACGCCTTCGTTCCGCCTAAGTAAAGTGCAACGATCTTTCATAGGGCTTGGTGTACATTTCTATAATAAAATCCCAAAAATAATACGTGACTTGCCAATAGAATCTTTCAAAAAACGTGTAAAAACACAATTGTTAGGCAAGGGATATTATAGTGTAAACGAGTATTTAAATGACAAAGACGCATGGAAATGATTAGCTCTGCAACCAGTTCCACTCAGAATAGTAAACTTTTGTATGATAATATCTTTTTTGTAATATTTTTTTTAAAAGATGTGCTGAGGAGTTTCTTTGGGCTTTTCTTCTCCTCCATGACAAAGCACCTTCCGAAAAGCCAAAAAATGACGTGCATAAGTGTATCAATGATACCTATATGAATAAAATATTTTGACTTTGACTTTTGACTATGGCCACAGCAACTTCCTGATCTTCTAAAGATGTATAGGGTTATCCAGTGTTCAGGACTTATTCTGAACCTTTGTCAGTCAGAAAACAGGCGATTAAGGAGTCCATATTCATATAGTAGGTATTGGTTTGCAAGAAATTGTAGCGAAACTGCGAAACACATTCACCAAAACACAAGTACGAAAGCGAATACAATAGAAAATTAAAATCACTGCGTGCGTGTCGATGAGTTTCAATAGTAAATAGGACTCCAAATACGCTGAAAAGAAAATATTTGATAGTAAAAATATACAAGAACACGCGTAGAAAAATGAAAGATCGATGACAAATATGACAATACAGTGGTGTTATTTATAAATACTATGGTTACCAAAATGACATTATTCGGGATTACATCATCTTTGTTGTCAATCGATTAATCGATGTCAAAATATTCGAAATGTAATTTAATAAAATTAGCGTAACGATTAAATGGTAATTATAATATATTACATAGTTTTGATTTATATGGAATACGAAAATATGTAAAAAATAAATTAATATTATAATTACAATCAATAAATAATACATAAAATATATTATTATGTTCCATCAATCGATCAATATCAATCGATTCAATCGATTATAAAATCGTATGTAATGAGGTAAATACTGTGAAAACTTTTTTGCATTATTTAGTTCATTTGGCAAGAGCAGCTGAAGCTAAGATTTAAATATGTTTATTTTTTTTTTTTTTTTTTTTTATGTAATATGCAGGCAGACGAGCAAACGGGCCACCTGATGGTAAGCAGTCACCGTCGCCCATGGACACTTGCAACACTAGAAGCGCCACCAGTGCGCTGCCGGCTTAGAAGGAAGTGATAGTGATAAGTATATATATCTTATAAATAAGACGATTTTTTTGGTACAGTGGAATCCGTTTATAATGACATCGAAGGGAATTGACAAACACGTCATACTAAGCGGACGTCATACAAAGCATTTTTGTGAAAAAAAAACCAACCTTATTTTTTTTAGGTAAATAAATACTTATTTTAATAATGAAACATAGCATATTAAATACAAATTAAAATTGCACATAATAAATGCACGTATTTTCATTTTTTGAGATTCAAAACAAATACAAGCCACGTGCCGAACGTCGGCGGGAATCAACGAACATTGCCGAAGGTGTAAAGAATCATGTCGGTCACTATATACGGGCAAAATTTATTAAAAATGGGTCATAATAAGCGACATGTCACTGTAAGCGAAGTCATTATATCCGACTTTGTTAAAAGAATTTTATATGAAAACCAAATTCGTTATGTAATTACGTCATAATAAGCGGTTGGTCAATATATGCGGAGTCATAATAAACGGATTCTACTGTATATTGCTTACACTTGTCTAGTCCGATGTTCTAGCACAGATTACATATGGTTCGAGGCCGAAAATTGGGGTTCTCCTTTGGAATCTCATAAAAATTACGAACAAGTTTGTGTACGAATTGGTACTTCATGTGGAACGTTTTGATTTATTATACCTAATGTATCCAAAGCGTTAGTGAGGACGTACTGTTAGGTAAAACATAAATAAGTAGAAATATTAAAATAAAATTAACAGCCAGACACAATATTAGACAGAAAGTGAACACAGCCGAAGTCAGAAGATTGAAATCGTCTAGCAGTGAATTGGAAATTATTCCCATGTTCTAATATAATTGATCATCCTCATGTCTGTCCGTAGTTTGATTAACACGAGACGAATCACACCCTTTGACCCCATACTTGACAAATGACTTACATGAAATTTTGAGTTCCCAAACCGTATCGTGTAAATTCAATTTTCAATCTTATTCTCAAGCAATAAAATGTCTAATCGATTGGAAAAACGCGTTGACATAAACAAATCTTTTGATTGAACAGCAATGTGATTCAAGCGGATCTGAGTCTTATTGATTTGGGATGTAATCCAAATTTGATTGATCGCATATTGTCCAAATTGGTATGCTATCTTATTAGACATTTAACAGATTGCTAGATTAGATGTCAAAGTTTTATCAAGGTTCTTGCTGTACGTTATTAAATATCTATTTGATTAAAACTACTAAGTGTAACTTTAATGCTCCTAAGACGGGTAAGTGGAAAGTTGTATCTGATATCTTTTTAATTATTTCTCTGCATGGACAATGGTTTTATGTCGTTGCATGTGTCGTTATTGTGTATATTTCCTAAGCGTAAAATAACAGTAATACCGTACTTATATCTAATCTAGCGGTTCACATCCTATTTATAGAAAGGCCTATAGTGATCTTTATCTGTATGTGACAAGTATTTATGGTAATTTGAAGGCTTAATATCAAAACCTATAAGAGTCCCGGATAATTATTTAAATATGCCGGGTTAAGTAGGATCTATTAAAACCTTCAAAGATCTTTGAGGATGAAAAGATTCTACTTTCTTCTTTCATTGTTGATATCTTATGTTTGCTCAAGAATTTGAATTTGTGTTTTGGGTCTGGATATGTTTTTTGTTTTTATGTGTTTCCCATCACACACATGACATAGATTATCCTAATGGGCTATGAGTGTATAGCGCTTATATATTTATTAATTAACCTTCATAAGGGTTTCGAAAAGCTAAGGTTTTAACGAAAGGAAAACCACTTACCTATCTGTCACGTTATGATAAATTCAATAGGTATATTTTAACAGGTTGTATTTATAAGAAATTGTTTTTTTTGCTATTTGTTCAATCTAACACTAACAGTATAGATAAATAAACTATATCAATATTACATAGAAGACAATTATCACAGTAAGCGTCACCAGACAAAAAATACTAACCGGAACGATAAGAGACTTTCCTATCATCTATCAATCTAACATGGCCGTGCCAGCGGGTGTTCTAATATATTACATTTTCTTATCCACCACACCGGCACCGCCGTGTCTCTCTGTGTCAAAAACGTATTTCAACTTTGTACAATATTTCAAAGTTGGCTTAGCTTGCTTTTAACGTATTGACACTTGAAAGTAAAAATTGACTAAGCGACAATGAGCTAACTTTACAGGAGAGCAGTTAAAAGATGAATTTTTAGAAAAGTTGTTGTATATACCACAATATAGATGGTAAAATAAGGATTCCAAAACAGTAAGAATAACGTCAGTAGGAGGATTACAAAAATATATGATTTTTTTTATAAAAATTCCAACTTTAAACTGCTCTCCTGTAAAGTTAGCTCAATGTCGCTCAGTCAATTTTTCCTTTCAAGCGTCGAAATGTAATGTATGTTTGTATTGTAACTTCTATGTGGTGTAAGGTGTATGAGAGATGTGTGTCATTTAAACTTGACTATGAGAATATAAGAAGTGGATTAAGCACGAAATGAAAGATAGAACTCAAAACCAAAGCTTATGAAACTGTAAAGACCGATAGTGCCACCGGCAAAAAGTTAACAAAAGCATTACTTCATCACATCTCCAATAAGTGTGTATGGAAGGGTACTTAGACAGAAAAATCTTAGAAGGATTCAAAATGTTCCCACATTTACACTGCCCGGAGGGATGGCATGGCTTAACTCCGTAATCTAAATAATCCTTTGAAGCACACGCCTCTGAACATTTTATTTTTATTTTAGGCAACTCTGATATTTTTTCCGATTTGGAAAATCATGTTTTTATTTGAAAGGGTTTTCCTTGATTGGTCCTATTTTTATCTCAATGCTGTTTTTGTGAGGGGATGTATGAGGAATTGTGGGAACTCCTCAAATATAAGGATACCGTTACATAATATGGCGATTTTGATTAATGTTTTAATATTATGTATGTTTCTCCAAGATTGTTTCTTGGATTCAGCTATATTTCTGGTAACATTTTTTCATGAAAATGTTTTAAAAATAACCTTTACACCTAAATTATCGTAAATAAAAATATCTTAATATATCCCGTTTTGTAAATCGTAGAGCGACATTGTCAGATACTACTCGTTGCGGTTATAAAGAAACACTATCTATAGTATCCATGTCCTATCAATTGTCTCCATCACTGCTATCGACGAGTCATTAAATCATTTCGAAGAGAAATTGAGTCACGTATTAAATCCGGATAGGAGCTTCTTTCTAATTACCTGAGATATGTCAAGCTGTGACCGATGGTGCAAGACATAAGTGAATGCTTAAAATACTTTATTTTTGTACTTATTTTTGTATAAGTTTACGTTCTTTCCAAAAATGGCAAGAAAAAGGGGCAAACTTATTTTAACTAATAAAGGATTCCTAATATCATTCAATTTTATTTTTATACTTAAAATGACGTGTTCCCCGCTTCCTTATTACTCAATTACACGTTTGTTTTACCTAATTTTGGTATTTCGGATGTCCATGGGTGGTAGATACTCTCAGATAGTCCCTTTATATAGGTTGAAAATATTGTAATTAATTGCACACCACTGAACAAACATAAATTATAACACAAAATCAGAAAGAAAGGAAATAAAAATTATAAAAAAATCAGGTGACCTATCGGCTCTATCACTAAATAGCGATTTCTTCCCTTCACTCATGACTATTTCTTTGTATTTTCTTCATCAGTAGTTTTATTGTTAAGTATCAGCATGTTGGTATAATATACCTACAACTTACAAAGGTCATCTTTAACAAACAGCGATTAAGAAACACAACAAAGAAATACCATTATCTAATCACACACACACACACACACACACACACACATACACACACACACACACATACACACACTTGCGTCTATTAGAAGAATGATGTATTAAAGAAGAGCGGGACCACTTGCCACATACATATGTTTTTACATGTTTAATAAGTGTTCTCAACCACTGTTTGAATATGTAACTGTAACTTTAATAGACAAATAAAGATTTTTGTATTTTGTAATCAAGACCAACAACACTGAACCAGACACCAGATGGAACCACCAGTCAAAACGCCATTCCAACTCGTTACCTCCTATGAATTACAGCTGTCGTTTGTCACAAGCGGCGCCACCGTCTATGTCACAACAAATTCGAGTGAACCCGACCCAGTTCCCACAGTAGCCGTCACAGTATAGCCGTAAATATATTGTCGATGACTTTGATTTGTCGCGACCGGTTGTGATGCAATCGTAGGATGTCGGTATAGCTTTTTTGTTGTTTCATGTCGTCTTGATAGCATCCGATCTATGATAATTATAAGATTATTGAGGAAATAACGAGAATGTCTGGAATAGGGTGACAAACCTATTTGATGCAGTCTTGGTTGAGTTGGGTTTGTGTGTTTTATTATATCAACGAAAGATAAAAATTAAATGGTAATTTAATAAGTTTTTTGTAAAAAATTTTTAAAATTTTCATTTTGTAGGTTTGTGAATTTAAAATTTTAAATTCAAGAAAAATCTAAATCTTGTCACGATAAAGTAGAATCATTATAATTTTTAAAAATACTTTACGTTGTAAGTCAATGTAGGCAATGAAACTAAACTAATCATTACGCCATTACGCTTTGTGAATTGAATAATATAACATTAAGCATAAGCAAATTCCGTTAAGTATAAAAATCCCACATCATGACGCTTGGCGGACAAAAACTACATCCATATAAGACACAATTCTATAGAATTCACTCCTTTACAGTTCGAACTAAACAATTATAGATTAATCATTATTAGAGTATCATCCGTCAATCACATCACACCATGTCGGTATTTATGTAAATTGTCGTGTGCACCTGATGACAATTAAATGCAAATCAGATGTTTACGGCATAAAACGGCATAAAAATGTCATACTCATCCCGCACTGGAATAACATCTAGTCAGTATGAATTCTTATTTTTTTGTAGCACAGTTATGTATGCGACTGTTCTTGCATTTAAAGGCTATGATAATTTGATACGCACCTTATTATGCCCTTATGTGTTATTCCATTTATAAGGCTATTCTATGTGATTTATGTTCTATTAATTATATTTTTTTAATACCAAAATTAAGAGGACTACGATCAGTATCCTAATTGCTGTTTCAATTTTATATTGAATTACATGTTCTTGTCACTAAAATTTTAGGATTTTCTACACAAAACTTGGCACCTATTTAGATCTCAATTGCCTTTTTTGAGCTAGGCTCTCATTTTACATTTATGTTTTTAGTGAGATTTTTTTAATACACTTATCTTACCACCATTTTAAAAAGGCGATTTGTCATTGAGGAGAAGAAAGGGCGAAAGTAGGTGGCATTATTATCACTGTAAAGTGCAACCAAGTGAAACCAGTGCAATTGAGGAAGGGCTTTTAGCTTACTTTATTTTGTTTCACATCTTTACCGTCTGATTTCTAATGATATTTATATGACAGCGAAACAAAGGACATATGCTCCTTGAATAATCAAAAATTTTAACAAAAAAAAACCAAGATCAAATGAAATAACAATAACAATTAAAAAAGAATCGTCGAAATCTTAACTTAATTTACTTAACGCAAATTTAATTCTTATACGGTTTTCTCATGGATGCCATTGTCAGATCTCACTCAAATTTAAGTGGGACCACATGACAAGCACCAGCTTTCGATTAAAAAGAATTAAATAATAGTATTCGATTAAAATAACCATCAAAATCGGTTCACCCAGTCGAAAGTTCAGAGGTAACAAACATAAAAAAATACAGTCGAATTGATAACCTCCTCCTTTTTTTTGAATTTGGTTAAATATGTCTCTAGCGGTCTTCCAACTATCGACTGTACCGGCAGTTGCTTAATTCTATCGACCGCTCAAGATCGAGATCAAGAGATCAAGTGAGTGTTTCCCATCTTTTATTTAATTTACGCGTAAAGATCTAGTTACATATCATGATACAATTAATATGCGTACTGACATCAAGGAGAACCGCACTATAAGATTTGTACTAGTTGGATTACACGGATAATACGTCGAATAGGTGAATCTATACTAATATAATAAAGCTGAAGAGTTTGTTTGCTTGGTTGAACGCGCTAATCTCAGGAACAACTGGATCGAATTGAAAAATTCTTTTTGTGTTAATAGTCCATTTATCGATGAAGGCTATAGGCATATAACATCATATATTTTTAGGACTTAGTTTTTTTCCACAAATTAAGGCGGGTGAATTAATAAAAAAATGAGAAAATCATCAACTAAAAACAACAACTTGTCGAAAAATAATGTGTCACTCTATCGCCTTCACAAGTCACACGACCAACAAACCTACAAACAATTTACATAGAGATTAGATATACGATATATGAGTAACACTTAAATTGATTGAGCCGAAGCAAAAGAGATAAATCACAAAAGTCCTCTTTGCTAATTAGCCAACACTTTACGATGTCCAATTAAAACGAAACACTAAAAAATGTTTCAAACGGCTACATGTTAGTACATGTACATACACACTTAGAAATTAATGTAACGAAGTAGAGGCCAATCCAATTAAAGTAATCGATATTAGCATAGAAAATATGCGTGTCAATCCTAGTTTGGGTGAGATAGTTGCTTAGGTGGTGCAAGTTAGAAGAGTTGTTCGATTCTTGTTTGCAATTCGTTCTACAAACACTTTTCGAAGGTCATCCTTTTCAAATCATATTACATGAATTTGGTCAGAAAGAAAGAAGTAGCATAACTCTTAAGGATAATATCTCGCAATATTTAACGCTCGACTCTGCCTGCGGTTTAGCCTGCGTTCCGGGATACTAAGTAGTTAAGTACCCTATACGGTATTCCAGATCAAGATCTTCCTATCTGCTAAATTTAATGAAAATACAACACAACAACAACAATGTTTGATCAATTTATTATCACCTACCATAATTATGTTCACACCATCACCCTAGGTTGACTGGTAGAGATTGCCTATTGGCAAATAGGCATTTAGTTCGCCTTTGTAAACCAAGCAGGTTTACAACAAGCAGGTTATACAATAAGTATTAAATAAATAAATAAATAAATAAAAGATTATAATAGTAGGTATGGTACGATGAGCAATTAATGGGTCAAATAAATAAAAAACAAAATCGCTGTCGCTCATAACAGACGCCTGACATAACAGAAGATTCCCGTCTGATAGATGCGCGCGAGCAGTTTTCCACTAAAATTAAACAAATCCACTGTTATTTTGTCACCGTCGTGACTGCGGCCCAAGGTTGCAGATATCATCAGCGGTTAGGGTTAGGACATCGGTGTAATATTGCGTTTAAGTATATAAAATATTACAAAGATGACATTTGTTTTATTTATACATGCATTTGTTTTATTTAATAGGCAGAGGCTGTGCAAGTTAAGAAAGTTGTTCTATGGGTACATTTAACTGACCTGGTTTTTTACTAAGGAGTGTGCAAGTTGTTTCTTTCACAAAGAACATCCACGCAAATACTTGATAGGAAAATGGACAGACGCGCCTCCTGATAGCTTATAAGTGGTCATCGCCACCCATGGATATCTGAAGGTATCGTTGAATTACTTATGTATTGTCCATTTGGTACATCACAAATATATAAGAAAATTCTGCCAGTTGAGAAAACTACCACCAATATTTTGACTCCATAGCCCATTTGATAGAACTACCGACCAAAAACAAAAACATTAAAATATTGCTGCCATTTGAGTAAAGTACCACCGCCAATATGATGACCCCGTAGCCCCAATGGTAGAGCGAAAGATCCCACGTTTGATTCCCAATCGGGGCAAGCATTTCTGTGACAGAAAATGTTAATTCCCATTCAAATGTTGCCCATGCTACCCGCGAAAAATCTAGTTTACACGTACGCGTTATTTATCGGGGTGAACTAAACCTATTTATTAATGTTCCATAATAACATTCATTTTCTTTTAGTAGTCACAATTTTTCCGCAAAGCCATAACGATTCATAGTGAACGCAACTCCCTAAAGAACTCAAACCCCATAACTAAACACTTTCAAAACGCACTCAGGCCTTGATACGAACAAACCGAAACCCGAACAATTGATAGTTAATTTATATTGTGCTTGGTTGAGTTGAGACATAGATTCGGCGGAATATTTATTTGGCGTGGGCAGAGCCGGGGCAGAGGTTTATAGAAATCGCTTGCAATGACAAATAACATAAAGGGGAAATTAATGTCTCGTATATTTAATACGCCATTACATTGCTTATTTTAGTGCATTGAAAACCAAAAGTGTTACCTACACAGACCGATCTGCTTAGAACATAATTTTGTTTAAGTACAAAACGTTTGGCGCATTAATTATATTACGGACTCTAATGTAATTGTTATTGATTCTACACACTTGTATAATAAAACTTTAATGAAACAATGACTGAACGGTATATATGGGTAAAGCCGCCGAAATTGTCAATTGTATCACAAAAGTTACACAAAAAAATTTGTGTTACCGTTTCAAAAATGTAACCCAAAAGTAACATAAAAATATGTTTTGGGTAAAGGTGGTTTTATAATGATAAAATGGAAAAATATTAGAAAAAAATTAACTATTGCTACTGTTAATTAACGTTTTAAGTTCCATTTGATTTTTTTCTGTTTATTTTAGCAAATGGAAATCTTCCGCCAGCCCAGGTGGTTACACTTGCAATGTATACGTACATATAGGAAATATGCGAGTGTTGTAGAATTATTCTTTAGCGTGATTCAAGCCTGTTCTGACGTCATTATGTGACAATTATAATGCTACTACTTCCTAAAAAGTTTACCTACAACAACATTCCATGTTCGTGTGCCCATATTTGAAGATACCAAGAGTCTTACTGTGATTCAATATCAGTGAAGTAATTTTAGCAAATAATAAAACCTTCTTTAATTAGTTATCTGAACACCAGTAGCAATATATTTGATTGGCCATTAAACAAAAACGACGCTTATCTTTGCATTCTTAATTAGTTACAATTTGACAGTCGTAAATAACAGTATTTTAATCGATGATATTTTCCAGTTATGTTTTTTTATTAAGACATTGACTCGAATTTGTAGTTATTTAGTACTGCTATTGCAAACTAAATAAGAAAGTAATGTTTTATTTAGAAATATTAACAGGAATTAATAAAAAAGATTTAGGCTCTAAAATTATTTTTCTTAATGTCCTGAGGTATTTTCTACCGTAATGGAGAAGAACCTAATTGACAGCTTGATGAAATTTCTGATATAACAGTAGAGACATGAAAAAAAACACTTTCTGGATTGCTTTACTTGACACTTGAATAGTAGAATCTCCTGCAAAATACGCATTTATGTTCAGATTTTTAAAAATATTTCATAAAATAACTATGTTGGCAAACACATTAGCACAAAAAGCCACAGAATAACAATATAATCTGTGACAGTGCCAACCTTATTCGTTGATGACAATCGTGGCTAATCACGACGTATGACGTCATCGGTCGTGCAGTGATGCAGCCTTCATGGTTGTCAACTGATTGCGCGAGATTCGATTTGTCTAAATTGCGGTGACATTGGACAGTTAATGTTGAAGGGACCAGAAGACACACTTCTTTGTTCCATGTTGGAACATGTTATGAGAACACTCAATACTCCATACTCAATAATTTTTTTGCAATCATATAGTGGATACATAGATGTTAGTGATTAAATAAAATTAAATTAAAACCCTATTACGGTAGTGTGAGCCGATCGATCTATGTTATATTTCTATTCTTGTCATTTTTATAAATAATCTTTTGAGGTTATAATAACACTTATTTATAAGGTATTGTTTTAATTGGGTTGAAAATTATAGGTTGTTTTTTTAGTAGACACTGCGATCCACTAGGCCACTAGGCCGTCATTTAAACCATTTTTAAATTGTAATATTAAAATAGTTTCCATAAGTAATGGTTTTGACTTCATAGAGAACTTTGGATACTTTTTCCATGGTGGGGTCACTCAGGGACCGCATTTGGAGAAGGGATGCGTGCATTACCACGAGCAAGGTATAATACAGAATAAAAGAGAAGATTAGAGTAGGGAATTTCAAAAAGGTATCATGATAGCTTTTTTGATGGCAAGCGAGTATTTTTCATGTTTAAAATACTAGTTTATGTAAGTAGTGAACATCCGAGCGTATGAGTCACTTTTTCAGACTTAAGTAGCATTAAGAGCATCACCGACGCGTTCCCGATCGAAAAAGAAGTGTCATTTAAAAATCCTTGGAATATCAAATGTACACTTTCAAATGAATAGACGTTCTGCTGGTTATTATTTAAGTAGAGGACGACACATTTGTCGATTTGGTCATTATCTTAAATAGTGGAACGTAAGGACGCAATTTGCGGCGTAATGTGACCACAGCTTAAGGTTTGGCCAATGTAGGTCATTTAATATTTGATGTGGGTTAGTATTGTAATCAGATTAATTAAGTAAGAAGATTCGCGGTGTTACGCAATGATGTCATATTATTATCGTTTTTAAGAGAATGACAAGTCAGATTCGCTTTATTCCAGTTTTTTTACATGAGTCTTATTTGGTATACAACTTTGGCACTATTCTTGATTTGTACCTATACCAGTTTAAAAAATAATTAATAGAAAACAAAAATTAGTTTCAGCATTAAATAAGATATATAAATTTATAAGATATAAAAAAAAAAATGATTTATTTTTAATTAGAAATTACGATGAAAATCTCTATAAGATTGTTTACCAAATAAAAATGAATTACAGAATATATTTTCCATACAAGTCGAATGGCTGCTGAAGAGCAGTTTTTGGTGGTGGCTTCATTATGTTATCGTTATCAGAATAAAATAAAGTAATTAATTATGGTTGATGTGGATATTCTAATTAGGATGGTGCTATAAACATTAATTGATTTGCGTTAATATTAGCTGCGGCGACGATTTGAACCCAGAACTTTTCATTCCCAGTTACTTCCGGACAGAAAAACAAAAACAGCATGGTTTTTGACGTGGATGGGTGTGGTAGCTTGTAAATACAGGAATTACGTAATCCAGCACGGTATTTTTCTTCCTCAGTCAAATACAAGGCGGTGTCTTGTGTTCCCAGTAGGTACATGCTTACATAATTATATTAGCTACATATCTTGTCTCCATATTTTTTCACATTTATATTAGTGCCTGTTTATACAGGCATAGTATATAATTATATTCTCGAAATAATATAACAATATATAATTATACTGAAAAATAATTGAACCTTCCCGATTTTTCACTGAACATGTGCTTGAAAATGTGTGTAAGAATCTTTTTTCTCATAAACTGAAGCAGAAGCTGAGTCGTCCAACATAAGGACTTATGCAGCTTTAGAATTCACACATTAACAAACATCTTTGCATCGACCACAGACTCAACTTTTTCCATTGTTTGTCCATAAAAACTAGTTCACAGATCGCGCCAATCAACACCTCTACAGTAAAGAATACTGCAAACATTATCCGGCCGAAAAGTTACGAAAAACCCGCTAAATGCATACAAACGAAACAAGAGACAATAAGCGTAGCATCATGAATCATACAGTTTGGAAACTTTCTGTAATTGTAAACCATAAGTTCTGTACTCCATTATGAAACCAAGCATTCTAATTAGAACTTTATACTACTCACGCTACAGTCTAAAGTTCCCTGTTGGTCTTCTTCAGGTGAGTTTAGCTGAGGACCGTGGTACCAATCCCACTTGTGAAACTGCGTTATGGTAGAACAGTATTTAAATGGACTTCATCTATCAAGCCAATTATTGCGTAAGCGTTTATGTCTTTGATGCTATTGTTTTTTGGGAGATAAGGATGGGTGCAGGGTGGAAGCGAGAGAGGTTCGATATTAGATAAAAAAACAAACAGCAATATTTTTATAATATAATATCAAAGTTGTATTAACTTTTGTGATACAAGGTGTTTTATCTTAAGTTTCCTGTATTTAGTTTAGATGAGAATTTGATAACGATTAATTCTTATTTATTTTCTTGTGTTTTTCTATTGGGGTACAAATAACAATTTATTTGTATATTGTGTTGTTGTTGTTTGTATACATTAATGTAATTTTGATGATATATTACACTTTTCTTAAATTAATTATTTGCATGTTTTTATTGTGATTGTAATTGAAATATTCAAAGAAGATTATCAGGGGATACATGCAGGTCAACAAAACAACAAAAAAATATAAGTACCCAATAAATGTATTGAAGCACCATTACCTAAAATAATTGTTAAAAGTATTTATATAAAAATAACATTTTATAAGTATGGAATGAGCTTAGTTTAACCTTGAGTATCTGTTGAGAAAGGTCAAAAAATATCGAAACAATTCTGCAAGGTACTTAACGTACGCTATGTTTAACGGGATATTAGGCCATGCTGACATTGTAACTTGACGGTAATGACTTATCGCCGTGATTTATGCGATGTATTATAGTATATTTCAAAATATCTTTGACAGATATAACGATTGACATCTAAAGTATAGGATGTTTTTAATGAAAATTTTTCATTTCTTGTCGACGCTTGAAAGGAAAAATTGACTAAGCGACATTGAGCTAACTTTACAGGAGAGCAGTTTAAAGTTGAATTTTTAGAAAAGTTGTTGTTATATGCCACGATGTAGATCATAAAATAAGGATTCCAAAACAGTAACAATAACGTCGGTAGGAGGATTACAAAAAATATATGTTTTTTTTTCTAAAAATTCCAAATATAAACTGCTCTCCTGTAAAGTTAGCTCAATGTCGCATAGTCAATTTTTCCTTTCAAGCATCGTTTAATCTTTGATAATTACTTCTTTATTCATTGTGTCTTAAAATTATTAACGTATTTTAAGTAATTTTAAACTCCTAAATTTTCGCAACTTCACAACATCAACGTCCAAATCATCCCACGGGAACGTATATCCAGGATGAAATCTACCCTTCATTTTATGTCTGGTCATGGGTTGTGTGTGTACCAAGTTTCATCTTAATCCGTACAACGGTTGTCGGTTTTTTTTGTTTTTTTATGGAAACAGCCGGCAAGCTGACGATCCACCTGATGGTAAGGCTATCGTTACTCATGAAAATCAGCATCAACAAAGGCATCTTAGATGCGTTGCCGGTCAAGAAAAATAGAACAGAAAGAAAAATAGAAAAGACCCCAGCCGGAACACGACGAGTCGTTTGACGGCTGACTCATGCTCAAGGGTAGTAGCTGTCCAGGCGAAACCCACTGAGAAATAATAATAGTAATAAAGGTATTAATTAACAATTAAAATCAATATCATCAATTTCTTCCCTCCGAGGGGCCCCACCACCAGCGGGCTGGATTAAGTAGCCTCTTACGACACTCATCCGGTGTGGGATTGGGGTTAGTATTCTAAGCCGGCTACGGCTAAAATGGTAACCCAAATATCTTCACAAACTTTCGCATATTTATAATAGCAGTAGAATATCTACTTAAACTACTACCCACTCAAGGTTCACTGATTTTTATCCGCAAAATCTCCCACGAAAAATATTTTCTGCGCATTTTTACACGTTCCTTAATAATGCTTGAAAGCGTTCATGGATTGTAAATTGTAAGGTAATTGATACTAAACTACTACAAAAAACTCAGATTATATTGTAACTTAGATTATATGGTCTTAGATTTGAACTGGGGCGCGACCACAGAATTTTTCAGTCAACCCACTCGCAATATGTTTTTCGGCATACTAAAATTGATATAAAACATTTCATACAATAAACAGATAGGTGAAGATCGCGCCTTGTTCGAATCTTAGGGTAATAGTAGTTCATTACAATTCTCTATGTAACAATCTTAATTGCACAAAGCTGTAAAATAAATAATTTGTAAAAATACAAAGGACATAAAGCTGTCGGTCTTGTTCTTTACTACCACAACTTTATATCAGGCGTGAACTATCACGGTTGTATATGCTAACATTTTACAGCATCATAACGTTCCCGACACGTTTCAACGTGCGTTAACCTTTGTTTCATCGATTAATGTTTTGGAACATTTAGTCGTTCGCTTTATGGTTAGTGCCATGTTTAAACTATGCCCGTATACAATAAGTGTTGTCGTGACGTTGATATTGTATGATATGATAATGGTCGGATTGGCATTGTGTTTTATTTTATTTACACAGAGATGGTAAAGGTATTAGTTTATTTACAAGCGTGGAATTAGGTTAAGAGCTGGTCAAGAGTATGATTGTTATGATTTTGGTTTAATTTTAGCTGTCCAAGTAGATGGTTAAAGGGATTTAAAACATTAAAATTTGTTTATTTAAAATAAGCATGATAGTTTGTAATTACAGAATTCGATAATTAAGAAAACTGCAATATCGCAAAACATTTTGTTCTACAGACAAAGTTACAATTAAAACAACTGTTGTGAGAGAAGATTTTAAAACTAAGTTATCGTTATTTTATACAAAGATAGAGGTTAATATACAGTACATTTATTTATTGAACTAGGTACCTATTTTGGTAAAAAAATCCGAAGATTTACTTACCTTTTATCCACAGTAACCACGCAAATTACCACGAACAGCCAAAATTGCAACACCACTAAATACCCGAGAATTATACATTGCTAAACTTGATGACAAATCCTAACGAATAATGTAATAAAGATTGTTATCTAAGGTGCCATTTTGCATTGCAACAGCTGAGATAAGTTCCCAAGCCCTTTATCTGATCTAGCCCACAGCTCAAGCTTTACATACAAGGTAACATGTAGGTGGCGCTTGCGTTGTACTAATCAATTCGGATCATTGGTAAGTCTATTATAAATTTAAACTGTTTGAAACAAGTCTTCACATGTCTTGTTTTTGAATTTGTTAGCGGCCCACTATGGGAGGTAACAATTATTGTAATATGACCTTTTAACGGTTACTTACCACGCTTGTATGCGTGCAACAGCTCTGATTAGGTTAGGTTAGGTTAGTAGTGTCACACAAGTGTCGGTTGCTCTTCATTTTGTTTCATTATCTTACTAACATAAAAAATATGAAAGTTATAAATATATATATATACCTATATGTAGCTAGCTGTGCCACGCGGTTTCACCCGCGTTAATTTGTGGAAAAAAGTAACTACTTAAATATATGATGTTATATAGCCTATAGCCTTCCTCGATGAATGGACTATCAAACACAAAAATAATTTTTAAATTCGAACCAGTAGCTCCTGAAATTAGCGCGTTCAACCAAATAAATTCTTCAGCTTTATATTAACACTAGTTGACCCGGCGAACTTCGTATCACTTAACAATCATATTAAAAAATAAGGGTTGATCTTAGAAGGGTGAAAATTGAGGATTGTATGTATTTTTGTATGTTGTATCATAAAAAAATAGAAATTAAAAATTTTGTCTAAAAAATAAAAAAAAAATTTAATGGTGGACTACCCCTAACATTTAGGGGGATGAAAAATAGATGTTGACCGATTCTCATAGATACCGGATAAGCACAAAAAATTTCATCAAAATCGGCCAAGCCGTTTCGGAGGAGTATGGCAACGAAAACTGTGACACGAGAATTTTATATATTAGATATTAGTATAGATAATTATATAAATTAAATTATTGAGATGTCTGAACCGGCAAAATCTTATAGCCCATACAGACTCACGGCGAGCATTCATTGCGAGAAAGCTCGCCAAGACTTCTTGCGAGCATGCGATACTTTTCACACACTCGTCATAGGCACATTACATGAAATGAAATGAAATGAAATGAAATGAAATGAAATAATCTTTATTCATGTAGGTATCACTGATACTCCTATGCACGTCATTTTTTTAATCTACCAGCTTTTCGGAAAGGTGCTTTGTCATGGAGGAGAAGAAAAGCCGTAAAGAAACTCCTCAGCACATCTTTTAAAAATAAAACTTATATCTATTACAAAAATAGGTATTCTTTAACCTGTGCAGAACTGGTTGCCTAGCTAGTCATTTCCAAGCATCCTTGTCATTTAAATATTCATTTATGCTATAGTAGCCCTTGCCTAAGAGCTGAGCCTTTACACGTTTCTTAAAAGATTGCACCGGTAAGTCATGTATTTGTTTTGGGACTTTATTATAAAATTTTATACCTAGTCCCATAAAAGAACGTTGCACTTTAGAAAGACGGTACGAAGAGGTAGCCAATTGATGCATCCTTCTTGTTTGACGATTTGAAAAATCACAATTTTGTTTATATGCAGTTATGTTATTCCTTATAAACACTTAATTATTATAAATATATTGGGAAGCTACTGTAAGTATACCTATTTGTTTAAATTTGACACGCAAGGACTCCCTTGATTTTAGTTTATAAATAGCTCTAATGGCTCTTTTCTGTAATACAAAAATTTGTTCTATACCGGCTGCTTTGCCCCACAGTAAAATGCCATAAGACATAACACTATGGAAATATGCAAAATAAACAAGCCGAGCAGTGTCGACGTCAGTGAGCTGCCTTATTTTTCTAACAGCATAAGCAGCCCTAGCAAGTTTAGTTGTGAGAGACGCTATGTGCGGGCCCCATTGCAGTTTACTGTCCAAGGTCACCCCTAAAAAAACCGTGGATTCCTCTATATTTAATGTTTCATTATTTAATTTAAGAGATTTATTTACTTTTTTTACATTTGGCAACACGAATTCTAAGCATTTGGTTTTCTTTGCATTTAAAAGTAAATTATTTATAGTGAACCAATGTGAGGCATGCGACAGAGCACTATTAACATCGTCAAAATTATTTTTATTCCTATCAGTCTTAAATATTAATGATGTATCATCTGCAAACAGCACAATGTTCGCATGTTTTTTAACAGTACAGTTATTCTTATCCGATATGGACAGGGCCTTAGTATTGTGTGCGTTAGCTTAATACAATTTTGTCAATATCAAAATCGGAAAAAAATCAAGAAAAGAAGAAGATCCAAACTGGTGAATGAGTGATGCGATGATCCAAATTCATTGAAATAGAGCAAAGTTTGAATTTTTTTTATATTATGTTACCGAACAAGAACGTGTTCTCGTTCTCGCTCGAAAAGTCCTTTGAAGTGGACAAAAATACTGGCAGCGATCGGAGAACAGGCGAGCCCAAGAACGAGACCGCGAGAAATTACTCCCTCCTCCTTATTAATTACAATTCACGCTTCTCGTGTGTTCTCGGGATTTCTCGCCATGAGTCTGAATGAGGCTTTAGACAGTTTAACAATTTTCAACTGTTTATTAAACCATAAATATAAAAGTGAAATCATTTTTTCCTAACAAGACGCAGCATGTCATTAGACCTACACACATGACGTGGAATCGATTCTATTGTTGTGTGCAAATCGATTTTTGCGTAACGCAAGTTTTCGATTGATTTGAATGACAATAACACTTTCAATTACTAAGCCGGGGTAGACATACATTATTACGAAAGGCGCACAAGCAACTTGGTTAAAGCGTATCCAATTTTTATGTATGACTCGTATACAAATATATTTCTATGGCATACACGGATTCCTTTGCCGGTAACGCTTTGGCAGTGTTTCCAAACATGTCAGTGACTTCTTCACTAATACATGTAGATATAAGTATATTGAAGACATCATAAACTATTATGCCTACTGCAATCAAGTATCTACTGATCTGAACCAATACCAACCAATTAATAATATTTATGCATTAATGTTTTATTGTAAATGAGCGCTTAGGTAATTTTTTTTTCTCAATTCACCTTAAAAGTATCTAAAATCTAAATCGGATTGGATTCAGCCAGTGTTTGGTTTCTTAAAACATTCTTGGCTTAAACCTTGCTTTTCTTAGCGAATGCTACGTTATTTATTTCAATAAAGTTTACGCTCATTAATAGCATTTCGATGTTAAATCAATCTCGTTGAATACCAAATATGACATGAGTCACCAAATAAGGCCTGTGTCCGATCGATCGATATCGAGCCGAATGCTCGATCCTATTGAGCATCGTTAGGGATTTAAACATTGAAGTATAATATCATAGAACAGACATCTCGAACAAAATCATGCAAATAAAGATATTGAATTGAATTTAATTGAAAAAAAATGTGTGTCCCGCCCGGGAGGTTCGATTTTCAAAATTGAGCCCCCGTTCTCGTTTCAAAATGGAACGAATCCATTGAAGATTGAAGCCACGTGGCGCCAATGCACAATTTACTAACTAACAATGCACAATTAACTATTTTACAAGTAGTTGTAAAATATTTCAAAACAAATAATTTAAAAACTAATATAAGAAATTAAAATAAATATTTTATGATGCTCGCATATTAATTATTAGCATTCAATTTAGATACCTACCTAATTTATAAATCAAGTTTCACATTTAAGTTTTAGTGCATCAATCGACTGTAACGTAATTATATATAAACAATAATTGATTAATTTCAGTTAAAAACACCAATACAAAAACTCTTTGTCCTATGTAATTTTCCGCTATTTAGATTGTCTGGAAGAAATTGCTGATTAGCAATGGGACCGCAGATTGTTTTCTTATTTTTATATCTTTTTATTGTGTTGAAATTGGTGAACAATAAAGAATATTTGTATTGTATTGTACTGTACAAAAACTGGCTCGATATAGATGTAGGGATAGCTATAGTTTATCTCTGACAATACTACAGTAGCACAATCTGTCTGTATAATACCGTTCTTTATTAATTGTAAATCAGCATCCGACGTCGCGTCGGCAGTGTACACGGAGGCAGCAAGTCATTTTATCATTGTAATGAACTCTGACATGATTCAGGATTAAGTTAATGCGCTTAGCCTACTTGCTATCTATTGTACCTAGTTACTGAATAGAAACATCTGAACAGTGCTTTATTTGTATGCACTTTATGTCTTAGTACTGACGTATTAAGGAAGTCCGATGAACTTTTAGTGATCCATTTAATTTAGTTTTGAATATTCAAAATCTAATTTAGGGTTAAATACATTGGAGCACTCCACCAATCTACATTGGAGCAGCGTAGTGGAATAATGCTCTAGACCTCTTCAAAAGACATCGTATCCGGCTGGGGTTAGTACTTTGATTCTTTCTTCCCTCTTTCTTATTTACCACAAAACAAGGTGATTTCTTTGGTGTCACCTATGTGTTTAGTATCGGTGACCACTTACCATCAATTATCTAAAATTTTAACAAAAAAACTGACTTCAAATGAAGACATCCTTTCCAATAAAAAATAAATCATCGAAATCGGTTGAGGTGATATTGAGTTATTTGTCCATTTGTCGCGCACATACTTAATGCAAATTTAAGACTTATATGATTTTGACATGGATGCCATTGTCAGATCTCGTTCAAATTTTTGTGGGACCACACGACAAGCACCAGCTTGAATAATCAAAATCGGTTCACCCAGTCGAAAGTTCTGAGGTAACAAACATTAAAAATACAGTCGAATTGAGAACCTCCTCCTTTTTTTGAAGTCTGTTAAAAAGCTAGTCTGCTCGTTTATCGGCTTTTTAAATAAATTATAACTACCATACAGTTCATATCAATGTTTGGATGGGAATACGTTTCAAAGCTGTGAATCAATTTCAGTTACCTGATTATTTACCAACAATAATTTAGAAAACAAATTGGGAAATGATGTTTGTGTATTTCGATTGTTGTGGCGGAGAGCCCGAAGCAACAAGTCACTAGCTTATATCAAATTAGCGTTAGGTATCGTTTATAGTTTTTGGTCAGACAAGAATCTAATGCTTGTTAAAATATAACGGAGGCCTTGTAATTGATGTGCACTTACATTTAATTATCATTACATTTGTTAATAATAGAGGCATAGAGCCATGACATCTATGAAAAGATAATAAACAAAACTTGAGGAAAAAGTAGGTAACGAATGTATTTTATTTATAACAAGATAATTATAGCTTCTAATTAATTATAACATATTGTTGTGTTATTATTGCTTTTGTTAATCAATTTAATAAATAGGTATGTCATTGTATTAAGTGAAAGTATGAAGTAAGAAAATTCGCTGACTTACTTTATTGTCATTCTGTGTTTGCGAGGTTGTTTGATCAATAGTGCTGTGCGTGTAAAGTTAGGTTCAAGTAATTTTTGAATAATTATTTGACATAGTCATTAACGTCAAATTCTTTCATTACTTGGGTAGACCGCTATGTTTCACCACTTTGAATTTTTGCATAGTAATGAGAATGGATACAATGATTAGATTTATTTAAATCATTTTGTATGAAGTCATGATGAGTCCCTATACTTTATTATTAGTTTTGCGACTGTAAATAATGAAACAGGGAGTCCTAGTGCGGGATACAAAAGTATTTTTAACGTTTATTTATTTCATTTATATACAGAAAGGTTAAACTGTGAATAAAACACAGTTAACATGATGTGTCCGCGGCTCGTTAGTTATTCAGTATAAAATATGATAAGATTAAGTGTCTGTAACGTATAGAGATTCATAACGAGCGTTAAACACACCCAAGCATTGTTACTCCTGAAGGTAATGGAACGCCTTATTTGTAAATGTCGATGACACCCACATCCTTCCACACCCGCACGAAGCGCATTGCTTCACTTCAGCCAATGTTGGTTGTACGAATTGTACCCCAAGCAACCGTACAGGTCAATAAACTAATCTTACAATCACTCATACCAACAAACAATAAAAAATAACTACACACTCAAAGGCTCACACTATGATTCCTTGTGTCGGGGGTGCCATGGACTACACACAGAGACAAAAACACACACATCCAGACTGAGAACAGAAATTCAAATAAATCTTTAAAATTTCGCCTAGTAAGCAACAAGGCTAGTATACACAAGCACGCCCATAGAACAAATAGTCATCTGTCATCTGAACTATGCGGGGTCTGACCACAATAGATCAATCGTGGTCGCAGTGGCCTTTTTGAATCTACCTAAACCTTGCTCAACAAATGTAACAATTCGTTGTAAATATAACCTTTAGTTCCGCTCGGAATCGTACCCAGAACCCTTGGTTCTGTAATCAGAGTTTGCACTACCAAATATACTTCAGCTTCTGCAAATTTCTTGACTATTTGATTATTAGTAGCCCTAGAATACAATTTTACGGAGCTCAGGTCATTCAATCGGGTCAAAATAATATACCTGGCTTGATTTAATCTTGGGAATGGTTAGTTTCGGCTGGGGACTGGGGAGCCAGCTCTTTCTTTATTTCCCTCAGTCTTTCTTGGTCGACAACGCGTCAGTAACGGCATCACTGATGAGTCGTTTGGAGGCTGACTCAAGCATGACGTCCACCATGTCCATTATCTATGAAGATCACACAGCAGGTTGTTTCAGTCATTGCTATTTTAAGTTAAGTATTACCACTGTAATGCCCCAAATCAGAGTCGCTAATGTTACTTCAATCGCTCTTTAGTACAGAACTAGCTGTTGCCCGCAGCTTCGCATACGGAAATTATGTTTCACTTTAGTTGCAAATTTGAAGCAAGTCGGCAAAAAAAGCAAATTTTCATCCCGTTTCCTAGGGAAACTTTAATTTTCTGGGATAAAAAGTTTCCTAAAATATGACCCGGAGTATTAGTAACAACTTCACCAATTTTCATCGAAATCCGTTCAAGAGTTTTCATGTGATGCCCGGGCAGACAAACACACAGTTGAGTTTTATCTTATATATAAAATTCTCGTGTCACAATGTTAGTTACCATACTCCTCCGAAACGGCTTGACCGATTTTTATGAAATTTTATATGCATATTCAGTAGGTCTGAGAATCGGCTACTATTTATTTTTCATACCCCTAAGTGATAAGGGTTGTCCACCGCTAACATGTATTTTTTATTTTTTGGACACAATTTTCTTTTACAACAAAAAATACATACAACCCTAAATTTTCACCATTATATCACCAACCCCAATTTTTTAATAGTCACTTTAGTAATTTAATCAATTTTCATCCCGCCCGATAACTGATCAATTATCACATGGTAAGTTATCCCAGCCGGTTATAATATTAGTATAGATAAGCATAATTTCCGCCTGCGAAGCTGCGGGCAACAGCTAGTTATAGTATAGATTTGTATGATAATTCTTTACTATGGAGCGATTTAAGTAACCGTTAGTGACTCTAAGTTGGGACGTAAGTAACGTACCGTCAGTTTGCACAACCGCTGAGTCAGCTATGTGGGCTAGTCGCTCGACACTTGACTCGTGCCAACACCCACGAGATCCGAGATAGTGTCGCATTGTTGCACAGCCGATAGGCGGCGCCACTATAAACACAGTAGTATCAACTATCAGTAGTACAAATAGTTTTTAATGTTAAATCAGTGCCTTATTCTGAAGTCTATACCGCCAAAATTATTAAATCTTTATTATCCATTATCGCTGGTTTTATTAGCGAGAAGGTCAGTTAGAAACTTTTTCGTGGTTATTTTGTATTTTGTAGATGTACTATTATAAAATTATAAGTTCGCTGTCGTTCATAAACAGGAAGAATCTTTCGTCATCTCTCATCTGTTTTTGAGCATGGTACCACGAGCAGGGAGATTAGCTATGGTTCAAAAATAAATAGTGCCTTTTACCCCAATCTTATCGGCCAAGAAAATAGTGGAAGAAAGAAAGAAATGGAAATAACAGACAATCGAGTAGACGAACCGCCTGATTGCAGTACGGCCGGTGTATCTTGGCGCGTCTGAACTTCGCGCAGAAGGCTGCGCAGTAACATAATTCGGCAATGCTCGGTACGCGGCGTATTATGTTTCAGTCACACTTTAGCATGTTCGTGTCGCTATCTTTGTCTTACATGCGCTAAAGTTTGTAAAGCCTATGTTCAGATGCGCCAAGTTACGTCGGCCGTACTTGATAGCTCAGCATACTCATTCCTATACACTGTGGCGGCGACATTTGATTTGATGCCGCTGATAAGCAAGGAAGTAATCTCCGCGAGCTTCTGAGATTGAGGTCCTCGTTTCCTTTGCATTGTTTGGCAACTGCCTCTAATAAGTTTGAGTGTGGACGGCGTGCAATGAAGTGATGCAAGTTTCCTGTATTGTGCAGTCATCCTTTCTAATATGGCCGTAAAGATATCTTTATTACTCGAACAAATTAGTGGCATTTTATACACACTAATTTGTTCTTCTGTATTAGGATTCCTTGTTGGTGACGTAAACACAAAAGAGACTTGACGAATCTGAAGAACAGTTTTCATATCCTGCCCAGCAAAGGGTTTTGGTTCGCTTCATCAAGAAAGACTTTTGCTCAATACACGATCAGTAGTAATCCTTCAGTGTAACCCAAAAATCGATTAAGATTGCGCCCTCAATTGATTGTGAGAGCCAATGCTACGAAACGAATCTCAGATTTATAAAATTGAATTGTTGCTCGCATAGAACACCAAACTTTATATTAAATTGCGAGTTACTAAAAGCAAGAACATTAGGCTAAATCACATTTACACACGCCACACAGATTAATACACATCGCGGTACGAGAGTCACATAATGTCGGTCACCGTAAGGCACAATCACATACAATTGTCTCAATCGACGGTCATCGCCGCGGGACACTATTAACATTGCAACTTGATGTAAGGCTGTGGACACATGATGGTGCATATCGACGGTATTTTTCCCGATTTTTCAGCCACATACAGTGAAACTGGATTTCTACGCAATTGCCTTTAGAGATGCACAAAGCACTTTTGACTGATGCTGCACATTCAATCTGGGGAATGAGCTTCCTTCCGAAGTTTTCTTAGATAACTATAGGTAACATGGGGTTCTTCAACAGAGGCGTAAAAAGAAAAATAAACGTCAAAGGCGTAAAAAGAAGGCGATAAAACTCTCCTTCAAGGCCAGCGAAGCATTGCGACTCGTCGGGTGTTGCTCATATCCAAAGGCGATGGCGACCAGGATCACATACCAAGAGGTGGACCTTTGACTATGTAAAAAAGTATAACAAAAGTCTTTATCGGACAAGACGGCGAGATGAACTAACGATCTAGTGATGCGTTTTTGGCTAAGAAATGCGTGAATGTCAATGTCAATGTAAACTTTTGATAAGCCATCATTTATCTATGTAAATATTTATGTCTGTAAGCTAAGTAAAGTTGTCTGACGGTCACCCGTAAAAAGTTAGAATACGTCTAACACAAACATTTTTAAAGATTAGTTAGTAAAATTTGTGTTTAAGTTGAGTAATAAAAAAGTAAAAAAAGTTTAAAGTTTCCATTACATAAGCCTTTATTATTTAGCATACTAAACGCGAATGTTTCCATTACTCAAGCCTATACTAATTTTTATTGTCATCTTAACCGCGCAGTGTACACTGTACACCCAGCTTTAAACCTTGAACTATGACGTCTGCCGAATAAGTTACGGTCACGCCATCACGGCTAATGTGGGCACAGCATGACACACTGAGCCATTGTTGCCCAAATATCAGCACAATACTAGTTTTTGTGATCTTTGGTATGACAAGGACTCTTATTTTTGGCCGCTGTTCTAATACTCGATAATCGTATTATTTTGATACTAATCTAATTTTATCCAAATGTCAATAGGTTCATATTATATTTGTTACATTCGGTAGAAGGATGTTTTATTGAATATTGCTGTACGATTTACTGTGTACAAAGCATAGGTATGTAAGTGATATTCATGTGACAAAAATATTACATGTTTGTGGAGCTTGTGGAGGTCACCAATATGAGGGTGTGCGTGTTCTGATGTGGACCTGGTAACTAGTATAGTTACGGTGTTCTGGTTTTGTGAGTATGATAGGAACACACGAATTAAAGGAGTATGAAATCAAATCTCATACTCCTTTAATTTGTGATTTGTACCTAATAATATAATCCATTTTTGCGTGTTCAGTTACCTCAATCGAACGTTGCATAAACAGGGGGCAACGACATTTATTTATGCTACTACATGTTTTTTTATAAAGTGGATTTTTATGAAGAGCTGTCCTATCTGAGAAATTGTAGATTATTCAGGATCGCTATACTGATCTTTAATTTTCCCGACGGTAGTTATCTGGTAGAAATCAGGGAAATTCGAGCCGAAAGTCTTTAGATGCTAGAGATAGAGATCCCTAGGAACTACAGATTCAGAGTCTAGAAACTGTTGACATGGCACGGTGTCCATTCAATAGATACTAGCGCTTTGCACGCGGCTTTACTCGCATTTTTCGGGATTATAAATACTCTATCTTTTTCCAGATCATGGTCTACCAGTGCACTAAATTTCATTAAAATCTGTTCAGTAGTTCTTAAGTAACAAACATTCATACAAACTTTTACATTTAATATTAGTTTGATTTGGATATGAGTTGACCAATATTTTTGTTCTTAAGTAGGTTTAAGTTACTGTTATAAAATTATATGAATAAATTAAAAGAAGCAATCCAGTTGTCATCAAGTTATAAATAGCAGTTATATCAAAACCTCTTTAAAATATGCAAATGTCTAAAAACATACGTAATAGTTACGCAAAATTAATATAGCATCCGTTAGGCAACGTATGACATATCTATAAATGTCTATTCTAATCTCACAATTTATGTGGCTTGTAAATCAGATTGTCAATTTATAACATCTACATTCTAACGTAATGAGGCCGCACAATTCGTTTAGTCATCTAAACGACACATCATTTTGCGTTTGAATACAAAGGACATAATTTCTTAGTCCATCATCCTCAATTACATAGCTGTGAACTAATTACTGTTTTTTTACATGACGGACGGCAATAGGAAGTAATGTAGAAGGGATTCAAATTTGAAGGAACCCCCTATTTAAGGGGCTCCTTCTATTTTTGAGTTCAGTGTTTCCAGATTTTTCTAATATAAGAATTGAATCAGCGTATCAGTGATACCAGATGTAACGACTAGACCGCCACCTCCTCGTAAGAGGTCATCGTCACCCATAGATACTTTAAGCATCAAAGCCCAAAGGCATCACCGATGCGTTATCAAACAAGAAAGGAAAGAGAAGAAAAACAGAGAACTGAAACCATTACCAATATTTTTAATTTGAATGTGAGTAATTCATGGGTAAGGTCACCTGCCTAGTTAGCAAGTAGCAACCATCCTCCCTACTTCTAGAAATCGATCAATTAAAATTTTTAACAGGTTCCAATTGCAGTACCTACTAGAAAGCTACTATAAGTGCATCACTTTTTCCTTCTTGGTCAGTATCGCATTAGTGACGCCTTTTGTGTTACGAAACGTGATCACGTTTTATAAGATATTGACATGAAAAAATCAGCGTCAATCTCATAAAATCAAAGCGTCGTCATCACAATATTCAATTTTGGTATTAGTCTTTTAGTCATCTTATAATATAAAAGGAAGCACTTAGTAATAAAACGAAATGTTTTATAATATTTGACTGCGAAACGGCTGCTAAGATAGGATTCATTTAATTAAGTAACAGTTTGACTGTCACCTCTACATGCTTATTATGGTAATAGCTTCTTCAAACAACGACTTAAAATACAACGGCGCACACGCATTCAAGCTTCAAACTATTTTGATCAATATTAGGTAAACAGTAAGAGTGAATGTCGCGTGAAAGTATTTTCCAAAGTTAACTTACGCAGGACTGTGTTCATTCGGATAATAAATTTTGACATAAAGTTTTAGCACCGACCTACGCCACTAATGCTCTGAGAACCATTAAAATTTCGTAGTTAAGACGCTGGTAAATTGTTCAGTAATGCGCGATAAGCGAATAAATTTTACTTTGTTTCTATTCATCTACAACGTATTGTATTTAGTAAAAAAGGTACAAAACAATGGAAGACTCGTTCATAATATTGTACTGAAACCCATGTATTTAAAACTAAAGGTAGATTAATCAAGTATCATAGTTACAACATGAAGTAGTTGATGAAATAATGATGAATGAATATACCCAAATTTTGATGGACTATTACGATGATGATATAGCTGTGATAGCCTAGCGGTCAGAACGTTGGTCTCCAGAACACGGGGGCCCGAGTTCAAATTCTGTCACTTACCTCTAATTTTCAAATAGTATGTACGTATTAGAAGTTAATTATCACTTGCTTCGGTCAAAGAAAACATCGCGAGGAAACCTGCACACCTGAGAGTTCTCCATAATGTTCTCAAATGTGTGTGAAGTTTACGAATCCGCACTTAGCCAGCGTGGTAGACTATGGCTTGTACCCCTCACATTGTGAGAGGAGACCTAAGCCCAGCAGTGGGACAATTATGAGTTATTGCTTTGCCTTGCTTTTATAATGATGTCAACCATATTCGAGCAAAAGATATAACGCTACACAGTTACACACACTACACACTCATAGCCGTACACTAGGATTCCCTGTATCGTGGGTACCATGGAAAACACATAAAGACAAGAACAAACACATCCAGACCAAAAACAAAAAATCCGACATCATTCTTTCCTCGCCATGAAACAAACTCAGAACTCTTGGTGCGGTCCGGCATGGAAACCAAATTACACCATACAGGTCTTCAGAGAAAAAGGATATGACAGATAAATATGACATTTTGCTCGCTAATCGCCGGCGACTAAACAAGCGTCTATCCGACTGGTCTCTGTTTCGTGTGACTAAGGATCGATTTTGAAATAATCCCCTTCCTACATTACTTATTTAAAATAATGAACCACCCAACGCATAAGCTATGGCAATGACATTTTACCAGAACTACACTTTGCGACTGACTGATTATGCTCGGTGATTGTTGGCTATAAATTATTAAGTTGGATCAACAGAGCTATTCGTATAATAAATTTAATACCGATGTCATACTGTGTGAATGCGCGATCGATGTCAATAGAATAACAAGCTTTTATGGACCTGATCTCGATACAATAATATATGACAGACGTAAATGTTAGTCGATTAGGAATTCTTTAATAAAGGTTTGTCAATACCTTAAGGTATGTTATTTTACGTACTTTCATTTCGAAAATTATCATTGAGGAGAAAAATGTTATTAAGATACATACGTAGTTGCCAAATGAGCGGATGAACCATCTGATGGTATGTAAATGGTCACCATCGACCACGGATATCAGTTACACCAAAGGCACTACGAATACCGACGTTGCCATAAGAATTATAATACGACAATAGGATCTAAGCTTATCTATCTACATATCTATCTAACTCTAATTGGCGCCACTCCGACCGGTCCTGGGTCCTCTGAATTCAGTGGCTTCCTGCTGTCTTCTTTAGGTCATCAGTCCACCTGATCCGGGGGTAACCAGTGCTTCTTTTATCGAAACTTGGCCACCACTCGAGTACTTTTCGGATCTAAGCTTACGCATAGAAAATCTGCTAAGGACCTTGAAGATATTATATTTATAATAGAACTATTTATTATTGTTCAAAATGTATTACCAACTCAATTGATATATTGATAATGCAACGGCATTGAATGTTTTAATGCTTAGTACAAGACATTAGCATAGTTAAATGATAATAGCCATTTATATGCAAGCCTATTTTAATTGTCAAATATTTCATAAACAGGTGGAGGACTTAATCTAGGATCTAGACCTTCATAAATCATGTTCTTTGATTGTAGACTGGACGGCGTCGTTTGAAAGTATAGCTTGAAAATGATATCACAAATAATAGACGCAGACTGACACAAGTCCAAATTCTGCATGCATAATTTTAATAATTTTTGAGTGAATTAAAATTTACTTATCAAACTTCAGTGAAGGAAAACATGGAGAAAACATCGCATCTGGAAGTTCTCCATAAACTTCATTTGACGTCTGCAAATGAGTCCAATAAAACAATAAGACAGTTATAGGTTGTGATGATGAGGAGTTTATTGCCCGAATGGTGTCAATTGTGATCGACCAGGGTAACTTATAATCTACAGGGTCAATAAGATAATGCTTAGTAAAATTAAGCCTATGAGTCGTCTCTATCAACCTACATTTCTGAATAACAATATGAAGAGAATCCTAAATCATAAGACTCATTTTTTTCGAATAGATAGTTGCTGTTGACCCCAGTGGCCTTTACAGCTTCACGCGGACAGGGCGTAAGACCCAGACAAACATTCATCTAATTCTTTAACGACCGGGAATCGAACCCGGGGCCGTATACACACGTCAAGGAGGGTCACTATGAATACTATCAATTACTGCAAGGTCTAAAAGGTCACAATAGTTGTAAACGTAAAGTCTAGACTCTGTTACTAATAAATTAACTAAACGACAGAGTTAAAGCTAAAGTACTGGCAGACCATAAGGCGTCGCTTGGCATTACAAAACAACTTAATAAGCCATTGAGCATAACCTTCCGAAAACCACGGAGCATTGAGTATTCGTGACTCAGCCTTTCAAACACTATTACCAACAAGTTAACAATATTTAGCAATAAATAATTCGATAATAACTCACATAAAACTAAAGGTTTTTAAAGACATCACAAAATCGTGGGCTGTAGTTATTAGAATTACTTTGGCACAAAGTATTGTTTCCAACTACACAATTATTGTAAAATATTTTAAGCAAACTACAAAGGTTCTTCTTTATAGTCTATATCTTAATGTGTACATTGAAGTAATTAAATGTAATTCTACGTCTGTTCCTTGAGAAATCAATGAGCTCTGTATGACATAAATCCCTACGGTAAGTACTATAAGTATGATACATACCATGGTAAGTGTGGTGACAGTTTTCTAACGAAACTTTCTAGTTGGTTTCATTGATTAAAATACACTTTTTGTCTAGTACAATACCACTTTTAGATGACCTACAGGGTCAGGGTGACCTACAAGCCCAGTATCGACCCTAACCACCGAGCGAAGGGTTCCGGGTTCCAATTCAGAGACAGACATTGATTGATCAATGTTTCTTTTCGAATCACTGTTACTAATATCTCTTTATAATCGTTAAAGCTACAATAAATCTTAGCATGAAACAAAGTGTGTGACTTGTGAGTTTGTGGTCAGTGATTTCCCGTCGGAACAATTCAACTCATTTTCTTCTTTGCAAAAAAATGCGCTCTTTTCCTATTTCTTTAGAACTATGTGAGAGTGTCGCCGCTTTGAATACATAATGTATCGAGCATTGGTCCATTTGGGCCAATATTGGTTCACGTTTTTAAACACAGTTTTTAAAGAACGTCGGCCCTGTCCTTACTCATTACTAAGTCAATGGTAGCTGTTTTTTTAAAACATCTATTTTGTTCCCTTTTCAAATATCCAAAGTTATAGTTGGCAGCTATATTTATCTTTGTCGCAAATATACCGGTTCATAGTGATGGCGTCGGCGATAACTTATCGATATTTATGACAATGTAAATTTGCCACGATTGAATATTTATCATGGCGTAATTGTTTCTCCTCGCCATTGTAATTAATAGTGACGTGGTGAGACTGTTGAGTTAGGTACTAGTTCCACGAGAGCCGATTAAAGAATGTCTAGTTACTGAGGTCATTTTCGACAAGTCGTGAGGGCCTTAAACCAATCGTTAAGTTGATTAATTACGATCGTTTTTTGGTGGAGACTTGGAGCTGAATTTGATCGAAGTCTTTTTTATTTGATTGCAACAATTTTTATTGAATGGCAGAAGAATGATCGAGCTAATGGTAATTGGTCAATAGTCCCCCTAGTTCATCTGTGACTCCAAAGCCTACACGTTGCGTTGCCTGCTAAAAACCAAGCAAAACCTTACTCATTTATTATAGGTGGATAGATAGGCAAAGTGTGTTAAAATATTGTACAGTAGCTTGTCTGATGTCTCCTGGATTTGATGTAAGAAAACTTAACAGTTATCGTGAACAGATAAGAAATAGTAATTAGAAACAGATATTACACAAAACTCAAAATTCATAATTCATAATTTGTTTATTGCATACACATGTTACATTACATTTAGATTTAATAAAGAAATACCTTTAATGACACAAAGGTATTTGATTCTAATGAAAAAGTGTAATGTGCAAAAATAAAAAAATGACTTAAGTTCGGTAGAATTACGATTAATAGTAAAATGAATTATGAAATTGGTATCATCAAAACTCAGCATCGTCCATTGCTTATCGTTTATCCAATCGAAGTGTGTCGAGTCAATTATGAAGGAAACACTTCCTTTGCGTTTAGGTAAAGCTTACGAGTTGAATAGATCTGTCGTAATCATGTCGCAATCAAACCACGCGGAGATAAATGATCTGATAGGACCATTCGATTATACGGCATGCACAATTTCTGAAATTATCATTTATTAATAGACACCATAAGGTATTACGAAATGTAAGCCTACGGATGATGGGGTCGGAGTTTTAGGATACTGATAGACCACATGATAGTAGGTAATAATTATCTCGGATGGCATGTACATTCTACATAATACACACACGCACGCACACACACACGCACACACACACACACACACACACACACACTCCCGAGAACAACCAATAAACTTTGTCACATAGAGCTAATCATACACGATCAAGTATACTTGTCAAGTTTATAGCGGTGTATGGCCACGGTATGGCTTTCTGGCCATATAGCTATCTCATGCAAACTGGATGCCGCATCAAGTTAAACTGCAAACTTGACAAGTAGGTACTCTTGATCGTGTATGGCCAGCTTTAGTATCTAATCATTTATTTATTTATTTATTTTTCCATTTTTACAGCCTAACATTACAGGCTACAAACCCAATGCGTTAGGCAAATAAATTTAAAATTAATATTAATACTAATTAACAATAACAAATAATATAAAGTACATCTATTGCAATTGTATTCCAATGATCATTAAAATATCAATCTTATCATGGACCCTATTAATTACATGTATTGCCCGTGTTATTGGCGCCTTCGCCAACAAGTTGGTCTTGCCTGGTACCGGTACAACCAGTAACTTTGTCATCAAAACACGTTTAAAATATTTTGCAGTAAATATTAGGGGGATGGTTGGTAAGGTTGGTAGCTAGCTAGTCTGTAAGTGCGCAGACCAAATACTGCTAAGGCCTCTTGATAGATGAATCCTCCAGAACAAATATCAAAAAAAATTATAGTCAACATTAGTCAAGAGCAAACAGATGTTCAAACCGATGTCTCTTTTACAAAAAAGACCAGTTTGCACGACAGTCAAATAAATACTATAAGATTAGGTTCTCAAACATTTCGAAAGGTGTTAAAATAAAAACGTTCACACACATAAATTACTAGTAAATTATGTGCAACAAATCCGTGTCCGTTTGTCATACAACACGTTCTTCATTAAATCATAGCGAGTGATTAAGATTCAGAATCGGCCGATGTGACAAATTCGTAATTGAGCAAATTGGGCGCGTCGTGGGAATTTCGAATGTAGCCTCTAACGGTTATGGCCGACATTAATATTGTCGGCTTTGACACGAACACTGTCGACGTTTATAGCCTGGTTCTAGACTAGTGTAGATTTGCGTGTCTGTTTGTTTAGATTAAGAAATTATAGGTTTGTTTGATAATGTTTGAAGTAACAGGAGATTTTTTGCAATTTTTTGCAAATTCTTATTTTAAAAATTATTTTTTTAGGTTGTCTGGAAGAAATTGCTGATTAGCAATAAGACCGCTGATTGTTCTCTTATTTTTATGTCTTTTTATTGTGTTGAAATTGGTGAACATTAAAGAATATTTGTATTGTATTCTTATCCATTTTCCCCTTTTCTTAATTTTCTCATTAATTGTAACGATTTGAAAAATAGTAAATCTAGGGTATAAACCTAGTCTTAGTGTGGTTGGAAGAGATCGAAATGGTAACATTTGGTTTATTATTTAATGAATTTGTGTATTTGTATCTTATTAGTGTAGGGTTAGAGTAACGAGGATTTGTATTTTATTGTTTCATCAGTATCCTTGGATGCACTTATTTGCTGTGGTCTACTTTAAAATAGCTTTAGTCAAGGTGACAACTTTGGAAATGCAAAAATCGTGCATAACGCAGATAACTAATAGTTGTAAACGCTCCATTTAGTAAGGTTTTGGAGTTTATAGATCTTAAAATATCATGGTAGGAAAATTTGGGAATTATAATAAAATATTTATTTGTACAAAATATTTAACTCATTGCACATTTTTTTAATTTTTTTTTTAATTTTTTTTATGGAAATAGCCGGCAAACGAGCTGACGATCCACCTGATCAGGGCCGGCCCGTCCATATAGGCGAACTAGGCGACCGCCTAGGGCGCTGGGATTCGGGGGGCGCAAATCGGCGGGACCGATACTAAGAAATTTTTATTTTTATTTTAATCGATGAAAGATTTACACAGACAAAAATATTAAATATAATGTTTATATCTTTATAACGTAGATGACATGCAGAATAAAACTACCAAAGCTGTTCCAGAACCCTGTATATAGGTACCTAGCTGAAATAGTTTTTTGTCATAGAGAATTTATAATTTAATGCAACAGAGTGTATGGAAAATTACAAACTACCGACTATTGCCTATAAGAAAAATAATAATACCGCATAAAAATTAATTACATCTGTGAAAATATCTAATTTTGTACCTAATTACAATTAGCTTACTGTTCTAATATTCTAATATTCTACAAAAAAGTCTAGTGAAGACATAGTGAAGATCTCAACTTCATCAAAGAATCGATAATTTTTGAAACCAAATAATGTAGTTATATATTTTTATATTATCAGAAAGTAGAGATTTCAACGAACAAAAAGCGTACGGACTTTTTTAAAAAAGCAGATATTTTGACGTGAGAATTTTCGATTGAAAATTAGGATGCTTTTTCGATATTAATCTATACTAATATTATAAAGAGGAAAGATTTGATTGTTTGCATTGAATAGACTCCGAAACTACTGAACCGATTTGAAAAATTCTTTCACTGTTTGGAAGCTACATTTTCCCCGGGTGACATAGGCTAAATTACATTTTTTTTAATATTTTCCCGAAGCGAAGCGAGGGCGATTTCCTAGTTCAAAATAAGGTGAAAAAAAAAAATTCTAAATCAAAAAAATTACAATGTATTTGGGATAAACACAGATAATATGTTTTTATCAAACTTCGTGAAAAAAAATTGTATAAGATAAAAAATATAAAAACCGAAAACTTGGTTATTTGTATTTTTCACATAAATTTTTAAGGTACGTGAAAAAAGTGTAATTACAAAAGTTGTAGATCTTTTTATTACCTACAACTTTGCCATTTAACTTATTCCATAGGACTTGTAGTTTTGCCGGAAATCGAGATAAACCGTTTTTTACGCACTCACCCCCTCCACTTCCCGACCTCGCCCGTAAATTACCTTTAATTTCATTTCTGTTATATTCTCTTCCTTTCCCAATGGGTTTCATCCTACTATTATTTTTTTCACATTTTACCGTTTTCAAAGGCTTCTGGCGTGGTCTGATACAGTAAGGGTTGAGGACATTGATTCCATTTCTGCCAAAATTATGACAAGAAAAATAAAAGTTTGCAACTTTATGATCCGTGAAAATGTTTTTTTTTTTTAAGTTTTAGCCTTTAATACATCAAAAAAGGTATACTTAAATATGTAACAGCCAGTACTATATTAGTTCATTGGTAACAGCGCAAACCCATTTATACCTAGTTCATAGTTAGCTAGTGACAAAATATTTCAATCTTTTTAATTATTTTATTTAAAAAGTTTTATTTTATTTAAAATGGTCAGAATGAGAATTCCACATTTGTTCTAGTTCTAAAAAGGCACGCAGTCATCACCACCTAGCCTTAACTGGTGAAAACACATTCTAGTTAAAAAACGGTTAACACATTATTAGGTAAATTATCTTGTTTATGGTAACAAATTTTGATAAAAAATTACACACTTTATTTGTTTACTTTATTGTTTTGTTACAAAATTTTTCTTAAGGGGGCGCCGTTTTAGTTTTTCGCCTAGGGCGCCAGAAATGCTCGGGCCGGCACTGCACCTGATGGTAAGTGGCTATCGTCGCCCATGGACATCAGTAACACTAAAGGCATCACTGATGCGTTGCCGGCCAAGAAAGAGAGAAGAAAAAGAAAGAAAGAACTGGCTCTCAAGCCCCCAGTCGAAACACGACGAGTCGTTTGGCGGCTGACTCATGCTCACATATTTTTAACTAATAATTTATTGAACATAATATATTTCACTATAATTACTCTCCCCTAAAGTTATTTATTTTTAAATCAAAATTAATATTTCTAAAAAAATAATTAATGCACGCACAAACGTATTACAACTCCATGGCGATATATATTTACGTGTCGAGTGCCGATTATCGCTTGTTATTATAGATTGTTTGAGACAATCTGTAGGCGGCTCAAGTTAGAGATACAGCGCATATTATGAGGCAGCCACTTTAGATAGATACGCAGTAATTTGTTTATACCGGCAACCGCCTATCACAAGATAAATAATGTAAGATAAAGTTTATCCAGAAAGGACATCGCTAAGCTAATGTCTTGTGATTACAAGCTTATTGGATACAAGTGCTCTCAGTATCTCTCAGTATATTAGGTATTGGGTATTTCTTAGTTTTTAGTTACATAAACTAATTTCATAACATGTAACGTTAAACCTCTTGTATAGTGCCCATAGCAATAATATTGGCAAGCTACTAATAACTATTATAGGTAAATGTGTGTCACAATGTGCGTGAAGCAATGGGGGCTTAGTTTTATGTAAGTTACCTCGCTGATTTAGTCTATCGTCCTACATATTCTGATATTTTCTTTTTATATGTATATACATATAACATTCTATTTACTTTTATACAAACCTACAATATAAATATTATATTTGGTTATTATTTATGCATTATTTATCATCTCTTCATTATATACCGCCTTCGATGTTTCTGTTTTCCCAAAGGTCGGCTGGCAGAGAATGCTTCTAGCATTAAGCCCACCTTTTGTACCATTTTGCTTAAAAGGTATAATAAAGGCTGTTGTCAAAATAAACGACCACACATAGACATCAGCAATACCGAAACCGCCACTGACAATAACTGAATCGATTCCGCTACATCTCAACACTTAGGCTACAGCTAAAAAATATGCTCTCCCACGGTTATTACGGTAAGTGCTTTATCTTGCTGCTAACTGCACAGATTATAGTTTTTGCGCAATAACAATGTACCCAACACAAGGAAATCGATTTAATAAATCGATCGAATTGTCCTTAGATCGCCAACAAAAACTGATAATTTGTTAATAGGAAATTAATATTGGGCCCAAATTATAGAACGTGCTTTGATTTAAGTGTTAAATGTCGTAATTTTGTTTCTTGTACCACACATTAAATTATATTCATTTGTAATTTTAATTCGTTGAGTAGTTTCAAATTCATAACAAAATATTTACCCCTTCGTCCACTTTGGTAACTAAAGTTACGTAACCAGTTACAAGAGAAGATTTTTCTTTCGCTGTTTGACGCATAAAAATCAATGGTGGAGTATTAGAGCATTAGAGCAGAGGGATAACGTGTTGTGTTCAATTGAATCTTCGTTTCTTAAAACTTTGTAAGCATTATTACTAAGCCTAATCATGTTGAATCTATTACAAAGTTAATACATATTTTGTCTAATACGTACTTTGCCTAATTTTCATAAAATATTTTTTCCTTTTTTCGGAGCAATGTAAAACCAACATTCAAGTTTATTTATAGATATTTATAGAGATGTCAAATATCATTAATGCACATAAACATTTTTCTATTTTCTTATTTTAATTGGTTGGTTGATATATTTTGTCATCATCATGTCATCATCCCTCCACCAATCCGCACTGGCGCAGCGTGGTGGAGTATGCTCTAGGCCTCCTCAAGGGGAGAGACTGTGCTCAGTAGTGGTCCATTAATGGGTTGAAGCCATGTCATTATTACTACATCGTTTCTGATAAACGCACAATAATAGTTTACATGAGTTTAAAATGTCAATTTGTGTCTATTGTATGGAGTGACTTCTATCATTAAATATTTTGAATAAACATAACCCCTTAAACACACTTTCCGAATAATATTTATAAAACAAAACCGCTCTCAAAATAAGAATGCTTGTCCAAAAATATTTCAATGAAAGATATTTTCAAAGTCCGCGACAGCGACCCTTTCTGTTTCAAAGCATACTTGATCCGCTCTGTTAAATAAATTGTACGGTTATCGTTAGTGGCATTTAGAAGGAAAACGGACAAATCTACGGAAAGCCGCCAAAGCAAATATTTGAAAAGTTTCCGCCGCTACGAAACACCTGCGGCTGCCCTGCGATGTCCACTTGGCTTGGACGGGTAAGAGATGATATTACCTCCATCGCGTTTATTTTTTTCAGTTTTGTTGCTCTGTTAAACATTTTTTATATTAAAAGCTATTAAAAGTATATTTTATAACATACATTAGTAGTAGATTTGCTAGATTTTTTTTGTTGAACATGGCAAAGACATATACCTACATGCAAACAAATTCAAAATTCAGTAATAACTACGACATAAGATTGTCTACGACATCTACGACATATTTATCTGTTGCATAAAAATGTTCAGTCTGGGATCGAAGCCGGCCGCAATTCCTGAAAATCGTTTCGAAAGATTGTCATAGATGAGATTCACATGTTTTTTTATGCAGAATAAGTTAATACTTAATGAACATAAATACAAATCAAAAACATTATTGTAATTTATTTGATCTCTCAACAATGCACGAACCTATCATGCTATCCATCAACTTAGAAGTGATTCCATCAACTTTCAGAAAAAAAATGTACAATTTTACATGGATTTTTAATGCCAAAAATCAGGATTCGACATCGCATCGCACTGATTCAGCGACAACATCTGACACATTTAACTTTTCTGTTCTTTATGTGTGCCCTGTAGCTGTTGCACTCGATTTTGTTCACGTGAAATTATCGATCACTGAGAACATGGTTAAAATATAGCCTATATTACTGAAGATTAATGTAGCATTCTAATGGTGGAAGAATTTTTTAAATACGTCCAGTAGTTTTTGAGTTTTTTCGTTACAAACATACAAAAATACAAATCTTTCCCGTTTACAGTATTATAGTGTAGATATCATCATTACTGCAATACTCCATTATTCGCATTTTATACATCACGTCCGCTTCCAATCTCTTCTTGTCGCCTTAACATGCGTCTAAGTATCTTCAATGAGGATTAAAAAAAATTAGATTAATATTTAACAGTTTTGATGAGTGATGCTTAAATTTTTGACGTAATATTATATTTTTTATGATATTAAAAGTATAGTTGGTCGGTCTAGATAAATTAATTAACACAATATAACTTAGTAACACGGTTTCAGAAGGGATTTGTCAGGCACTATATAAGGTTTTTTTTTACCTATGATTATAAAATGGTAAAGGAAGATCAGAAATATATTTTTTGGGTTGTTGTCAGCGTTACGATATTCTGAAATGTTTTATTGCTGAAGTAAAGTATGATAAAGTATGTGTACCTACACATACTTCATCTTAATTCAATTTATAATTGGTGAAATTATCAACTCTATGAAGATACCTCACAAGGATTTTCACATACTCTTTCTGCCCTTATTTTATTTCGCGACTCAATACATTCTCTATTTTGGTCGTACGTCCAAGTGTTTGCCCTTTTCCCTTTGTGAGGGTTCTTGAGGGTTGGCGAGAAGAATACTGAGTGAGCCCTTTAGCTTAGAGGGTTGTGAGTGTCGACTGGCCATTCCTTTTGCTATTTTATTAGTTGTCGTACGTGGCCTGTAATTGCATGGCGGTGAGATAGAAATAATGGGGGTGTCGATAACAAACGCACTTTTGTTTTACTGTTGATGTGTTAAAGGTTAAGTTGAAGTTGTTAGGTTGAAGACGTTAGGTGATGTGGCTAGTTTAACGTTTTGTTTCCTAATACGAGTACATATTATGGGTATCATAGGTACAGATATTGGACAATGTAGTACTGACGGACTATTTTCTATTATAATATTTGAAAACCCTCAGTGTGTAGCGATCCTGCGTGCTAAAAGAACGATGCTAAGTCGATTCCTTAAAAAGATATGTCGATTCCTCAGATATTAAAGACAATGATGATAAGAAAGTCCTACACATTCGGATTTTGGCATTTAGTTTTGCTGTGTTATGCGGTATGGATGTAAGCATATGACAAATTATTAAGAAAACTATTGATTCAAAACGAAACAAGTCTTTCATGAATATTGTTCTCATACAGCAATCAAACCCGAGACTCCTCGACAGGAAACCACGAAAAATGAGAGACATACAGAGAAAAGGATACATTCCATAATTATAATAGATACAGTAGTGGATACCCGGCGTGTGCAACTAAGCTAAAAAAATAATCTACCCAATGCATTGTTTTAGTGGCCTTAACCTCGTTTTTTACTGAACGTTACCGATTTAAAGTCACAGACTACTAAATAGTTTCCATAGCTGTATCTGTGACATTTTAACGCAACAAACATTATTATAACTGGCTTATTATCATGAATTACGAAACATCAACGCCGGAATAGAGCTAATTAATCTTAAGATGCTATCTCTGTGATCTTTGTTGGAGACTATTTTGACCTGCCGCAGGCGTTTCTCCCATGACTAGATGACGAATACAGAAGACAATTATATTTCAAAATAATACTTAAATTTTATTTATCAAAACTATAATTTATTTCTTTCACGTACTCTGTGCTTGTGTTAAGTTTTTCCTCGAGTAACAACATGTTATTCTCATTATTTCTAGAATGAAGTATTTTTAACCCACTTCAAAAAAGGAGGAGGTATTCAATTCGACTGTATTTTTTATGTTTGATAACTTACGACTGGGTGAACCGATTTTGATGATTCTTTTATTATTCGAAAGCTGGTGCTTGTCGTGTGGTCTCACTTGAATTTGAGCGTGATCTGACGAGAAGTTATTATTTCATTTGTCAATATACTTCCCTGTAACAAAGAGAAAACTAAAACATTCTTAGTTAACGTTAATTTTAAATATAAGTTTAATTTCGATCGCAGTAACTAATAAAATGATAAATCTATCTTCGTAAACAAATATTTTTTTAGGCACACTATTTGTATTCTTAATATCATTTTGTCTACTCTGTATCGTAAACTTTCAAATATTATTAAGATTATGTGTATAAGTTTTAGCTTAATAAAACAAAGTGAATGACTTCCTCATTTAAAACGATGACTAATTCAATGAAAGCTAGATAGCTGTTACCTAATCTAGATAGGTCTAGTCTAGGCAGGTCACTTTAAAATGGTTATTAATGTAGATGGGCACTACAAAGTAGAAATCGTAAATTTAAGGATGTTCGTTTATGACAATAACAATAGTTGATGCTCCTCATAAAAAATTAATATGGCATGAGTTTTGGAAGGTGATGTGATGATGAACAGAATATGATGGTTATGGTAAGATGTGTTGTTGTTTAACCATGTTATTGTTTGATTCGAAAAAGACGAGTTATGATTTCATTACTCACACAATTTGTTGAACTTAAAAGACGTGATAGTCGTAGGTATTAAACCTTGGACGCATTAGCAGTTCTGCAAAAGCTTACTCTATGTAACACCTACGCACAGACAGCTTAGGGCTGCAAGTTTGTCCGTGTCTAACGTGGAAGACAATGCCAGTGTTTAGATATTGTTAAATACCGTAAACTGAGGTACTTAATGTTCAACGCTTCAATATCGACGGAACCGCATTCTCTAAAATAGTTCATAGATTGTAACTATTATGGACATCCGCTTTCTAAGAAATAGGGTTGTCATGAAGAAGAAAAATATTAAGGTCAAATGACGTTTCGTCATTTTATTTAAAGATTTATAATTATTATATAATTTAACAATTAATTTTCGAGTCTGAGTGGAAAATTTAATGGACCCTGCAAGCTGTGATTCAAGAGGTCTAAAGTTAGGTGTTTATCAGTAAGGCTCTATAGTTAACGCCAATTTAATTAAAAGGACACGGAGTCGAAGATTTTACGATAAGGCACGTTGGAAAGTCACCCAAATAAATAGTGAACAGCTTGAATAGGACTAAATTACAGACTCGTCGACCTATATGTTTAAGTGTCTGTACTGCCATAAATAAGGTCTTTAAAATTATACGTAGTTGCACGATTATTATTTGATGGTGAAAAGTCATCGTCTCCTATGGACATCAGCAATACCAAAGACCTTGGTTGTCGGTCAAAAAAAAGAGGAGAACCCACATTATTTAGCATAACTCTATGCCAAAATAGTTACTTGTGATATAAACGTGCACAATATTTATATAACAAATATTAACAAACCGAACATTGCATCAGAAATCGTCATGTTTATAAACGAAATCGCGCAACAAAAGAAGAGTGCAAATTTTAAATGTCAAATGCTCCGTTTCTATTGCCATCACGACCTTAATTATTTACGAGTGAAATCTGAGGTAGCAAATGAGTGCTGTTATTATTGTGATGGGGACAAATTTCTTTGGCACGTGATAGTGCAACGGTTTTAGGAACTCGTCACACCGGTAGCGAGAGCGAGAGCGAACTATTGGCGTAATGTAAGAAAAAGTTAAATGACTCAGTCGATGTATCGAAGCTATTAAATTTTCGACTTGATTTATCAGTACCACAGACGTGAAAATAAACTAGACGTCACCTTGTCTTATCCAGAGTGACGCCGTGCGCTTACCATGTGTGCGTAATTTTTAGTGCGGTCCGCCGCGGTAATGGTGGCCGATTAATAACAGCATGGTGTCAATATGTGCGTGATAGTTGTAAGAATAGAGGAGTTGGTACATATTACTAAGGTTGCCTCACTGAATTTGTTGCTGACAATCCGTCTGTTCTTTTTTTAAGTCTGTCATAAGTCACATAAAATTTTTACATTACACAATTGAAATTAATGAAAGTCCTTGTTAATAAAGGACTGGGTGTTAAATCAAATGCATTATTTTGACATACATTGATACATTACAGTATCTACTTTCATGATAATAGTTTTTACTTGGCTAAGTCACGATTCAAGTAGTTTTATTCAAATCATGCAAGTACCTATGTTTTTATTTTACTTTTTGGTCTGCCATGTGTCCCTTACCATAATATGACTTGGTAACGAATGTTTTTAGCTAGCGGTAACCGTTTTAAAAGTCAGGTAAGGTACCTCCCATAGTAACCTTAAAACGTTAGTAACGTTATTTATATATGTTATTATAAACTCTATTCTCTACAAAATCGCATCGCTTCGATCCTTTGCGATAGAATGTTAGCAGGTTTTAGTTAAAGCGTCCTAACAGTCAATGAGAGGGCCTCATCAATAAAAACTTCGTGGGGCATAAATATCACTTAACTTAACTGTACTGTTCGTGAATCGAGAGCAGAGCTTGTGAAACAAATGTTTGAACGCTGCTCAATTTATTTGCGAACGTGGGACACTTTTTAGAACGAGTGAGAACCACTAAGAATCTAGAATGGGCCTTCCGTAATGGAGCTGTGTTAGTTGAAGTTCTGCATATGTTTCTTGCAATGATTTCCTATTTTATGCGGATTGAGATTCGTAAAATGGGAGTAAGGTGTACTAGATTCAATTCGCTGTAGATTTTTACGGGAGTAAACATTTGTTTTCGGATCTTGGTTAATATTGTTGTGTTTATCCATAGAGCTTGTCTGCAATCCTTGTACGAGGAGTTATGTTACGATTGTTATATAAGAGTTTACTACTAACCCGGTAGCAATTTTTCAGCATTATATATTACTAGGAAATCGCCCTCGCTTCACTTCGGCAAAAATAGTAAAAACATATATTATATAGCCTATGTCACCCGGGGATAGTGTAGCTTCCCAACTGTGAAATAATTTTTCAAATCGGTTCGGTAGTTTCGGAGCCTATTCAGTGCAAACAAACAATCAAATCTTTCCTCTTTATAATATTAAGTATAGATAAATACTAGCAGTTTTCGTATTATTAAAAATACATCTTTAATAACTTAACACAACACTTTTATAGCCTCAAGGGACAAGGAAAAAGCAACTTATTGTAATAGTAGTTACTGTTAAGACTACTTTAAGACTAACTTAATTAGAGCAAGACATGAAGAAGAATTGTTTTGTACCTTCTTGCATGAAATGAAACTGAGTAATTGATAAATTTTTAGATGAGATCAAAGCAACAACTATTGAACCATTCATAGGCCTAGAAACAAGGTTTAATTAGGAATCCCCAATGCAATGAATGGAGCTTCGCCCTATAAATTAACCCAATGCATCCACAATTGAATACCGATACTACGTTGAGAGCCGTCTTATCTGCACACCGTGATCTTAGTGCACCATTATTCTAATACAAAACAATAATTCCCTTCAAAGCGCATGACATTAAGAAATTATTAGGTAGAACATCCGCGTAAGGGCCGCTTCGGGCGCTAAGGGGTTTTACACATGCAACGGTTGTTTCTTATATTATTTAAGCATTTATGGTTATAAAAGCTTCCTTTCATCAATCCTTTAACCTACTTTGTTTGAGGTTGATCCGTTCTGTTGCATCCAATTTACTCCCGATAGGTTTTTTACGAGGTTGGTAAGTCACAAGTGATTTGTTTTTATGTATGTGTATGTTAAGTCTGGCGGAGTATGTAAGATCTAGGCTTCCTCAACAGGAGAGACTCGTACTTAGTAGTGTGCTATTACCGGGTTGAAGCCGAGTAAGTTAACGCCCTAATATCACCGCAGTACTAAGACAGGACACGTATAAGCTTCTAACACGTGGGCGAAACGCCCTCAGGCCTTCTATTCTCCATTCTTCCTTGCAAACGGTTAAATGTGCATCAAGTCTTATCCATCTGCAATTAAAATAGAGAAACTTGTTGAAAATAGAGTGAAACTATTAAGAGCCATTTCGCGGTTAGTCGCGCGGAATGAAGAATTTGACGTCAAAAATTAGTATCATAAGAAAGATATTAATGCTGGCAAATGAACACATAAAATAGATCAATCTATTATAATTGATATTGATAATCTAATATTCGAAAATATTAATTAGTTTTTGCGTAACTGTCAATCTAGCATAACTATTTTTCAGCAAAAGGACGACAGAGTCAATTTCAAACACTGATTTTCTTTATTAAATCTTGTTAAATTGAGTAAAAAAAAATGTCTAGAGAACACTCATATATTATATTTTGCATTTATTACAAGAGATATACGATTACTATCATATTCGTTTCCAAATTAATTCAATAACATTACCAATTTTCATGGTTTATGCCATGACTTTACCATCGATTTTTGTATTCAATAAAGCGTATTTCCCATCAAAAATTTATGTAGTAATAAAATATGGTCTTTGTCGAATATGACACGTAATTTTTTTTTTATCTTACTGCAAAAAATAATTAATTACAACGAATTTACTTTACCATATAAATAAACAAACTGGTGCGAATCAAATCAGTTAGGCTCGAGCCCTCTTGGAGGTCGGACCTATGTCAATTTTTGCTTTAGCCATCTAAGGAATAGATTTCGTAAAAGTAACGTAATTATATTGCCATTGAACAGTCTTGATCATGTGAGAATTTTTAGTTACAGTCAATTGTATTATTTTTAGTTTTCTATAATTTTCAGGGTTTTGTAGTCAAATCGGAATCATGTCTAGTCCGTTCGTTATTTCAACCGGCCGGCTAGCCCGTCCGGCCGTCCGTCCGTCTGTCCGTTCCGTATGATTTTTTCTTCGTCTACCCCTTAATGTGGGGTATCGTTGAAAAGGTCTTTCAAAAATATTATAGGTTTCAAAAGACCATTTTTCAATTCAGGGGTCCGTTTGCGTAATATTCTGCTTTAAACATATTTGGTTTGAAGAAAACAATAGAAATTAAGTAACTATTTCTTTCCAATTTATGTAGTGTAAGTAGTAACGGAGAAAATCACGAACATACATATGTACAAAATATAACTATATCTATGCTAATCTATACTATTACTATTGTAATATTATAAAGCTGAAAAGTTTGTTTGTTTGATTGAACGCGCTAATCTTAGGAACTACTGGTTTGAATTGAAAAATTATTTTTGTATTGGATAGTTCATTTATCGAAGAAGGCTTTAGGCTATCGGATTTTTGGAAATTCAACCCCTATTGGGTTGGAAGTCACTGCTGTAATTTGAAATAAAACATTGTCCGTTTTTAGACATTAGTTACTGTTTACAGTATTTAGGTTTTTTGTTATATGTGTAAATTACATATTTACATAGAAAAAAAAAATATAACTTGTCTAAACATACCCTTTATTTATACAACTTTTAGATCAATCTGTACTTTATAGGGTTCCGTACCCAAACGGTGTCAACGGGACCCTATTGCTAAGCCAAAATGTTGGAATGATAGAAACTCAGACATTAGTCAGCTATAGTCACTTATTATTAGTCAAAGATAATACATTCGTTGTTTGGAAACTCTCGTGCACCCAAGTTCCGTCAACTCCCCAAAACTCACGTATCTCAAATACACAACACCCTTTACCTTCTCTCTTCACCCTCTCATTTTTTCCCTTCACAACCCCTCGCCTCCCCCTATACCCCCCCCCCCCCCTCAGTTCTTCACCCAAAAGTGGAATTTTGCGTCGGGATAATCTGGGAGGCATCCGGGCAAATACCGCACTCATCAGGTATATAGATTTCATCGGGATATAGATTTTTGGAAAACCGGAAATCCCGGATATCTCGGAGACGGTGCGTCCTAGACAAGTTTAGACGGAAATTTCGACCCCCTTTAGTAAACCCCCAAACCTTATTGCTAAATCTTACTGAACCCACTTTAACCCCCCCCCCCCCCAAATTTTCCTAAAATACCATATATCTCCTAAACGGTACGTCCTAGACGATTCCACCCTGTGGAACTCATACTTGCAACATTACCCAATCTTATTGGGCCCAACCTTAACCCCCCCCCTCCCAAATTTTCCGAAAACTCCTTATATCTCCTAAACGGTGCGTCCTAGACGATTTGTAGATGTTGTAAAAGTTGTAGCCCATAAAAAGATTGACATTTTATGTGCCATACATTTTTCTTGTAGAGCAAGTGGTTTGGGAGAAAAGTGCGAATTTCGTTTCTCATAATTTATTATACTAGACTATTGTCAATATTTTGTTTTGTAAACCAACAGAAAACAATAAAGAATTCGTTTTTAACATTCAAAGACCACTGTGAATAGTGTTCTGAATATCTTCTTTTTAAAGCTGTAATCATTTTTGTGTATGGATTGTATTTACCTTTATTTTTACGTTATCTTTTGTATCACGGTAATGATTAGGGTATCGAAAACCGGTCCTGTTTTAAATTACCGGGATTTTCGGTACTCGCCTATGCTGGAACCGGGATTCCCGGGATTTTCAGTTCTTTCGGGATTATTTTACCACGGCTTTCCCCGCGTGAAAATAGTTAGTATCGCGTCTCCTATTTTATCTCTCAGGAGCATTAAATAGGGAAAAACTGTTTTCTACCCAAATCCGCATAGTCGTTTGCCGTGATTGAGTAACCATCATACTATTATACCTTACATGCAAACATAAGTTTCGTATTAATTGTATGAAAGCAACACAATTGTATTGCACAATTCAGCACTGCTTGGACGAGAAAAAAGAGTTAAATCATCTTCATTTATATTAGAAAAATATCAATCTGGGTTGTGTAAATAATATTATATTAGTATAGCTGCTTCATGTAGCCGACGTTCTGAATATCTTCTTTTTAAAGCTGTAATCATTTTTGTGTATGGATTGTATAAATTACCTTTATTTTTACGTTATCTTTTGTATCACGACGCGACATATTTTTATTTCCCAAAAGTTCAGAAAATCCCGGTTCTTTTATTTTGTTTCCCGGTTCTTTTATTTTATTTCCTGGTCTTTTATTTTGTTTCCCGGTTCTTTTATTTTGTTTCCTGGTTCTTTTGAAAAGTACCGTATTCCTTTGTAAATCCCGGGATTTTCGGTTCCGGGATTTCCCGGTTCTATACCCTCCGATTGATTTGAATTTAGGTATACCTATGTATTTCGACGCGCTGCGAATATCGCAGGCAAAATGGACGCATATTGCATTTTATAGATCACCTTGAAAAAACGTGATTTTTAATTTTTCACGTTGATTTGCCAAAATATTGATTTTTGCAATATGCATCTATTGACTTTTTATTGCAATATGCATCTATTGGACATCTTTATTGTGATGTACCTAAGTAGGTACCTAAAATGTATTATGTAAATAAGTTACCGATAATGGTACTACTACATTGTACTTTTAATTGTTATATAAACTTATATTGTCACAAACCAGATACATGTATGTGGTCACAAAGTGTATAATTAAAATTATATGTTCATAATTTTAAAATTTTTACGATTGAAAGTATCAAGGAGATTACTCGCACAGAACTGAGGTCAAGCGCGACGCGAGCCGGGCGAGGCAATATCACGTCTAGGAGCCGCTTCAAATACCTATAGTTTATCAACCGAGTTTTGCGAAATGGCTCTTAAGGTACGTTTTGATTGAAGTTTTTGTTTTAATATTTGTAGGCTCAAATAGAAAGCTTCCGCGAAGCTCCAGTTTCTTTGTTTACAATTATTTGATCACAATTGTTTCAAGTAATATGACTGAAATATTTATCAGTTTGACAATAAATATACTCATTAAATTAAGTATATACAATATTGTATATATTTATACTTAATCTAACTACTGCAAATCAATTAAAACGAATTATCAAAAGTAGGCACATTCATAGTAGTGTATCGATATCTAATATCCGTTATCTTACTTCGGAATTCTTATAGAACGATGACATTATATTTAAATAGTAAAATATTTTTGTTACGGAAAGCATTTTGGTAGGTATACCATATTAACCCAAGGAGGTTGAAAGTGCTCTTGTTTATAATAATTATCTTTATCATTATAACCATTTATAATCCCACAACAGGACTTAGCATTTTTTTGTTTAAGATTATTATACGTAATTCGCGTCGTAATTTTATCGATAGGCAACTTTAACTTTTCATAATTAAACTTACTAAGGTCTTAAATATTAAGTGACCAAAAAAATGACGTGCATAAGTGTATCAATGATACCTATATGAATAAAATATTTTGACTTTGACTTTGACTTTAAGTAATTTTTTTTTCTAATTCCTAGTGGGTGCCTTAGACAGCGCAAAGATAAAAAAGATACAGCCAGACTGAGAACAGTAATTTAATCTCAACATTCAGAGATCTGAAATCAACATTCAGATAGCCTTAGGATTCGAACCCAGGACTCTTGGAAGAGCGATGTCATGATAACAATTACGCTGTCACACGTTTTGTCGAAAAAACAACATTTCCTATAATTTGCTTTGAATTCTATTTCACCTAGGATAAACTAGGGTTTTCCATTCTCTGAAAAATCCTTGAATAGATCTTCTTACCTCAACATCCCTGAGAAAGATTGAGGCGATTATGACTGAGTTTGCGATAGGCGTGTTCATATTGTTATTATGCTTGCATTTCACTACTGCGCGTGATTCAATCCATTTTGAACTTTATCATAATGTGATAAAGGCGATGACACGCGTCTTGTTAAAAACCAAGAGGCATATTTAAAAGCCTTTAGCTATTAAACGTTTGTATCATGGTTAAATCGTCACGAATACTTGCGAAACTAAATGTTACCGTGAACCTATTGTACTGCCCATCCGTCGGTTCTAATGCTCACAATAAGTTAATAAACAAAATAATAAAACAATTCATAGCAATGATTTGTTGAAGATTCATTGAAAGATTAATACCTATTTGTTTGGATCAGTAAATGGTTAGTCGATAAATCGGTGAGTTACAATAACTTGTGTTTAATTCTCAAAGATTAACAGTACCACCGCTATTAATATCGCTGTATATATTATGTACTTTTCAATTTAAGTGTTTAAAACTGTGTAAAAAACATGCCTATTTAAATTTTTCCGTTTTCCGTGAAAGAGTGCTAATTCTTCCTTCCGAAGAAATCATAACATGTTGGTAAAAAAAGGAAAGTGAGATCTGACTGATATGCGATAGTTAAATCGAAACACTCTAGTTTTAGTTAGGCAAAAAATGCTAACCTCCATAATAATATTATGAGTAAAGGATTCAACAGTTTGCCATTTCTTCGTCCATTTGTAAGGATCCTCTTAAACCCTAAAAACCTAATAAATAATCTCATTGTTCTGTTTCTAAGCAGAAAATTGATTACTGAACTCAGAAATACACCTTATGGCGTGTGTTCGACTAAGCTTTTGTATGTAAGTATATCTGTTTGTATCTATCTATATCTATCAAACGAAGGGCTGGTCTGTCCATCAAGAGGTTGTAATTACCGTTCTCGGGGCACGCGAATTCCCGATGTCACGCCATATGTCTCTGATGTGGGGCGGACTTAGCTGTTTGAATGATTTGTAGTGAAATCGCTTCTCATTTCTTTGAATTGCTTGCCAACATTATTTATAAGACCTTTAGTTTACAATAAGTTATACAATCTTACGAGAAGTTTTTAAGACCTATCTATTCAAAAATATAACTACGCAGCCAAGAAATTGACATAAATGTTTGTCTTTCCTTTCATCCCGTCAATGGCACTTTTCGTAGTGGTTCGTCTCGATCCTATATTTTTATCATAATGGTATGTAAGTTAATACAAAAAGAAAATGGATTGATAAAAGATACACAAGGATTATTGGCGTTAATTTTTTGAACCAGAATTTATTTCTCTAAGAGAAATAAAGGCATTACTTTACCCGAGGGTAAAACTAATGACTCCTATCTGTACCACGTTCCACCTGAGACACACATATATCAGAGGTTGTCATAGTAAGAGTCACGTAGGAACAAATACGTTGGTAATTTATATAGTAATATGTCAACGCATAATCCGGCTCTGGCGTCCACCCCGTCGCGTCGCTAGAGGGACAACATGCGTCCTTTTCGTAAGTAATGCTGCGGTTATGGTGGGAATCTTGAATTGTTTTAAATATAAATGTCTATGCACACAACATTTTAATGGCAGCAACACTTACGCGCGGGCAACACCAATGCGTGGGCGACCAATCGGGCGACACAAAATCAAACCCGTCATTCGTTACTGTCAGCTCAGTGCAATCGACGTAAAAACTTTCCACTGTTCGTTAATCGCTTCATGTTTTTTTGAAAATTCGAAATCGTAATTATTACAAGTATCATCAAGAAATCCAGTTTTTTTTTCATCAAAACTCAAACGAAAACATATCACAAACAATAAATAAATAATTTGGGATTTGATAGTGAAAGTAGTAGAAGAATTATTCCTTCAGCTCTTTGTACTGTTTTAATATTAATTTGAAATTAAGTTTTTCATTATGACCTTTTTAATATTATAAAAAATATATGCCTGTGACACACATGCTAATTTCTAGCACAGGAGTATACATAATGAGTCTGCTAAATTTGGTGCTTGTTTCAAGCATATGTATCAAAGGCCATAATCTTTAAAAGAATCACTAATGGTATGTCTGCCAAAAGGTCAACTATAACAAACACAAAAATAACCCTTCATATGTCCTTGGAGATAAATATATGAAATCATATACGAGTACATCCGCTAGCATCAATACAAAATTGGTTTCCTTTAAATTCCGCTTTCCGCATCGTGTATGACTGAGAGCGTCCTTATCTCAAGTGAGGGAGCGTGTTTACCTGACTCGATTTACTCCAAATGCTTGGTTTTTCTCCGACTTTTCATGTGACGTATCGTGTTGTGTTCAATTGTGTGGAAGCCCTGTAGTTACGTGGTCAAGATTTCTTTTGGGATCGTTTTTAAAGTGTTTTTGAGCGCAGTTAGGTTAAGAGGTCGCTAAACTTTTTAAGGAGTATTCGAGCAAAAATAAAGTTTATTTCTGTACTGTAAGGTATGGGCGAGGCCGCAAAAAATGATTGTTTTGATGAAGGCAAGTAAATAAGAAGGATAGTAAATATGAAATTTTATTTGGAGTTTTAAATTACGAAAATTGTTTAATAAAATAGCGCAGTAAATTGATCGTCTTTTTAAGCCTCTTAGGTCTTTTATTATGGGGCCAATTTTACGGCTTTATCCACCTGCTTATAAGAATTGGAGCTTGTAGTAGGTTTTTAATGCCATTATTTTACAGGATAAATATTTTTGAAATAAAATAATATAATAAATAAACGCTTGTAGACTGATACCACCGCACTATGATTTTCTGTGTCGCGGGTGGAATTGATAACACAAAAAGGACATCATTTTAACACCCATGACTGATATATTTATACGTCACATATTTGTAAATGTGATGTTTCTTACGCAACTTTTAATAAATTGCAACCCCTTCCTACAAAATTAATAAGTATTTTGATTTACAAAAAATAATTACTACTTACATATAATTTATGAATCAATAAAAACGTTTTTCATTTTTTCATTTTTTTTTCACTTAAATGAACTTTGATATTTGACATGGTTTTGAATAGATTTGAATGGTTCTAACAATAAACTTATAAGAGAAAATAATTTCAGTGAGCTGAATCAATTCACTGTCTCAATATAAGTAAACACTTGTTTGATTTGCATTTGCACATGAATTGAATTCTTAGTTGAAACTATGCACTTGAAAATCTAGTTATAACAGCTTTGAAACGTAAAGCGACGAGATCCAGACACGTCGGAAATGCTAAATATCTAGGGTTCACTTGCCTGGAATTGCCCTGAGTTATCCTGATACATCACCAGTTTCCTGGATAGTATAATAACCTATAGTAATAAACAAAAATATATTTCCTTTCAATAATTTTAGAAATTAGAATATTCCCACGCTATTAAAATCAAATATTTCATCTTTACTTATTAAGTATCGATAACAATAACATTAACAATAACCATATAAATAATTGAATCCATTTTATCAATAACATAAACAAGAACTATAAACAAAACGTTTTATTAAAAACTCGTAATTTTAAAAGCTAAGACTGCAAATCTTATGTTGCGTTCCATGGCCACACACATAAATAAAACCCAAATATTATAACATAACAATTTAACACATTATAACAATATTATTATATTATTTATCAACATAAACAATAACATAACAATATTGTAGTTATCTCGAACTTCTAACGTTCGCTGACCTCTCTTGTCTTATTGATTGGGCCTTCGCAGCTTTCAAGGGACTCCAAGCTAGAAATAAAAACAGGATAGTTTTTTTTACTTATAATTTTTGTACCGTTTATAATGAAATCAATTAATAGTGGAATTATTGACAACAGAATAAAGACCTTTTTAACTGATAAATATTTGAAATGCATACTGATTTGAATAATAACTATTACAGGTTTAAAAATACAAATATTTTTTACAGTGTCTCCAGTTGATTGTTGTAAACACGGATAAGGTTATCAACAGTTATAGTAGGGATCAAAATCGAATAGAATTATAATCTGATATCTGCGTTGGATAAGCTACTGTAGTTACTCAGCATCAGAAAGACTGCATTCTTTGGTGCTGAAAGCTGGTTGATTTAAAATAATTTTGATAATTTAGGAAAGATAAGAAGAATAATGTTTTATTGCGTAGCAACAGAATTGTAACCAACCATTACAATCCATTTACAACCAATGTAAACTTTTTTTAAATGGACCGGAATGGATTTCCGGTCGACTCTATTCGCCTTCACAGCTTTTCGCGGACAGAACTATACGTAAACATCAGCTATTTTTAACCGACTTCAAAAAAAGGAGGAGGTTCTCAATTCGACTGTATTTTTTTATGTTTGTTAAAGTGAAACTTTTATTACATCGTCTCAAACTTTTTGGTCTGTGTGTCGCATGTCGCGTGACGGTCGGCCGCGGAGTGGGGGTAAAGTGAAAGGCGCTCGACAGATCAGCTGAGGCCAATATGGCCCCGCCATTTAATACCCTAAATCTTTTAATACCCTAAATCGAATATTTATCCAAAAATTTTTAGTTAAATATCTATAATACGAAAAAAAGTTTCACTTATACCTACCGTGGTTTCATAAAACCACACAATTGCTTTTTACCTCAGAACTTTCGACTGGGTGAAAAGATTTTGATGAACCTTTTTTTAATCGAAAGCTAGTGCTTGTCGTGTGGTCCCACTTAAATTTGAGCGAGATCTGACAATGGCATCCATGTCAAAAGCATATACTTAAATCTTAAATTTGCATTAAGTATGTGCGCGATAAATGGACAAATAACTCAATATCACGCCAACCGATTTCGATGATTCTTTTTTTATTGGATGTACTTCATTTGAAGTCGGTTCTTCTTTTGTTAAAATTTTAGATTATAACTGCACTATACATTTACCATTATGGTTGCAGCAACTATCCCGAAATCTCTCTACCTCCTGGCCACAGTATCGAGGTAAGTGTGTTAGGAGGGACGAAAACTTTTGCAGCAAGTTGGGGTAAAGGAATTAGGTGTGCTTCATCGGTCTGCAATTAAAAGAGGGCTGATGCGAGATGTGGGCCCTCCAGTGGACGCCAATGGACTACGATTATTGACTTTTACAGCAATCTGTCAATATTGTCGGCGGAGTTTTTGTTGTTTAGGTTGTTTGTGTTGACAGTGTGATGCTATAGCCATCTTGTGGTTTTTTTTTCGAATGCATAGTGAGAGCTATTGCATGTTGGCACTAGCGGCTTTTACACCTACGCGCAGACAGAGGGACGAGTTTGAAAGAATTATTGAAGACAATAGGGATGTTGACTAATTTTAGGATTCAATTTAATTTTATAGATAGGACCTTATTATTCATGAAAAAAATATTATAAAAATAATAATCTTCAATTTAAAAACAAAAATTGATAAATAAAAATCCTTATCAAATTTCCCACCAAAAACGTCACGTGACGTCACTAAACGATATTCAATACTATCTGTCTGCTGAAGTTAGTTGAATTTGCATATAAAATACTTTCAATGACGTCATAAGCTCAAAATGGCGTTTGAGGTCACGTGACAGTGAGTACAATTTTTAACATCTAGACACGCGGCAGCGTGTCAAGCCAAGTTCAAGCAAAGGAACTGGCTAGCCAGCGCCGAGTGTAATATTACACGAACCACTTTGTGCCACTTTTGACCCTTTTATAACTCAAAACCTCTTTAACGTAAACACATAAAACTATGTGTGTTTAATTATATCCACATGGACATGTACAAGACCAAATTTCATGAAGCTAGCTCAAACGGTTACAAAGATATGAAGGTCAAAAACTCGTAAATTTTAGCACTGACTGACTGACATATAGTACCTAAATCTAACCTACATCCAGGTAACCTAGAAGGATGAAATTTGGAATCCAGCTTGGTAATTGTGTGTAAGCGTACGAAAAAATTAAAAAATTAAAAAAAGTCGAAAAATAAGTTTTGTCCCATACAAAATTTGTATGATACCGAAGCAGAGCCATCTAGCGGCAGTGAAAAGAAAAGCTTCGGCCCCATACAAATCTTAGCCAACTCGCATTTACATTGTGAGCCCGTTATGTCACGTAAAACTCGCACTAAGGCCTCTGTGCACGCGGGGCTCAATATGACATACTTCAGCGCATGGAGTATTGAGGTAGAACGAGGGCCATCTCATATGAAGGCAAAGTTGAAAAAGTTTCCAGCTGTTTACAAAAAATAGAGGTTCCAGTAATGGCCATTTCTAAATGGCGTTAGTGTGTGACAAATAGATATACGAAAGAAAGAAAGAAATTATTTATTTTGCTAAGCACTGCAACAAGTTATAAAATTTACAATAAATAAATCATTTACAAAATATTATAAGTTATAAAATCGACATTACCTGCTGCAGCACTGCTCAACAAAAAAGGTACGCACTCAGCATATGCCGCGGGCTCCCCCCGGGGGTTGCCCACCTTGTCGTGGCGGGGGGGCTTCGTAACCGTTGACTGGTCACCCACGGTGAAGCTAAGAGGCAACCAGGGCCGGCCAGTTTGGGCCACCGGTTGGCACGAGGAGGGCGCTCCCAGCGGGCTGAAGAAGTCCGCTGCGGACGCGCGTGGAGGTGGGACCGCAGAAGAAGAGGAATGCCGGTATTACGGTGCGCCGTTCTCCCTATCTTCTGCGGCCGTGGAGGGATCGCAGGGCGAGAGGCGTGATGGTATTACGGTGCGCCACTCCCCCTACCCCCGGCGAGCTGGCGGGGCCGTTCCGCCGAAACGGCACTGGTGGGTTCGCAGAAGAAGAGGCATGTCGGTATTACGGTGCGCCGCTTGCCCTATCCTCTGCGGCCGAGGTGTGGTCGGTGGAAGAACCACAGACCTAATCTTCCACCGGGTACCAGTTATCTGGTATCTATGGCCTCCTAGTAGCAGACTCGGGGGGAGTCTGCTACAGTACTGGTGGAGGCCGAGGGGGGAGGCGCACCTTACCATCTGGTGCACCCATCGTGGAGGGCTTTCGCGATGGAGCCGCTTGTGGGCGGCTGCCGCTGGCGGGATCGCGGATGTGTGCGAAAGCGTTCCCGTAACCCCGTCACTAGGTGGCGGGAAGGAAGATGGGGGAGTTTTTAGTGGGTATACCGTGGGTCTCATTAGCCTATACGGGAGTCCCACATAACCACTCGAGTGCCCCCTGCGCCCGGGTGGTATGCGTAATGCATTTTCCCTCCGGGGAAAAAAAGGGTAACCACGGCTACTGATTTTCAGTACGACCTTTGTTGTGTATATGAACATGGCTGTTGTAAACGGAGTGAAGTTTGCTGAGTTATGCCACCCTAATCAATGGCGCTAGTGTCCACCAAATAGATATTCGAACATAGCTGTTGTAGACCGCACCGCAGCCCCACCCGTAATTTTACGCGTTTCCACCCATGAAACGTCAATTTAGTCTCTAATATTTGTGAACACCGTATATTTTTCTTTACAAAAATTAATGATATCCCACCAAAAACATAAATGTAAAAAAGGAGAGCCAAGTTCAATACAAAAATTATGCTTGGCTGTGGGCTTCGCCGCAAAAAGAATGGAGATCTAAATGAGTGCCAAGTTCTATGCAAAATCTAAATATGTATTTATAGGAACAAAATAATATTATGAACAAGTATTAAACTCTATTTCTTTGCTTTATTGGATACCTATAACAATTGCTGTTATTTAAAAAAGTGAGATCTTAAAGTAGGTTAGATTTGACTTGGCCAGTTTTTATCAGACTGACTTTTATGACTGATGTAATGAAAACTGGCCAAGTCAAATCTAACCTACTTTAAGATCTCACTTTTTTAAATAACAGCAATTGTTATAGGTATCCAATAAAGCAAAGAAATAGAGTTTAATACTTGTTCATAATGTTATTTTGTTCCTATAAATACATATTTAGATTTTGCATAGAACTTGGCACTCATTTAGATCTCCATTCTTTTTGCGGCGAAGCCCACAGCCAAGCATAATTTTTGTATTGAACTTGGCTCTCCTTTTTTACATTTATGTTTTTGGTGGGATTTTAAATTAATGATATTTAATTTATTGTGATTGATTTCGATAAAAGAATCATATTTTAGGCCTTTAAATGTTACCACTAGTATTTTAGACAAAAAGAACAATGCCCAAAAATTATTTTTTATTTTTGTTAGCGTCTTAAAACGTCAGTTATACCGAAGCAATTCAATTATTTTTTTACGTATTTTAAAATTAATACCTGTGCCCTTATTACCCAGCGTAAAATAATTTTATTAGTAAGTGATGAATTGACTATAATAACAATGATGTCAACAATGTCCATTTTCATTCGGGCACTCACTTGGATACATAGCTTGTATCAAGCAAGATATAGGGAGACTTCTGGCCAATATTACAGACCGAATTTCGTTATAAATGTTGGTAACAAATGTAATGATGTCAAATTTCCATTTCCGGTTGTCAATCAAAAAAAAAAGTCAGAATAAAAAATAATGGTATAAATTACATTCTCCGCTACTCTATGACTCAATGGTTATAAGAATTCAATCTCAAAATACTTTGGTTCTGGGGTGTGTCTGCTGAAAATTCTTATATATCTAAGCTCAGAAATTAAAGCGGCGAGTTTTAGAATTTTTTTTATTTTAAGACGCTAAAGTTGAAAATGAAATAAAATGATGTATGGCTGTTGGGCATTGTTCTTTATAGTAATTTATAATTAGTGTAAGCATCCCTATTGCTACAGATCACAGTAGCATCTAACGAAGGCACACAAAATGGCTAGTAACATTTCAAGCTACTTACAGAACAATAACTGTAAAAGAACATACCTAGATATAATTACTGTAAATTAAAAACTTAAACCTCGTAGATTTATCAGTAGGTATACTAGTAAAAGCTGAAGTTATAGATAAAGTATTGCAGTAAAGGAGCCCTTACATTCCTAATAACGTATTCAAACAACATAATCCGCCGCAGCCAAATGATAGCAATCTGATGGCAATAAATCGGTAATGGCCTTTCGCTTGTCCACTGCGCTTGTGGCTGTAGGCTATTCTAGCTGACGGTATTACAACGATATATTATTTTTTTGCTACGTCAGATAAAAATAATGCATAAAATAATTTAGATAAAAGATTTAATAGGATTATTTATGTTTTTAAAATGTTACAGTCACGCTACGATATTTTTTAACATAATGTATTATATTACTTCTTTAAAGTATTTTACTTAAAAATATTAATTAAACTTTTATAATTAATTTTTAATTACTCAAAGTGTTTAATGAATTCAATATCAATAAAATTGGTAAATTTAATATTATATTATTGTATTAATGAATAATATCGATATACAGAGAAAAATAAAAAAATTAAGTTATTACATTTATAAATCCCCGGTTTAATTAATGCTCTGCAAGCCCATATTATATTTTTATGTTTATTTTCATTGATCTCGTTTTAACATCGTACCTTAAGATATCGCGACTGTGCAAGTCGCCCGAAGCGCAGGCGATGCGATGAACTACTCTCACCGTGTGTTCGCGGCTTTATCCAGTAGATTTATTCTGCTGGTTTCTAAAGGTTACGACGTTGATAAAGACATTGTGAGTGTAATTTATTGCCTTTAGAGGGTAACAAAGGGGACACTTTTGTTTTCTTAAAACTAGACAAAATGTACACTTAACTGTTGTAGATACTAGACATAGTAAACGAAATAAAATACATATATCTAAATAATCTAAAGTGTTTAAATTTACATATATCTCTAATAAATCTATATATATCTAAAGTGTTTAAATTTTTTTTTCTAATGATTCGACTAACTTAAAGGTAATAGCTGAAGTTAACATAGGTGTTAATAAAATCAGTGCTTTTATTAATTAAAAATATTTTTATTCAAAATACACACGAAACGAAAAACAGTATCCAATATTTTACGTATAACGAAATTTTATCAAAAAATATCAGGCTCTTAAGAATTATAAGTCAAAATTTCTGTGTTATACATCTTGTAATATATTAAAAGGAGTTCCTTAATTCGTCATTAAAATCTGAATTTAGATAAAAACGGAACCAATCTGAAAGTATTTTTAAATAAAAAGGATTTTTTCCAAATAAGTTTTTCCTAACTACTATAAACTATTGCCACTTGCCTAACCACGGTGTATATCAAGAGAAGTGGTACTTTTAGTTCAAAGGCATATTTATTTTTTGTTTGTTAATAATATATCTTATCGAATGTAGGAATTTGACATTCATGTATAAATTACTGAACCGACCAAGTAATATGTCATTTATGCAAATTATTACAACTTAATCTGATCAGATCCACTAGTTTTCTGATCGTTGTGGTTTTCAAATACAAAATAATAAAAGACATCATTATTCTGTGTCCATTCCGACTGTTCTTTTAAACTACGCCATTTTGATGCGGTTTTTACCATTACTTAGAGAATTTGTTTTGAAGATTTGTGTGTTAGGTGGTGTTAAGAATTTGCGTTTTGAACGTATGAGATTGTGTTTATACGAGTATTTTCAAATGAAGGTCCAAATACGTACATATTTTCAGTAAGTTTCCACAAACAGTTTTCAAATATCAAACTGCATTATGGCATCTACCATGCCTTACATTGTTCTTCACCTTCCATCTTCGTGTTGGAAGAAGCCGCATCAACTTCCAAGGAGAATATTATTGTTATCTTTTATTTACGGAAATAGCCGGCAAACGAGCTGACGATCTACCTGATGGTAAGTGCTACCGCTGCCCATAGACATCAGCATTACAAAAGACATCACTGATGAGTTGCCAGCCAAGAAAGAAAGAAGTAAAAGAAAGAAATAACTGGCTCTCAAGGGTCCAGCCGGAACGCCTCTGGGTCGCCTGTCATGAGATGTCTTTTCAACAGTATATACCGATAAGTTCCAGCAACCGACTGTCAATGGAATTAACGATCTAGGTTCAGCTCAGATTGTACCGCAATGGGCAATGGAAGCCACCCAGTAACCATCCGCCGGCGGCTGCGACCACAATGGCGATTGTTCTCGCGCAATCCGACCACCCCCTCCCCTCCTTCCCTCGTTATTTATTGTCCACAATTATAAGCTGCAGGAATGCTGGGTATTGAAAAGGTCATGACTTGTACGTGGATTAGAAATTGCATTGGTGTAAGGAAATAGGAATAGTTTCGTGGTTATTTGAGCAATTTTAGAGTATGCTACAATAGTGCTGGATAGAAGCATAAAGAATTGACGTTTGGACCCTATTACCTGCAATGCCAAAGCTCAGTGCCTCTTCTACATATGTTCTTTTACCTAATTATTTTAGTAGTAGGATTGTTCATTAAATTATGTATTATATTGTACACCTATTGCAGTATAGAAGGCTCCCACCATTATTGAATTCTTGGCCTTACTGAACTATCTTAAGTTGAGAGACCATGAACGTCCAATCCTTGGTTTTGATTCAACTATCGTTAGTCCAAGAATAAGAGAGAGGGTCCAATACTGGACGGATCCCTCTACATCATAATCGCTTTGAGTTACGAGGGGTCACCCAGTGTATCTATTCAAAAGTCACATAGTGGATGTTTATTCAGGACACAGTTTACTTCTCCTGTTCATGCAATGGTGCATCGTGATTCATGACGCAGCTCATCACGTGGGAGTTGATGAAGGGGGTTTATCCAAAGGTACCTACGGTGACGTGACAATTGAGAAGGTATTATTTAAAAGTCATGCCGAAGCATAAAAAGGACCTAATCAACACGTGAATCTATCTTTGTTGCTCGTCACACATTCCGGATCTTACATGAGACATTCATTATAATTAAACGTGTTTACCGTCCATAAAAACATAATAATATTTCTTCAAACTGTCCGTCCATTTATTTTCAAGGACACCAAATTGAGAATCCAATAATTACGCTTTAATTTAATGTCAATACGAACGACGATCTTTGACATTGAATCATAAAAAGTAACAAAAACCATTCAAAAACTATTGTAACAAAAAAATCATCCGTAGTTCTATGATTACATCTGATTACTACTTTTCAATAATAGTGCTACGTCTCCAGTATAATTTGATCTTCCTCGCCGCCTCCTATTGGTCACACAGTGGATGTTAGAGGAGGAACTAAGTATTTTCCGAAGATCTTTTGATGCTGCATACAGAAAAGGTTACTCTAGCAATGTCTGACAAGCAATGACGGTTCAACAAAAGACTACCTTGTGTGCCAGATGCGTCACGACAACTCACGTTCTATGACGATTGTGTATAATTAGAGGCGCAAATTAAATAAATTTAATGTATGAATTTTGGTAGCGATATTGTGATTGAAGACTTGTAATTTCAAGTCAATGTCGTTACTTGTTTTGAGAATGATTGAGATTTGGGATCGGATGGAATGAATTTTGATGTTATTGTCTGCGTATTTATTTTATGTTTCTTAATTAGAAGATGAGACCGCATTAGGATTTTTCGCATGAAATTTAAAAAGTGGAAATAAATAATAATAATAAAAAGATTATGAATTAGGTTTTTTCGAATAGACAGTTGTTGGCCTTACCGGCTTTGAACGGCCAAATAAAAAATAAAAAATAAATCTTTGTGAAGATAATTTTAAAATTATTTCCGAATACATAAATATTAATGAAATTCAATCTTTCGGAATACGGAATCTTGTCGCTACGAAACTTTGCTACATACAAGTGTAAGTAGGTTCTACTTACATTTTTAAAGATCTTTAAAAGAAGATTATTTTTATTCTTAAAGAAGTCATAAATGGACGGGTTGTTGTAAACTCGTCACATTTCTTATAAGTACACCATACCTTGAAAGTAAATTCGACACAGGTGGGTAATGGTAATACACCCACCTGGAAAAATTCTAAATAAAAACTTCTTTAATATTTATTCCCTACTAGTGGATACCCAGGCCCAGCGTATTCCACTAAGTTAAAAAAAATCTGATGACACTGACATATCTCTGTTTTTGTGTTGAAATTCTGTTTAAGCGCCAACTTTACATAATTATTATCTTCTAATTTTTGTACTTATAGGAAAAGTGGAAAATCTACTTTTCTCTCTTAAACCACCTTCGCAGTATTGCCTTTCAAATGAAACCATTTTGAGTCGTATCGGTTGGATGGTTTCAGAGTCTATCCGTATAAATATTTTTTGTGTTTTATATAATAATACTTATATTTTAATGGAAATAAATCCGGATAAAACGTCACAACACACTGTGACAACAAGTTTTTAACACTTACATTTCAATATAACCAGTTGGTAAATCGACGATTATCTGGAAATATACCAAAATATACCATTTTATTTGATATTGTTTGTTACTAATGTAAATTTGTCTCGACTGCGGTTTATTGGCGGCCATAATTCTAAGTTTATTGTATATCTTTAGCCGCGATTACAGCCACGTTACGCCACCGTCTATAATCAATTTTCTCCATATTATGCATAATAATATAAAATGTAAGCATCAATCTGTATTTTAAAATGTCTTGCTATTCTATTAGTTTATTTTTTAATTTTGTATTTTTTTTTGCGTAGTCATTAGAACATCATGAGGACTAATGACATTTTACAGTAGGTACGGTAAAGTACATTGATTATTTTTTAGTTGGTACTTGTGTTTCAGTTATTATTTCAATCAATACTTCTGTAGCTATTTAAACCAGAATGTTGTGTGTTCGTTTTACTTATTAGTAAACAAAATGTTATATTAATTTCAACATTGCTTATTTAAATGAATATTTACTTGGTTTTTCTAGATTATCTATATCATAATATAAGGAAACTTTCACCATACCGCAAAGCAACCTTACCAAAAGCATATCACAAATAATTTTGATTATTACCACACTAGGTAGGGTAGGGATTTGTTGAAGCGATGGCGTTGAGTGACTTTCGAAAAGTGTTTGTAACCAACCTACTTCGAATAAAACTTATTTCATTTCATTTCATTATTTCATTTCATTTCACTTTACCATCGTAACAAATTGTCCATCAACACGACCATAGAACATAATGTTTCTGTGATCATGACTACATACCCCTCAAATAAATTTTTATGCGACAATAAACTAAAGGCAATAAAACCTTATTCACTCACTAAACGCATGTATAATTGTCGACAAACACAAACAGAAAGTCACATGAAGTCGCCCGTTTACCTAAATTAATTCGTGACACGGACCTCACACGATACGTTTCACTCAATTTCTAAGCTATTATATTAAATTTTTAAACAACAACATCAAAAATATTACCATTTAAATTTGCATCGCTACTCTGTAGGCTTTGATGATAAATGGCGGTTTAGAAGATTCGATACGATACGAAATAGGTACCTACGCAGCAACATCGTAGAAAACTATCTGGTTTTTCATTTCTCTCAATATGTTTGTCTTACAATAAAGACCGTTAAATAAATTAAAAGTAACAGGTAGAGTACGAAGTAACGTTCGATTACATTCGTTCAAACTCAAACTCAAACATTGTGGACAATAATAGACCAGGTACATAATGGTTGAACAAATACAATGCCTATGTTTATAACTATCCAAATACAGACTTAATTATTTTAAGAAAAAGGTTAACATAGATAAGTAAATAGACTAAAGTTAGTCCAGTAATACTTTAAAATAATCTTCTAAAAGCAATTCTTGAGCCCTCTGTGTTTCAAAGGACATGTAAGACTGGTAGAGAATGCTTTTAGAATTAAGTCCGCCTTTGTACCTCTTACATTGTTTTTAGGTTCAAAAGTTTAAATAAATAAAAAATAAGCCCATAGTCGTGGTAGTGGTCCATTGTTGTGTTAAAGCAAATATTATTACATAAATTTATAGTCAATAATAGTCATATCATATTATATTATTCTAGCTGACTCGGCAGATTTTATTATAACATAACTGTTTTTGGTCGCAGATAAGTTGCTGACGCGAAAAATTTATAACAACCATGCTTGAAGCGTAGTTTGTGTTAAAACTTGAACTCAACCGGTGAACTTTTCGAGTTTTTGCATTGAAGTATACTACGTTACTAGCGTATGGAAGCGACACCGCGAACACGATGTTTGTCCCAATAAATTGGCGCCAATTTAATTTTCAATGGATTCGTTCGATTTTGAAAGGAGAACCGGGACTCAATTTTGAAAATAGAACCTACCGGCGGGATACATTTTGTTTAGATGTCGGTCTATGATATTATACTTCAATGAGTTTTTGAAGCTTACACAAACCAACTTAAGAATTTTATACACTTTGTGAAATTATATTCAAGTGTGCGTGGATGGCCAAATTCAAAACAATGAGGAATATTAGCGAAAAGTTGTCAAAGGGGTCTTGGGACCGATTTTGATGAAAATTAAACCTGCATCATTAGATTGAAAAAAAAAACACATCATGACATTACTACACCACTCGATAGTGTCGATAGCAAGGAGTCGGAGAGTCGGAAGTGTCGTCGGTACACAAGACTTTCAGACAACAACGTATCAGTAAGATTGGAGATTTTTTGCCAGTAAACGAGCAGCAACTAGGTAAAAATAAATTAGCTAGCCGGGAAATAAGGACTCTTAGTTCGACAAACACTACAAAAAACCTGTCTATTAAATATAAAACAGAGGAGCCTGTTAATTGTCCGGACAGTATCATTTTAACCGGACCGACAGCTGGTCATCGGTCACTGGTCGCCGGGAGAAATTGACAAACGATCAAAGGCGGCAGAGTATTTCAATAAAACAGATTGACTAATAATGAACGGGCCGACCTGTCGTGAGAAATTTTCTGTTAACTACGACTTTACAACTCTTCTAGTCGGGCCATGAAATACGCGGGTGGAGTTGGAATATTTTATTGGGGTATTTTTTTTTTGTTGTTGCATTTCGCGCTCTTGATGGTTTTGTTTTACTATGTTTTAGAATAAAATTGTAGGTACATTCCAATGTTAAGAAAAAAAATAAGGCGCGAAAACGTAAGACAATGTTAATCAGTCCGGGAGTGCTTGCTTAATAATGGACACCGAGCGATTCTTCTACCTACAATATGATTATGTACTAAATGTGGATGAAAATATAATATTTGTGGTATTATAATATCCCAGAAAAAAGCCATCATCTGTAATCACATACTTTGTAACTTGTCCTCGAAATATTTTATTATTTCACACAATTTTGATTCTTTATTCAGATAATTTTAATGGAAATATTTTTTTAATTTTATTCTGATATTTATACGATATTATGTAACCGCTAGTGGCATTTTCTTAAGGGTTTAGTTGTCAATAGTGCGCCATTAATAGATTGAAGACAACGATATTTTGACCCAATTACATGGATTACCACCACGAGACATACTCGCTTGTTTTCTGGCCACCCACCAAAACGCGACTTTACAACCAAACGATACACTCAGAAACCCACCTATTTCGGATTCGTCACGCAATTTGTCAATCAATTCACCGTCGCCGTCAATACGTCGTCTGGACTCCATTAAATGTCAATTTTGATAAAAACCTCTTTGCGCTCGCCGCTCGCATATTAATTCCTATAAAATTAATAGCGATGACAAATCCATTAATTTGAATTGGTCAGTAACTGGTTTCTACGTTCACATCGGTTTCGTCGATATCATTTTGATTTCGGGGAGCTTTTATTGGTGCTTACAAACCATTTCACACTTGAAAACTCTTCTGTGACTCTTTATCACTATTTTAACCGACTTCAAAAAAAGGAGGAGGTTCTAAATTCGATTGTATTATTTTTTAATAAATAGTTTTAGAAGAAAACTGGATAGCGGATAGTGTGGATTTGTTAACCAATACAACTGTCCTACATCTATTGTTAAGTTCCCAAGATCTTTATTAATGTATGGATTTCTTAGACGATTGAATCAATAACTTTATTGATTTCCATATTTGTCAATGTACTATTCTTGAACTAGAAATATCTATCGAAGAGACGTCTTCATAAGATTTGTAAGTTTTCATTAGTATTCTGGGTCTTTACAAAATTAAGTTTCTATACCTAGGTATACTTACCAAGAAGTACCGAGTTGTGTTTCTCCATTTTATTTTTATTTTCTAAGTGGTAGGTGAACTATCAAATTTTAAGACACCGTAGTACCGTAAACGACATTCGATAATCGATTTGAGTTGGAGCAATTGAAACATTCTATGGGTGCCATCGGCTAGATTCTAAATTATGCGTGAATAAAGGTTTTATTGGCAATGCTATTAATATTCATAGCATCGTTGTTCTGTTTCTAAAACCTAAAAAAACATTTTACAATTGTCATACTCGGATTTAGTGGACTTTTAATGGTTTTTGATTTCAAGCTCGGACCAAGGACCAAGTTTTAACTGTTATGGATAGTGAAAATTATATCGTTTGATTTCTTGTCACGGTGAGCCTGCGGTGGCAAAAAAAGCACGACTCAAGGCGCTAATGTCAGCGCGTTAAGCTTAATGTGGATTACTCGTATGTTGTCGTCAGAAATGCAAAAGTGAAATCTTAAAAATCGGTAGCATTGCCAGCTAAAAATCGGGAGAAATTGGGAGATTTTTAATCTGAATAAAACAAGTTTTTATGTTAATATTACAATAATTTTGTACATAAAAATAATAACTATATATAGATGAATTTACTATTCATTTACATCTTCGTTCCATCTCTTACTAACCATTTTGCGAACATGCCTTTATTTATATTTAAATTTAGAGTCTAGCGGTGACCACGATCCCTGCAACTGTGTCGAAATATCGGCGTATAAACATCGTGAGTACCCGTATTATACTAAAAATGTGTTCAGTCCGCGATGAGTTAAGCTTAAAATTTTATTAAAATACAATTTTGATCATTTTCTATATATAATGTTGTATTTTTTTGAAAAAGGGCATTAGGCGTCTATTTGTCTGATTTTGTCTACAATAATTACTATTTATAGCTAAATCGGTTCAGTGCTCAGACTACCTATCACTGACTCAGCTGAAAGTTTATTCCGTTGTGTAGTTTTCATCAAATTCATGGATGAAAATATTCGTTCTGCATTTGCAGATGAGTATGGCAAACCCAAAACTTTGAATACGTAAGAACAAATATTTTCGAACATGGATGAGCATGAGCATATGAGTGTGAAGCGTTATTATTATTATTATTATTTCTTTTGAATTTTGAAGCAAACGCCATTCTGTGTAAATTTTTTGATAACTATATTTTTATTTTCTAAAAATAATATTTTTTTTTATAAATGTCGGTAAATCGGGATATCGGGAGACGATAACCAAAATCAGTAGATCTCCCGATAAATCGGGAACTTTTTCAACACTGGTTGTCGTTTTGCTTACCAGACGTATTGAGAGTGGGAAATTAATTTAATTGTATTTAACTGGATCAACCGGTACTTATTTTGCAATGAAAACGTGTTTGTGAATTATGAAAATGAGTGTTTAAAAACAAACGATATAATTATGATGTTATGAACGTCGATCTTTTTATTGAAGTACGTACCTTTAAATGAATCACTACACTTACAGATATTAAAAAAATATCTGAAACGGGTTTTAAGCATCACAATGTCTTTGTGAAATTCATTGATACACAGAAAAACACAAAATATTCTATCGCTAACAAAACAATAATTGCTGTAACCCAAATTGTCAACAATTACATGTCCAAAAATGCAGCGAAAATAAAACCAACTTTTACCAATCTTACGGGTTTTTCTCCATAAACATCTTAGAAATTTGTTACGCAATTCATTCACCATTGGTCGCAATTAGTCACGAGTGATCATTAAAAATGTGAAATGGTCGGACAATTTTGGTAGAAAGTCAAGTAATGGGTGCCATATGTCATGAGTACAGAAAGATTTATATGAAAAATACGCCTTTATCGTTTTTATTAGGGTTATAGTTTCTCATGTGCGTTAGTCCGTCCTTTCGAAATAACAACAATAATAACAACTTTTAATGTTTCAAATGATTTTAAAGTAGATAATTAAATTCTTCTAGGTCAGTATTTTTTGGCCGATGCGTTGGAAGGCGTTGACAATGTACCATCAAATTACTTAGTTACATTAGAAAACTTGTATTAGAGTTACACTATGGTTACTTTAATTTTTTTTTAATTTTTTTTAAACCAATTTCAACCCTGCCGTATTCCGTTCTCCTGTGGCTATCTCAATTTTACATTTCAGCTACAACTCTACTCGGATTCCGCATCAGTATGACAGAACAATGAACCTGAGAGACTCACTACATCATAATTTGTACCATAAATTTGTGCAACTTAACAATAACATCGCCACGAAACTATGAATCATATTATGAGCCTAGCCATTAACTTAAAGACAATGCGTGTTCATACAAACTTTTGATTATCTACACGGCTATTGTTGCATCCAGTAACTGGAAAATTACAAAGAAAACCGCCATTTGTTTTATATAAGCTATGTAATGTACTATTGTCTCCTGCAATCTCTGCCATTGGTAGAGCGAGTGGCCAGTTTTGAGCTCGGAACGACAAAGTCAGCAAAGCGTAACATCCGTGTAAGGTAACATGACACAGTATAAAATTTACTGTCCTGAACATCTAGTACGACAAAAAATGTAGATCTTTTACTTCGTCCATCATTATGCTGTGGATTACACGCATTGTCCGCTGACTGTTGTCAAATTTTTATTTGCGTTCTCTTTTATTCGTTCTGCGACTGTAATCCTTGTTACTAGGCCATAAGGTGATATTTACTTGAGCGTAGGATGATCGAAGATTTTATAAAATGGCTTCTTCAAGTGTCAGTCGTCATGGTTTGTCGGCTTCGTTGCTTCACCGTTTGCTGCGAGGTTGCAAAAGCTGTCGTGGATAACGTGCCGTGTGATGATTACACTGATATGTGTAACGGAGTCACATCTCGTGACGGCCGGTGGGTTGTTTTTATCGTGTTATTAAGTCATTACGTTCTAGTTTATATTTCTGTGTCGGCCATTTTTGTCAATCTTAGATTCTTCGCCTGGCACATCTAATTTCCGGTTCGGATCTTAATTGAGATATTGTCTCAGGTTTTGAGTTTCTGTGTACGAGATATGGGTTGAGCCGTATAGATGTTAAGTAAAGCTAATCCAATACATTTCATATTTAAGTATCATTGAAAGCTCTGTAGATTGAATAACAGATTAAAATACTTTGTTTTCAGATTGAATACCAGCGTCAAGTGGGTACTATTATTAAGACAACTAGGTCTCACTAAGACCTTGTCCTCTTGCATATTTCAAACAAAGTTCTCAGAATTTTGGGTTCTCCAAGGCAACTTGAATCACTGCCGCAGGACGCAAGCCCTGCTATTGCAAACTCTCTATTGAAAATACTCCGCATTCAGTTGCCATTAACCATACAACTTTTTACCTTTATTAATTTTCTGTTATGTGGTTCTGAAGAGATTTGAAAATCGAATTTTTATCTAATATCATGTTCTGAGTATATGACTTTTAAAAATCTTATTTTTATTTCTACACCAACGTATTCTGTAAAAATGTCAAATTGTATAACGAAAGTAATATAACATCGCATAAATCCGTAAAGAATCCGCTGAATCCGCGAGACGACGGTAATCCTTGCAACAAACAATGGAATTTGTCAAAAAAGTGGCCATACGCCCGAAGGCCGGTTCGGTGTGTTATTATGCAAATCCATAGCCATTGCTTGAGGACCTGTAGCGTGGACTGTGGGATACCACAAGGTTTATATGTAGATGCTATTTAATATTTATTAGAAGTAATGACTTGAGAACTACTACTGGTGGTACTTTAAGTAAATATCGTACATAAAACTTTCAAAGTTATTGAATTACATACATTAAACAATATGTTTAACTTTCTAAAAAGTGTTAATTATAAAGTTAAAGTTCTATAAAAAAAGCTTTGCAAAATTTAAAAAGGTTTACGGGCTCTTACCAATATCGTTTAAGTCAATCTTCTTCTTTGAGCACACTGTGAAAATACAGATGTCTTCACAGGTGATGTTCTTTATGTTGACGGTGATGGAAATTGCTGGGTTTTGTCTCAATTGACGGAACGGTATCAGACTGGCTAATATTCTCCTTCACTACTTCTAATATTTTTTACATGCTTCGCAGTGTCTGAGAGCCATTAATTACAGAGAGCCGCATATTGCTTGTCCTGCGTCAGTATCGACTCTGGTATTACTGTTATTACCCATGGGCGGTGGCGACAGCTCAGATTTAAAATCATTATATCCTCTTACCAATATCAGCGCAGCGCATTCAAAAATTTGTCCTATTAATATTTTTACGTACCTAATTTTCATTGCATAACATTTATCTGATTTAATAGTCATAATATTTTCTTCATAACTTATTCCTAGTTCTTAGGATATCAATAACGAAAATAATTCTTATTATTTTTATTATCATAGTCCATGTAACCCAACTCCATGGTTGGCAAGGGCGGTGACGGAATGTCAAAAATTTCGCTCGGAGATGTGACTAGCGCGGCTCTGTCGAAATTATTATACGCCTTGTATTGCCCGAGGTCTAATGGCGCCTTTTTGGTCCCACTCTATACTTTAATAGCGTTGATAATTACCATGCGAGGTCAAAAGATTACAAGTTTTTACGTTTCTCATTATCTGGATATCTGGAAATAAAATTCGATGTTTGAACGATATTTTTAGATTGCTGTTGTCTATCAATCAATATTGTCTAATAGTAATGTAGTGGGCCTTGAATATTTTTTTGGTATAGTCAGCCTTGCCCGCGGCATTGGATGAATACTATAATTTTAGTGCTAGAAAGATGTAACTCTATCGAAGTATTCACTGAGTTAAATACGAGGATACTTCATTTGCGTACAAAATAATAAGTGATAGAAGATTGTTGCAATTTCCGTGTTTTATACAACAACGATGTTGCATTACCACATTACCACACACACACACCACACCACACATTACCACAAGAATCATGAAAATCAATAATAATAATTAATAATTGTTCCGTAAATATCTCAAATCTATTCCAAGAAGTAGGATTGAGAAACACAGTCACCTAATGGTAAAAAAGTAATATGATCAATACTTGCTTAGTTTTAGTAAGTTTTCCGTGAATCCCACAAATCTGTTCCAATGAAGTAGGATTTATAAACTGTTTATCCCAACGACTAAAATAAATGTGATTTCGGTCAACTTATATCTGTTCCCTTGGACAATAATAACAAAAATATCAAACTGCATGAAATCCAATAATAACCACATGAAGGCGAATATTACGAGCGTACATTTTGAAATCTTGTAAGCGACCGCTAGTCGCAACGCGCTGTGACCGTTCCAGCGCGCGCGCACCTGAATTATTCATAACTTGGATGGACGTAATTAAATGTCTTGTGAGGAAAAAGCACTGACACCTTCCTGTGGGATGTAGGGACGGCAGCATTTGAATTTAATAGACTACGTGAAGCAAGAAACACGATTTCTTAGAATACGCAATACTTAATAGATTTTTTGATAAACAATAATTCGGTGTAGTAATTGATAAGCACATTCGTTATCCCAATCATGATAATCATATAGACAATGCACCGCTATGACACATAAATGGATTCTTTCTACAATTTGGAATAGTTATTAAATAGATACGTATATAACTACTTTCCCTTCGGATAGGTACAAATGTCTTCAAGAAATAAGCGTTTGTCCGATATTTTACTTGATAGGTGCCAAATTAACTTCATACTCATCATAAAAACAATTTATTACTTTACTTTATAAAAAAATGTCGTATATCATGGAGGAGGAGGATTTGTTTGTATGACAGCAATAGTATCTTTAGATGAAAATTTAATGATTCTTTATAATTATTCAATGTTGCTTCCTTTCTTTCTTCTTATTACAATCCAAAGTTATTGTATCGTTTGTTATCATTTGATAAATAAACTCAAACACTATGAACCGGTGTAATAATTACTGGGCCATTTTAAAAGTAATTTCAATGTTGTGTTTCGCATACATATAAATAAACATGACTTTTTGTAATTATGTTTAATGATATTATCACGAGTAAAGTTACTGAATTTATTTAACCTAAATAGATAAATTTGGATTTTTATGATAAACTTGTTTTGTTTACTCTTTAACTAACAAGTTATGACTCAAACTGTCGAGGTTATAAAATTAAAATAACATTAGTTATACCTATAAATTTATTGTTTTAAAATATAAGAGACCAAGTACAGCGTATACCTACTATATAAATACACGTATACCTATATATACATATACATATATATATATGTACATAAATTACGTGTCACGTTGTTTTTCCGCGATGGACTCCTAAACTACTTAACCGATTTTAATCAAATTTTGTGTGCAGTTTGATCCAACTTTCAAGTTGGATCAACAAACTATAAATTGATTTAATAACAACAAACTATATCTTTCAAGATAGGATAGATTACATCTCAATTTATAGTCGCAATATTTTATTGCAAATTATTTCCGCGTGCGAAGCTGCGGACAACAGCTAATATTTATTATAGATTTTTATATATTATGGTATTATTAGAATATAAAAATCACAAAGTAAGTGTCCTAAGATTGATCAGAAGGAAAATAAATAATAGCAATGAAGAATAAAGGGATTATTACATTAAAATTAAATTATTACTTATATTAAAGGCGTGAATGTAGTTGAATTTATGAAATAAATGGTTTCGAATGAAATAATCCACGATATATCAAAAATAATGCGTAGCAGAGACATAAATTATCGGCTATATAATAATTATATAAAAAATAATGATGCAAAAGCAATGGATAAGCGCATGGATTGGCAACCAAGTGGACCAGAGCTAATGACGTCGGTAAATGGCATTATATTACGAATAGTAGTAGGAAATGGGTAACAGCACTTGTTTACTATGAGAAGGCATGCAAAGGTACTATACTGCATTTAATATAATAATTTTAACGGGGTTTACATGTCTCATTTCAGAGATTTTAATGGCAAATTGTTTTCTTGTCCTTTAACTTATTATTTATTATCATGCTGTAGTGTGTCTTCGTCTCTTGATTTTATATTGTAATTGTTGTTGAAGCTCTTATGATATTTCAGAAAGATTTATTAAATTTTGAATACTCGAACCGAACATAGCTAGACATGGGACTGGAACCAATAGATTTACTTTTGGTAATATTTCAGTTTTCAGAAATTTTGTATCATACATTTATCTGAAAATTTAAATGCATTTTTTTGAACAACATTTATGCCACCGTACTTTTTAGTTCTACACCAGATCCTTGCAAATGTTTGAGCTCAAAGTATTCTACGTCTATTATTCCATGGTGATATGAACCGTGCGAGTTAAATGCATTCCGAAGAGCAATGAAAAAGTCAGTGTAATAATTATATAGAACACTTTAATAGAGTAAGAGGTACGCGCTAGCTTACTGAACGTCAAGTATGCGTATTCTATCTAATTAAGTATTAATTGATGTTTTTAAACTAGCTATAGCCCTGTGGATTTAATATTTTACGGAGCTTTTTGTTACGACATATCTTTCCGGCCTATGGTCACACTTTTTCATACCTTTCTTGATAATATGACACGAACAGTCGACCATGCGAGTTATGTAAAATTCATGGTGTGGGTAAGGATGCAATTGTTTGGGATAAAACTATGTCAAATTGTGGATATATAAGAATTCATATACCTTTACCTAAGAGCGGAATACCTTGCACTGTAAATACATAGGTATCAAACGCGTTACTAAAATCACGGTTGTTCTAATTAATGGCCGCATTTAAAAAGTTAGGAGACTTGTAATTACAATAACTGATTCGCGGATTACAGCCGTCGAGACTGTAATCTTTTGCAATTTGCTCTTAATCGCCCAAGTTTAAAGTAACCAGTTTACATCGACCTCTATTCAGCCTATGGTATCCTTGTTTTGTGAACAAAATGGAATCTTACAGGGAGCACATTTGGGTCACTAGTCACTGGACAGACAAAACGATCTCCGAGACATTTGGACTTATGTGATAATATTAGGGCGAGTGGAAGAAATTTGATAATTCGCGGTTAGGAGAACGACCGTTTTAATAATAAGTTGCTCGCATAGTTTGTGAATTGCCTAGCGAACACAGAAACTGTTGAGTCGTTGGGTTAAGTAATATTTCATAGTTGTATTTTCTTAGTTATATAATATTTTAGCGTACCTTTATACATATATATATATATATATTTGCAATTTTTACTTTCTGATAATCAAGTTAGTACCTATGTAAGCCTAGGTATGTGGAACGCAAGAAAATACGTTATCCTGGAATCCTAAATTTAATGTTTAGTTTATTTTTTATTAAGTTTTTGGTTAGGACTTATAATTAATAACCAGCTATCAAGAAACATGAATGTACATACTATTGTACCTAAGGTCCGAAAATATTAAGTTCCTTAAAGATTTGCGTTCATCGAGATTTAGTTACATTAGAGAAGCTTGCTTATAGATTTTATAAACTACTCCACAGATTTCCGACCTAAAGGTAACCGAGAAAACCATTTATCACCGACCCGTCAAAATCTAATTGTCCCGCCTCGCTAACCACCGCATTGTGACCGTAATTATGCCCTTATTTTTTCACGGAGTTTAAATCGAGTATTAAAGTTTTTTTGTTATCTATATTTAACGGGCAATTTCATAGAAATTCCAAATGTTTGTGCCATTTGAAACTTGATTTTATGAATCGATATAGGTGTATAGCTATATTTTACATCATTCTAGCTGATAAGGCGAACTTCATATCATCTAACGAACATCTCCCTCTCCATCTCCATCTCCCTCTCCCTCTCCTTCTCCCTTTGCCTCTCTCTCTCCCTACAAACGCACGTACATTGCGTACAAACTTACATCTCCTTAGGGGATGAATTTACAAAAAAAACCTGTAACAATTTTTGTTTCTAATTATAAGCTTACATATTAATTTTCACATTTTTTAGTTCTAAAATAATGAAGTTATTCAAACATATACAACCCATTTGTTTTACCCCTTCGGAAATGAATTTTAAGAAAATTATAATAAAGTTATTTTTTGTGTCTAACTGTAAGCTTTCACAATGCATTCAAAGTTTCACTCTTTTTACTACAAAACTGACGATGTTGCCATACTAACTTGCCCCCCGTTGTTACTCCTTTAGGGGATGATTTTCCAAAAAACCTACTACTTCCAAATTTTGTTTCTAATCTTAATCGGTTCGGTAGTTTCTGAGATTTTTTGTTTATAGATAAACTATAAATGATTGATTTTTATTTAGAAATAATATGTAGGTAATAATAGTTGGAAATCATAATAGTTTACGACTTAAACATAATCAAGTAGCATATGAAAGTCCTCCACATCACTTGATGGTGATGATGATGTTGATATGGTGATGGTTTTGTGTGATTTTTGCCTGGTAGAAAGAATAAGAAATGCAGTAAATAATTATCAAAACAATTTGACTTTATAAAATAGGGATTCCCCAAATAAACAGGTAAAAATTTCGTGGATAGATTAGGGGCCATTTAGAAATCACTTGAGCTTGATGTTTAACCAGACCATTATAGGCGTTTCTAATATTTTCATTGGGCGAAGGAAAGGTAACCACAAGAGATAAAAGTAGTAATTATACTGCTACCATAAGAACTGCAGTAGGTAATAGTGAGAAAAACAGTCATTTTAATAATATTTTATGTTTGAGACATTTGTAACAAACACGTGTAATCTATCACCTGTAACCATATTTGAAAATTCGAATTTGATACTCAGTACAAAAAATATGACAGCAAACATTAAACTTAGGTCTTCTTATAAGGTATAGGTACAATTCATTGATTTTGTACGCCTATAATATACTTAAAGTTGAAATTACACAGCATAATAACAACAAACATATTATTTCTACTTACTATCTCATCTCTAAAGAGAAAGATGATCAGAATACCATTTGGCGGCACAAGATTGTTCCTGGTGCTATCAATCACTCAGTGTGGGATGACTCTAATTATAGGGATTAAGGGTGGCTGTATCCAGGTAATGGGTTCTACGCCGGCCCTTTTAATAGAACCGAAAACGGTGTATATTCTATTCACCTTATATTGAAGAGTTTTTAATCGCTTACAAAAGGATATTAATTATTTTTGATTCCTAAATTTTTTTAATAATTTTTCTAAATCACCGATTTTCAGATTAATTTGCATATAATATTATTCTGCTGATCAGATAATAATCCTACATTTTAGTTTAACTAACTTAATTGAAATATTTTTTCATACCATGCATTCAAGGTTTATGACAATGACTATGAAGATTGAAGAGGGTTATCTATCCATCAGCCCTTGGAGGTCTACTGCTGGAAATAGGCCTCCCCTAACTTGATGAGGGTAAAATCTCTATAATTAATTATATTATCATTAAGCTAAGATAATTTACGAAGAAGGATATCATACATATTTACTTTAATAAAGAAATTTTCTATAAAGATCATCTCAAGTCTTTAGTGCTAACCACTAAAGGTATAAAAACAAAGAGAAGGAAAAAAGTAATTTAATCGGTTGCACGAGAAAGCTGTTATTTTGCGGTCACTATACTTACAGCGAGCGCACCTTGACGGGAGTTAGTTAATTAAACATAATGATCAAAACCTTCTAAATCTTCCCCACACTGCCATTACACGATTATTAATTGGGCGTAAACTTCGAATGGGGTTTCTTCCAGATTGAGTACTAATTTCAGTGATTGCTCGTGATATATAGAAAACATTTTTTCAAATCATTTTTTTGTACTTTTAATATAGATTTCCTTATGTGTTTCGGAGATATTTAGTATTATTAGCAATGATATTAAACTATAGATACGTTATGCCCTTACAAATCGACCAAAAAGTCTGTTCCGACCGAGCTACAACACACACACGTTTATCTTTTGTTTCACTACATCAATCCTTATTACATTGGTAAATTATGTAAAAGGGATGGCACTAATAAAACCATAATAGTGAAAAAGACAACTAGACGGCCTCACTTAGAGGCAGCTATCAACTGTCTGAATTAAAATAGCTATATTTGACTAAATTCGACTCACGTAATTTCAGCGTCGTCTTGGCATATCTACCTCTTTTTATACATATAATATCATTGATTATTAGCAAATATTAAATATTCGCATATTTTATAATATACTTTTTTAACTTTTCATAAAAATTCAAAATAATTCTTATATGATACTTTAACATTTTGTTTGTTTGTCCAATAACAAATCAACTACAGTAACATTTTTGATAGAGCTTTTTGAAGCTTTGATTGATACAGCTACCATCTGCAACCCATAAACGAGAGTTCTAAAAGAACATAACATCCATTCAAATGTTTTCATTTCAATCCCAAATGAGAATCTAAAATTGAACGCATTAAATCATGACAAAAAACGCTCAACTAATTGCGGCTTCGTTGCTGTCAATAGCGATTATAAAAGAGCTAAAAATAATGATGACAAAACGCGAACGACAGACAGTAAACGAAGCTTTCATATCCCCCAACCAAAATAGAAGGCAAATTGACAGATGACAAATATGACCGTTAACACTACGGTCACGACACCCAACGGACTAGCGTAGCATGACCCCCGAACTAATGAAGAAATCCTCACTTCCAACTTCAATAGAAAGCGTGGCGATAAAACAGTAGAGCTCAATATAACTTGGTACTTGTCAGTAAATATTTTTACCAGGGCTAAATGTGATAAAATACATCAAGACATTGTCGTTATAGCAAGATAGATGGCCACCCGATGTCGGTAACGCATTCCTTTGAACAACAAGATTAGAACAGATAAATGTTTTGTATACAAGCAGAAACATGTTCGGAATTAAGCTCCGTTGTTACTGAATTGTATAGGATAGTTAAATAGGTGACTGTGAAGCAATAATGATAAACAAAATTTGAACAAATATTGTAGCGGGTCTACGTTTAGGTGAGGAGCAATACACGCAGAGTCAAGCAAATAACTTAATTCATTTCAAATTTAATGTGTCATTCATGGAAGCATTTTGAGTTCACCTTCAGTAAGTAAAAATGACGAAAACATTTTTCAATTACCCAAGAAATGTATTTGCATAGATAAATATAATATATTTCCTATGTCCAGACATAAAGGAGTAGCGGGATAAAGCAACAATTGAGACAAAGGGCAAAGCGGTCGACCCTTACGGAGTGCATGGGAGTGGCGGACTTAAATTTTCGCATTGACAGCCGAAACGGCCCTCGGGGACGGTCGAGACGTGCTTTTAGTGCCTTTATTCGTTATGGTTAATGCGGCAACTAGTTTACGAGCTGTACTGTTATTTGCGATCTCCGAGGGCATGAGGGAACGAATAATATCGCCTAACGTAGGTTCACCATTATCGTTAGCTTGCAAGGGTTTATTCCGTATGGTTAAATTAATTGTTGGTGCTTTGTTTCGTTGTGAATTGTGATTGTAAGTATAGTCACCAGATTTGTCGAGATTTCTTAGATTTTGACTTGCATAGATGGATAAAAATATTTATATTAAATGTTTCTTCGTGAATTAAATGGAAGTTCGATGTATGTTTTGCTATTTTTCTGTCTTTGATTACCTTTTTCGGATCATCATCATGACTGTTGATAGCTTACGCAAAAACGTAGGTCAACAATGACTAACTCTCATTTATTACAGTAGCAGCTATCTCCTGCTTCAAATTAGATGACAGTAGATCTACAAAACGAACCCATTACTTCACTCCACCGGCTATTTAGATTAATATCGTACCCTCGCTATTGTCGTGAGCGGAACGTATAAATCTACCAATCAGAGCCGTCAAAACGTCTTGACGCGTCAACTGCCGAAGAAATGGGATTGGCTATCAATCAAAGTGCTGCACGAAATTACGTGTATTGTTCATTGGCAGCGGCACTCCTTACAAATGAGGTCCCTTTGATACCCATCACAAGCACGCCGTGTTTTGACACCAGATATTTTTGGGTCACGAGTCATTTGTCCTTTTCATGGGATCTTTGGAAAGCATCTCAATATAAGTTTAACTTGTTAATATGAATCATGTCCACGAAGCTAACTTTGCTCCATACGTCAGTTGATTAGTAACTGTTTGTAGAAGGGTCTGGATTCGATCCTTGACAGCTTGTAATGTTATGGAACTATCGAATACGTCCAACTGACGTTGCATGGCTATTGCAATTTCTATGTATTTATGTTCACTATTGACGATATGCACCTTAAATATGTTGTTTTTAAGGGACACCGGGGATTTATAAGAAATGGATTTGTGCTTACATTAAAACAAATGAGCAATCGAACCACATGATGATAAGTGGTCACGCCACCCATTTGTTAATACTAAAGGCATCACCGAAGCGTTTTCGGCTGTAAAAAGGAAAGGGGATCTGCATTTACTAGCTTTAATACTGAATTCATATTTGATTTTTTAGAAATCTTTGTTTAAATTTGGTTTAAATTGTCATTGCATTTTCAACCTTCTTTCACCGATAAGTAGGTATAGCAATATAAATAGTTCTACAAGTAGGTATAACTACCGCCCTAACGATCACGTATCGACGTACAAAGACAAAGGCTAATGAACACGTCAATATTGCTTAGCTCGTGACACCCACTAATGCCCTCTGACATGTCGATATGTCTGTTAGAAATCGAGTAGGTAAGTAAATTGAGTCATTTATTATTATTATTGTGTCTATAGTTGGATGTTAATGGTGTTATCGATAAATATAATTGATTATAGATAGATTAGTTTTACACTACTTTTTTGAACGTGAAGCATCGAATGAATTCCTCGAAACAAGAAAAACTCTTCTCTTCTTTCTTCTGCTCTATAATAAAGTATCTTTACAATAATAAATTAAGTAAAATATCTTCTAAAAGTATTGACAGATACCTGTATTATTAAATACTCTTAATAAATATTTTTGAATTTTAAATTTAATTTGTAGGTACCTAAACTTTACACTACTTTCCATCGATTACTACTTATTGGAATGAAGTTCCTTATTATTATTATTTTTGCTAATTTCGTATAATCAAAACACTCAACTTTAATATAACTTACGAAACTAATTACCTCCAAAAGTAGATTCTTGCCTATCAACCAAGCACCGATGATTTACGAGGTCGATTCGGCCCCCAACTATTTCCCAAGCAGTGGACAGCATGTTATCTGATCAAACAGACCATAAATAGCGCTTGGACAGTGTTTATCACGACTCCGCCAAATATGAGTAATAGCTAGATTTATTATAAGGAATAGACGCCCTTTTGGAGAAAATTGTCTTTGACGGTAATGAACTGATATTGTGGAGAAAAGGTTTAAGAGAAGTACTTATAAATATTACAGTGAAGTCAATAAGGATCTTTACAGACAGTTTTTATTTAATTAGTAACCTCTATTGCTATTATAATACTAATTAAATATTTCGGAGAGTATGCACAGGAATTGTTTGATTTAATTCCCCCATCTCCATTTCGCCATCGAACGACACGACGCACGGCGGGTATCCATCCTTTTGTTGTGAACATCCCGCCGGTAAGGACGAGGCGGTTTGGCTCGTCATTCGTTATACGCACCGCCAAGGACTGGAATAACTTGCCTGCGTCGGCGTTCCCGCCTGCCTATGATGTGGATGTCTTCAAGAAAAGAGTGAATAGGCTTTTACTAAGTTAATGTGCTCACCACCTTGGACCACATCTCCACTTACCATCAGGTGGGATTGTGGTCAAGCATTAACTTATTTGTGTAAAAAAAAAAAAAAAAAAACTTTACTTGACTAAATAGAAAAAGGAAATGACAAATAACAAAAAGAAGAATATTACCGTTAAATCTTAACAGACCCGAGTAATGAGAATAAACTTAGCTTGAAAACGGAACAAAAAACTCAAAAATTATATCAAAAAGTACATATAAAGACAATTCAAATGTTCAAAACACAAATTTAAAATCTCCAACAAACGTAATAACCGTAGGTACTTATACATAATTTAATCGTCATGTGATAATATCTGAGGCATCCTTTTATTACCGTAAGGCGATAGCATCGAGAGCCAGTGGCCACGAACAATACGAATATAAACTAATTAACATACAGTCTTGGTGACTGGCGACACCGGCAGTTCTCAACGTAGCGCTTCGCTGGCCACGAGGAGACGATGGTCATAAAGGTGATGGATGACGGGACGAGGCCATGCAAGGTTTATGAAACGCTAATAAATAATAAAAGCTTATACTCCCGTAGTAGGTTTACTGTGTTGCGGGGGGCATGAACACAATAAAATTATCTGTCACATAAATATCTGCCCCGCCGAGAATTGAATCTGGGACTTCTCCTTTTGCAGGCAGGATCGCTACCAACTAAACTATAGGTAACAAGGTCGTCAGTTTTGTTGTTCGATATACGTTGTTATTGCCTTTTTGCGTCGACTACTGCTACAGCTACTGCCATCAAGGCACACTATTGAGCATGGATCTCTGCTCTTGAGGAGGCTTTAACCGTTGACATTGTTTCATATTAATTAAATTGTTTATTTAAAGAAATTAGTTTGGAAACTATTAAAATGTCCCCATTAGACTAGCTTTTAACTTAGTAACCCTAGTTCGGTGATCTGTTTCTGAAATAGATAATTTTCAGAAAAAAGGACAGCAGATTACGAAAGGGCGGCTAACTGTAAATCTACAATACAAATCTACAGGCACACCACAAAAGAAAATCGCACACAATTTTTGTATATCTATTATAGAAATAACTTGATAACCTCTTGTATAAGTTGAATGCCTCACATCGTCAGTTCCTAGCTTTATGCGCCCGCAATCGCTGAGTGAAACCAAAGTGTTAAACTTCAGTTAATTATCATAAAGTCACTAAGGTTATTCTAAGGGGGTCCAAGCGATTCGGTTCGCTCACCACGACGACATTTTTATAACCATGATTCTACGGCAAGTTGCCTGTTGTGCTATGCAATGCGCCGTACAAGTTGTTGCACATGAAATAAGTTAATACAAAGCAGAAATGTAATGGAAATAATTATAATGACACTCTTGGTATTATATTTTGTATGAGTTTTTAATAGGTTTTGGGATAAAAGCTGGATACGATATTATTATTTACTTTTAACCGCCCTCCCTTTGCTTCGGTTTTCTTATGAAAATCCCAATTAATTACTTAAAATAAAATAGATAATCAAAGCTTATGTTACTCAGAAAGAAAAGAGCTTTCTATTTGTGAAAGAATTTTTGAAATCAGTCGAGTAGTTGAGTTTATCCATTACAATAATCATTACTTTCCTGTTTATAATATAATTAAAAAGTATGGATATTTTTTCCAGCTTCGCCTTTAATTCTATTGATACAAATTCTTTCTTGACATTAAAAAAAATAATTGAATTCAATGAACTTGATAGTTACAATCTAAAATCTCAAAAACGATTAATGGTCGACCTTTTAGCCGCATAAGTATAATAATTTAATAAGCATTGTAATATTTCATATATCTAAGTTACAAACAAAATCAAAATAAAATCAGTAACTCAAGGCAGAGTTCAGTGAAACCGGGCGCGGGTAATTAAATAAAATCAGGTGAGCTGAACTAATGAATTCAGTGGTCGGCGACACACTAATCACATGTAATTGTGCGACCGTTTTAATGCTAATGCGGACCGTCTTTCCTGTCGCAATCGTTATTAAACGTCCATTAAGTCTCGTTTGGAAGAGCGGTGAGAGTGGCCCCTTTTTTCGCTAATAAAAAAATTAAATAAATGACACACTGCTTAAGAATCTTTGTATTGTGGGTGACCCACGTATCCACGTATCGTACGTGTGAGTCACTCACAGGTTAGAACACCTGAGTCTCAGAAGAGACAACGGTTCTCTCTGCGTGTTCTACCGACTTTACAACGGTGAGTGCTCCGAGGAATTGTTCTACTTGATGCTTACATCACCTTTTCTTCATTGCACCACTCGCCGAAAATTTAAGTTCCATAAACACCGATTGGACTCGTGGAGAATCTCTATGGTCCGATTTTCAGGAAATTTTTTGCCACGTACGTGCAAACTGTGGAATGAACTTCCTTCTGAGGTATTCCCGGAGCAGTATGACATGGGGTTCTTCATAAAAGCTTTAAAAAGAGTTATCCTTCAGGGCTGGCGTTGCATTGGCGATTCCTCTGGTATTGCTCATGTCCATAGGCGCCGATCACTTTATATCAGGTGGCCCGTATACTTTTTCGTCTGCCCTTCAGGCTATAAAAAACGAAGATTTACGCAATGGCTGTCAACTACCTCGAGGATCGAACTTGGAGTTCAAGCGAGTAGTACTAACTTGACTACAGGATAAAAGACGTAATTAAGATACTTATCGTGACACTGAATTAAGTTTAGATGAATCAAAGATGTGTCAAGATAAATCCATCTTTACACACTTGGCCAGCCTGGTTGTTTATGGGGTTCCACACTTTCTTGTTTGGCAGCTTATAATTAATGGCTTTGATGTCATTGGATATGATACCAAATTGGCTGTGGTCTCTGTTACTGACGGTGACCACGAGCCACCTAATAGAAGGAGTACCGTCAGATGACTATCTTAAGTATACCATCAGGTGGCTTCTCGCTTATTGACTACTAGTTTATAGTCTACCTTTATGCTAAATTTCATGAAAATACGTTTAGTAGTTTTTTGTGATAGATTTACAAACATCCATACGTCCCCACAAACTTTCTCATTTAGGTATAATATAAATTAGAACAAAGCCTGGTAAATAGCAGTTAAGAGTCTGAGATGTTTTCTGTATGTAATTCTCTAGTTTCATTTTAAGTTCACCAAATTCCCTTCACCTTTATCAGTATCATTAGAAGACATCAGTGCGTCTCATCGCCTCAGGCGTAGGTACACTTAATCATGGACGTCAGTTCTACTTCCAAGTCAAAGGTCGGCTCCCGTGTGAACATGTATGGAAATTAGATTTTTTATGCGTGCCACTGATTGACAATTCTGATAAAATGTTTTAAATAATCGTTGAAGATTCTGAAGGATTTATTCATCAATCAAATTGATCAAAACCAATAAATTATCGTTTGAAACTTGTGTAACCTGGTATACTAGTTTTTCATTTCGTCCAGATTCATTGTCACGGCGACATCCATAGGGTAGTAACAATTATTTTATTATAATATTTTTGTAATGACAAAATAAAACCCCTCACATAAATCTCCTAATTCCGAAGCTTCTAAAACTTCTTAATATTAGATACTTTATCATTGTTCAGTAGATAATAATCCTTTATTATAAACTTCATCATTGATCATCAGACAATAATCTTGATCTTGGCGATACGCCGTGATGTTCATCGTTTTCATAGCGTTTTAGGTTTTAGTTATGAGAAGAGGCCCTGTAGTGGGCCACTAAAGGGTTAAAACCAAGCTAAAAGTATTAGATTTAAGTAGTATTAAATCTAAATTATAGTTATTTAGGTACAATACTCAAAATTTAAAACTTCCAATTACTTATTTCACGAGTAGTTGCTGAGCTATTACTATATACTTAAGGATTTGTTCTGTAAATCCTCGAGTACGCAATCATAAACCGATCCTCATAATACGCTAGGCAACTGTCAACTGAATATTTTAATTATTTATAGGTAAATATTATGGTGGTCGTATAATAAAAATTTGTTGGCAGATCCATTATTGTTGGAGGCGGTGTTTGTAAAGGTCCAACAATGTATGAACGCGCGTTATAGATTTATGAGTTATGGTAAGTGTGCATATTACTAAAGTATAAGAACTTGTAGCGCTAATTAGTCTGGCTAGTAGGAACAGTTAAGGGAGGAAAGATTATGTATGTGTGGCTAAAATCTTAGCCCTATTTGTTGCTGTAAAACTGAAGTCAGAATTTTCTAAACAATCTTTTAAAAATTCTGATTGATTATCATTGAAAAATAATCATGTTTTGAAATTGGCAATATATATAAACTGTAGAGAATTTCGACAAAAAAACTGCTCAAGGTAGTTTATTTACTTCTATATTTACCTATGAACTTAAGTCAATCATCTGTTTTTTCGTCAGATACGCAGGTCAACGAGGTCTTATATAACAAGGTAAGCTACAACAAAGGACCATGGACATAGACATCCTACTGATATTATAAATATGAAAGTTTTTATGGATGTTTGTTACTGTTTCATGAAAAAAATAATGAGCGATTTTTCATGAAACTTAGCAAACACGTAAATCATGACCTGGAATAAGATTGAGGATATTTATTATCCCGGTAAAAGCGGTCAAAACCGCGGGCAGAGTGCTTGTACGCAAATAATATTTCAAACACCTACTAACACTAGAGCAAATTTTTTTCTGTTACCTACATAATGACAGACATGACTGACCAAGCCCGGAATCGAACCCCAAATATCTAGAAGGCAAGGTTATCTACTAGGCTAACAGGTCATCTAATTTACATAATTACAAAATATACAAAATCTACAACAACACCTAATCTCACACACACATTCATCTATCCATAACTTGTCGGTGTAAAGTATACAATCTGCCTTTCAATGTAATATTTACATTTTACAAGCTGTCTTTTCGCTGGCACGCCAGCAAGGTCGTTAGAGATGTCGTCAATTTTACGATAATAAAATAAGCTTCGTCGGAAACCCAAACGAGCTTGGCTTTTTATGGTCCAATATAACTTTTTCTATTGTAACAATGTCATAAATATAATAATCAGCTGATGAGGTCCGCGGTCGAGCAAATTGTTGTCTGTATGTAGGTACGTAAAATCCACGGAGCCACAGTCTTGGTAATGAACAGACAAATATTGTTAAATATTTTGCTACTAAAAACCAATGGCTATGATAATAAAAACTATATTTGATTTAGTCACTTATGACTAAATCAAGTATAGTAAGGCTAAATTATCTAAGTTACATTTATTGCTATAACTATAATGTGTAATGTGTAATGTTGATTATAATATTCCTAAGAAATATCATAAAATCAACCAACGTGCTCTATGTTGAATATCAAGTAAAAAGCCTTACAAATGAATTATTACATTTTTTCAAGGTTTTTAGCTTAGCGTGCAGTGACAATAAACCATTTAATATCAAGTAGGAAACAAATTGTGAAATAATAAATAAATTACAGTTCAATCATAGTTATACAATCAATCATCAAGTTAAGTAAGTTAATAAATTATTATTATGTCTTGACTAGTTTTATGTTCGTTGTAGACGTGTTAAATTAGGGTTCTGTCGATGAAAACACGAAACCAATGTAGGATCATTCGTATGTTTGTCTTTGGTATGTCTCAGGACATGCTATCAATTAAGTATAATAAAATTATTATGCACACCTTTTTGACGTATCTTAACTTTTCGACAAATTCGCTATAATTACATAATTACAATTATCTCTCTTAACTAATAATAAATTATAAAATTGTGTTGAAGGCAATACTTTTGGAAATCCTTATGAATATGAAGAATGTTGTGTATTTTCACAGTTTAATTACAAATTCACACAATTTTAGCCACTATTAAATTATACCATAATAGAGATTTTTTCCTAAATTACGTGCGATTTACGTATTTGGTTTCTTCTGGTGTATACGGTGGTGATATTTATATCTTACGTTTATAAAATTATTTTTAGTTGAAGTACGTATTAGCTTTATTTTTTTCAGGCAGTGCACTATATAAAGCGTAATTGTGGCTAGCTAGTGTGACTTCCTTCCGCGAGCATTCATCGCAATCGGTCTTACACGGCTCGGTGGATGCATCCTTCCGCAAGTCAAATATACTGACCGACTTATGATATGTAAAAGTATCTTACTAACCTTCCAACAAGATTTCAGTCGATAACCTTCCAACATTTGTTGAAACTGAAATCTTGTAACATGTAAGACCAATGACCGCGCTCTCTCAGGAAACGTTGCGAACAAAAAAACAGCACAAAGTATAATAAAATAAAAATAATATCACAATATGCACATCATTTACGTCATATATTATATGGAACGTAGATTATAATAATAAAATCATACTAATATCTATTATAAATGTGATGTTTGTTTGTTATTCTTTCACGCAAAAACTATTAAATGTATTTTCATGAAAAAGGACAAACACACAGGAAGGTACAAAAGAAGTCGGTTAATATCGTTCGGTTCGTTCGTATCGGTGGTATCCGCGAACACATGTATGTCCCAATGCATTGGCGCCACGTGGCTTCAATCTTCAATGGATTCGTTCGATTTTGAAAGGAGAATGGGGGATCAATTTTGAAAATCGAACCTCCCGGGCGGGACACACATTTTGTTCGAGATGTCTGTTCTATGACATTATACTTCAATGGTTAATTACTATATTTTTTCCTTTTGCAATGTGTTTCGTTTACACATCCATCCTGATTGCGAACTCGTCGTTCTGTCGCTGGTTTCATTGCACTGCCGTCCTGTTACGGCCATTATTTATTTACGTCGTTATTGCTAAATCTTGCATGGATACCTTCCTTACTGTTTCATTCGTTTTTTATTGGAGTTTAACTCCTTTAGAATCGATTTTCATATTTAAGCCCTGGGTATGAGAATTTACGAGGAGTAAAATCAAACTTTCTTCGTTACGTTATGCGTTATGCGTTGTATTTGTAATTCATAATACATAATCTAGATGGCGTTGTTACTCATAACAGTAATCTTGTTCTGATTTGACAATCGCAAACTAGATGGCGTTGTAATAATCTTATAACTAGATGGCGTTGTTACTGATTTGACGATCGCAAACTAAATGGTATTGTTATTGATTTGATGATTGCAAACTAGATGGCGTTAAACTTTAGTCGTGCGTCGGAGCTGACATACACAATCTTTTTTTAACCGATTAACGAGTAAACGATCCACCAGATGGTTATGGTTATCGTCGCCCATGGACATCAGCAACACAAAAAGAGAAAGAAAGGAATCTAATCATATAGGTATTTTGTCAAGTGCGATTTTCTCTAATTTGGAAATATTTTACTATAATAAAATGAATTCATTTTATACAGGATAATGTACAAAATCTGTAATATTCCGCACGAAAGCAATGTTTCTCTGTAATAATCAATAACAACGACAGAAGAAACAGATTTGCGGTAAAGTACACAACGCGTCGTAAAGCCGCCACACACGGTTCGACATTTCTTTATCCACGGCATATCACTTTTTCTATTACAGCGCCACCAATGTAAGAGATTTGGAAATCTATAGAGTTGTCAACGAATGTCACTATGCAGGAAAAAATTTAATCAGTATCAAAAGTAATTACTTTTTCAACGTCAAATTTTAACTAATAAAAATGTATTTTTGTGAGTTTTAACATTTTTGAAAATTATATTTTTTTATTTTAATGTGTTTTGATTTCACTAATGCTGTTACACATATTTATTGATAAGTAAATAAACCAATACAACATTATACAATGTACAGTTATGATCACATAATAAATTAATGGATCAATCAATCTTCTTGTTTTTATCATTAAAATTAAAATAATGTAGTGGATATAACTAATATCCTAATGTATCAATAAACTAGATTTTTAAATTATATACTACGACAAAAATTTATTACCTAATAATTAATTTGTTTATTCAACCAAATATTTTAACTTCAAGTATCTACGTGTAATATAGTCGAACTATCTGTGTATAAAAATATGAGTTCTCATCATTAAATTTTTGAGCATCTGTAAAACAAAATATATTATTTTGTTTAACAACAAAACGCAAAACGCTCCACGTCATTCTGTGTTCCGGGTGAGGCTACGCGGTAGATTGTGCAACGTTTTGTGTGACCACAGACCGAGACATATACATATTTATGAGGAGACTCTAATATACAATTTCTATGTATTATCTCCTCATGTAATGCAGGAAGTGGCAGCACTTGATGATTGTCTTAACGGTCACCTGCGTCATCCGCCCGGTCATTTGGTCATATCGCTGTGATCGCCGGCTTTTTGTCTTCTTCATTTAAATATATAATCAGGTCGTGTTTTCAGTGACGATCGCAACATTTTTTGAACAGTAAAAAAACTTTAGACGTCATTGCTTTGGACGCCATTAACAAATTAATTCAATTAGGTACTTACTTTATTAGTCTTCGCGTAAATTTTTGTTTTGTTCTTGTAATTATAAAAAACTCCATCAAAGTCGGTCCATTCGTGTAGATTAGAAGCTCCGATACCAGACAGATACACAGACTCGTCAAACTTAAAACACCACTTTTGCGTCGGGGGTTAAAAAGTACAATTAATCATGAAACTGGATGAGCGAACGATTGGACATTTGCTGTTACCAATGATATTAAAATATCATTGGCTGTTACAATGTTTAAGTGTGGGTAACTTAGTCAATATTTCAAAGAATCATCATCTATTACTAGGAACATCCAATGCTCTCAATGCCGACAAAGTGTTTGATTTGACGGCTCGATCTGTTCCCTCTGAAGCTAATTAATAAGCAGATACAACCACTTAAGATAAGTAAAAATATTTTCATCCCGAAACTGCACCGGATACAGATCGTATCGGCATGACAAAGCGTGGCGCCAAGAAAGTTTGATTCATCCCAGACGAAAATCAACCTCATTACCTGTTGTATAGAGCTTGTTATCGAGGTTATCATTACCAAATTTATCCAGGGATTCCTTTCACTTCTTAAATTGAACTGAATAGTCAACACCTTAAGGTTCTACTTTGTAGATGACCACAAACTTGTATTTGTCAGCAGTTTGTCAGCAATCTTGGAGGTTTGTATAAATTTAGACTGTGCTTCTCATGCTTAAAGTTCAATATTCAAAGTCCAGAATGCGAAGTACCTCAATCAGAATCTTGCTTCTAAAAGCATCGGTACGAGTCTTGAGTGCAGGTGGTATGACTCCTGTGTCTCCAAAAATAAATAAATTGGTCATTTTGGAGATAATTTTATTTATGGGTGAACACTTAGGTACTTGATCATAAGTTGATTTTACTGGAACTGATAGGAGGTACTTATGGTGAAGAAGCTTTTGGATAACGCTTTAAATTCACTTCATATTATGTGTATATCTTTGTATAGAAACGTCTATTACTCGTCGTCTTTTCTCATTACCATTATATTTTGACCAAATTGTTGTGACATTTTAATACATTATAACTGAAATCTATTACAATTTTTGAAGACTTTTACAACGTGAAATAAAGACTACAAAGCAGACTCTTGGAAATATGATACAGAAATATCGAGTACTAGTTCTGTGCCGGCGGCTTTTCTCGCGTTTCCTAGGATAATAAGTATCCCATATGTTAATTTATTAATATGTTAATTGTTATTGAAGCAGTGATAGCCTAGTGGTTAGAACGTTGGTCTCCCGAACGCGGGGGCCCGGGTTCAAATCCTGGCACGCACCTCTAATTTTCAAATATTATGTGCGTATTACAAGTTAATTATCACTTGCTTCGGTGAAGGAAAACATCGTGAGGAAACCTGCACACCTGAGAGTTCTCCATAATGTTCTCAAAGGTGTGTGAAGTCTCCCAATCCGCACTTGGCCAGCGTGGTAGACTATGGCCTGTACCCCTCACATTCTGAGAGGAGACCCCGAGCCCAGCAGGGGGACAATTATGGGTTGTTGCTATACATAAGTACTACTAAAATTTTATCTGAATGGAATTAAGGGATCTGGGATTTACTGGAGACAGTGAATGAGGGATTTAGTATCTAGTGTAAGGAGCAATGCGGGTCACAAAAAGGTTACGTATCGGGGATAGAGCTACTGTCAATCGACATGAATTGGGTACAATATTGAGACTAATGAAATCTAGTGAGTAGTATATTCTACATTTTATTCTCAACTAGGGCTTTGCTACGGCTTAATAAACCGTATGTGTGTTGAATTTCATAAAAATCCGTTTTTGTGTGAAAGAGTGACAAATATCATCACAAATTATTTGGATTTATTCTCAATTAAAGACATAATATTTGCAGTGCGTTTATTCTATCCACAACTCTTAAGAACAATATTTCGATAATAATTAATTGTGCAGATAATCAGGTCCAGCCTGAGTGAAGGATTTTAGTTCGATTCATGGTTGGGACAGATAACATTTATGTAACACAAACAATATATTTTGTTCTTGTCTTGGGTAAAACATTGAACCTCTATCCATAACTAGTGGACCTCTATCCATAACATATTCTAGACAGGGAATACTCAAATATAATTATGACAAAGTCATACTCAAATATGGTATGACTACCAAGTCATACTTACAAAAGCGTAGACTCCTTATTATTATACTTTTGATACTTTTACTTCCGATAAGTAACTAAGTAAATGCTTAACCACAATCCCACCTGATGGTAAGGAAGGTCCTGTAGAATAATAAAGTTAACCCACGAAATATAACTATAATAATGTGTACACTGGTCTAATTACTCGGATAAGTGAGTGTCGCGTGCCATTCAGGGCAGACACGTTGATTGCGGTCTGTGGGGTGACAACTTGGCATAGTAGCAATAATGATATAAGTGAAAAATTATTGTTTTTGGTGTATAAAAAATAATTAAAAACGAGTGTTATTTTACCGTATTAAATATCTTTTATGAATTAAATTTGTTTTACGTTAAAAATAAGTGCGTATTTTTAACCGACTTCAAAAAAAAGGAGGAGGTTCTCAGTTCAACTGTATTTTTTTTATGTTTCTTACCTCGGAACTTTAGACTGGGTGAACAGATTTTGATGATTCTTTTTTTAATCGAAAGCTGGTGCTTGTCGTATAGTCCCACATAAATTTGAGCGAGATCTGACAATGGCATACATGTCAAAAGCATATTATAAGTATTAAATTTGAAGTCGGTTATTTTTTGTTAAAATTTTAGATTATGATCATCTTAAATAAAAGGTATCTTGATTAATCATTTTGCATATCCTACATCATATGTACCTACATCAAAAAGAATTTTGTAGTTAGAACGTAGCATGTGAAGAATATTTTGTTGATTATGTTTATTTCTTCATAATTATCACTGTTACATATTTGAAAACTCCCCAACATAAGTATATAAGATTTGAATTTTTACATCTTATTTTATTACAAAATTTAATACCTACTTATGACTACTTATGCAAATTAGAAAACGTCAGCTATATGGCTATATACAGGTAGATGTAAAAGTACGTAATACAAGTTTTGTTAAATTTATGAGTTGTATACCTTTACTACGCAACTACGTGACCTTAAACGTCTGCCCTTGTCCTTTCAACTTGAAACTCACCAACGTGCCTCTTAGATTAACTTTAGATAAATGCCTGTGAAATCGCACTGCGACATTTAACTAAAGGACGTTAGTATTAAACGAATTCCACCACATTGTTGTAATTTGTCAGAGTTCAATGTGAACTTGGTCCGAAAAGAAAAGTATTTGTGTGATTGTTATCTATATTAGTATTTTGTCATGTATATAAATCTTTGGTGCCATCGTCAAATCTATACTTACAATTTAAATTGTGCGATTTTCGTATCTCTGAACTTTTAATTCCGATTGTCGTATATCTCTTTACATTTACATAGTGGTAAATATGTATTAATGTCTATACTATAACCAAACCCATACAATCTGTAAAAAACCTAAACAGAACCCATAAATCAATGTTAAACATTTTTATAAAATTTTTGAAATTCGCTCCTGTAAAATATGACAAACGTAGATGTGCCGTTGTATTACTGGGTGAGCGATAAGATCTTTACTAAAATCCCTATATTGTTTATATCAAATAAGCAAAACAACGTATATGAAATATTAAAAACAATAAACGCTTGAAAAATTAACAAGTGAACCAAAAAGACATACTTTCCTTTCACCCTTATTTCATTTACAATATTAATTTTGTGTGTCAACGCGCACACTTTCAAGACGGAAGGAATTGTTAGCGCGTGGTGCAAGTAAGGAGCTAGAAGCTGTTTATTATTTTCATAAATTACAAGTTCAACTACCACTCATTCCTCCATACCAACGGAACAAGATAAATGCTTGTAATTTAACCATCATCAAAGCTCTACTGCAGTAAAATATGTTCTGCGTATTTGTTTGTTATATTACCTAGCTAAACTATCAAATTTGTTAAAAATTATGATTGTTTTGCACGAAATATATGCTGATTATTCGGAGTAATTTTGTTACTGAATTTGCGACTGTTTCATGATTTTTTAAATTCCAAAAGATGTAAAAAGCTCAAAAACTTGTTATTACTAATGGGGTATCTGAATACTCAGGTATCGTATGATACTATTTTGTTTTGATAATTAAAGCGGTAGTGTAAATTTAATTGACGATAATTAAATAAAAAAAAATTATTTAGGGCTCCATCCATCCTGAAGTCTTAGCCTTAACCTCTCCTGCTCTTGGTAGACCCTGCTAAACAACATTAAATTACAAACATTAATTAAAGTGTTTTATCGAAAATAATCTTTAAATTATTGGAGTATCGTATTATTTTAAAAACTGAGAAATGGAGGGAGATATAATGCACTCAAAAGTATTTCACTTTTTGTTGGTTTTAGCACAATAGATAATAGTATATAGATAGCGTCTTTTTAAAACTTTCAGTTCAGTCGGTAAAACAGCACACTATGGAGTTTTGATCGCGATCATTAGCAACTGCTTTTAGCCAATAGATGTATTTAAAACACAAGTGTTACCATTGCGCCACCGTTACAATTGACACACCTCTGCCCTATTTATTATTCTGGAAAATGCAGAAAAAGCGCATAGCAAAATCAAAAGAACGCTAGTGTTTTTTACGGTGCACGTATGGTCGTTTGTCGCCTATTTACCCAAAATAAAATCGCCTATGACTCGGACCGCAAGCCAAGATTTCTGTGGGGTGCGATTTATTAACTGTCGTCTAGCACTGCGAACAGCTGATCAATCACACATTGTAACTTATTAGGGGTAGAAACACTTAGCTGTGTTTCTTACTCAGTTTTTGCAACGTTATGTTTTACCTTCGAACTTACCTTTACTTACTAATCCGCTACTTCACTATAGGGGATATACTCGTATTTCCAATTCTGTTTGGAGTATTCCCCTACAGTATTTTTTTTATGAAAATAGTCGGCAAACGAGCTGACAATCCACCTAATGGTAAGTGGATATCGCCGCCCATGGACATCAGCAACACCAAAGGCATCACTGATGCGTTGCCGGCCAAGAAAGAAAGAAGAAAAAGAAAGAAAGAACTGGCTCTCAAGCCCCCAGCCGGAATACGACAAGTCGTTTAGCGACTGACTCATGCTCGAGGGTGGTAGCTATCCAGGCAAACCCTGGAGAAATAATAATAGTAATAATGGTATTAATTAACGATTAAAATTAATACTACCCATACAATCTCTCCGGGGGCCCTACCACCAGCGGGCCGGATTAAGTCGCCTCTTACGATACCCATCCGGCATGGGATTGGGGTTAGTATTCTAAGCCGCCTCAATACGGCTAAAATATAATAAGTATATTATAAGGAGTCTCTGTACAACGTTATGTGCTTGTAGATCCTCTGGGTGATGCTCTACATCGTCTGTGAGTCAGTAACAGTTAAGAGTCTTATTAAGTAGAAGATTTTCATTTACTCGTATGACAATCTCAAACCAAAATAGTATAATTATAACAATTTATACGCCATAATATGGCAAATGTGAGATTGATTGTATATATTTGACCAACTTTATAACCACATTTATACAAATAAAGATGTTTCATTTCATACTTCATTTCATTATAAAGGTTCCTTGCGAAAATATTCAAGCAACCCAGATTAAGAAATCAATTGATCACCAACCAACTTATAACTTTAGATGATCGATGGGTAACGAATGCTCTGATTTACCTTTGACGCGAATTGCACTGAACTTTGATTTTTAATTACATATCACGAAGGTCATGAGTCCCGCTATCGTGTGATCGAAGGATAGTAAAAAAATCCGCTGGGAACTAACACTCTGTCCACTTTCGTTCGTGATTATAGCGATAGTGGTATTATCACTTTCTATGAGTGACAAATGCTTGCCGACACTTGACTGTTATGACTCGATAAGCTGTTTAATAATGTCGATGGACCAGATTATTCACAGGGATCAGAATTGCAATTATAATACGTAATCGAAAACATGATAACACGTTTCATATTTTCACGGGTAATCTTGGAGGTGCGAGTTTCAACTCAATGAATATTTTTAATGTAGTAGCCGGCAACAGAGCAGACGAGTCTTGAAAGTAAAGTAAGTCCGGAAAGTACGAGTGTATGGCCAGCTTAAGGTAAGTCATCTAAACTCAAAGACGTCAGGTAACACTGAATGTGTGATGTTATTCGAAGGGTTACCGAATAAAAAGTACTTACAGATCATAAACATTGATACTGAGTCCCACCCCTACCCTGCGATGGAATAGCGTAAAAAATCATCGGTTTATCTGAGAAAGCTCCAGCTAGAAGGATAAAAATAACCTAAAAATCCATTATTCATTAAGTTTTAACTTACAAGGCATGTGTTACATAAGTTATTTAAACATAATTAAACTTTCATAGAATATTATTATTATGTCTAAAATATATACCTACTAGTGTCTTATTGTATTATTACCCTGTAACGCGCTTAGTAGTGACCCCACATCAAATTAATACATCCGACAGCACAGTATTATGATGTCCATGCCAGCAGCAATACAGGGAATCCTAGAGTATGGCCGTGTATTAGCGACGCAAGGCGGAAGCTTAGTCGATCAGCTCAGACAATGTCTCTCGAGCAATCTTGCGGCGGCGAGGCGGTATAGCGACGGTATGGCGGTACGACGCGGCACAAAAGAGTCCACTGTTTATTTGCTGCCCATACTCCCTTGCGGTTTATGGAAATTGCTTTGGCATGTAAGTAATTTTCTAACTTGGACCGATGACCACTTTCTAAAGGATTTCGGTGCGGATATAAAGAAAGGCTGGAAGTGACATGTTTAGAATATTGCGTTTAGACCAATGATATTATATATTAAAAAGAGGCAGATATGTCATAAGCGCGCGCGACGTGTGACTCAAAAAGTTCCCAACTGGGAACTCTTATTCAGGTGAAGAAAGAGACAGCGATGTAGTTTTGCAGCGATGTAGAGCGATAAAGACGTGCGATAAAGCAATAAAGCGTGCCTTGCGGACATCGGAACAGATTTATCGGTTGATTTGTAAGGGCATAACGTATCTATATTTATTTAAATATCATTGGTTTAGACGTTGAATTCACAAAAGAGAGTTATTTTTATTGCAATGTCTGATTGATATCTGATTTGTGTTCTAGCGAGACATGCCTTTCATCATAATCTACTTAGTTATGCCTATGTTATGGCAACTTTTTTATTTTACCTCGGGAAGACCAGGTCAAGAGTAGACAACCATGAAGTAGCAGATTATGTAGGACTCATCGCTCTACGACCTTATTTCTTCATCAGCTTAGTAGTGTGACCGTCGGTCACTTAAAAACAGAGAAAGAGAGGATCGATTCGAATATGATCGAAAACACAGTGTATCTGTTGTGTTCTGACTACATAACCTATGTAAATATTTTTGTAGTAAGTCTCTTCCATCACCCTACATCTTCGACCTTCCCACTGTTCAGATAACCCGACCAGATTGAATATCCGCATATTACGATACATAATACCAGGCGCACGACATTGCAAATATATAGCTTAATACCGGGTTCTCCACACGTCTGATGATTCTCTTCTCAAGATTGAGGCGCGATTAGAGCATTAGAGGTTTCGTAATTCTATTACAACCAGCTGATATTAGCATCCTGCATTGTGGTCATGTCAAGTTGAATATGAAGACGTGAGATGGTATTCGGAAGAAATATTTTCTCAGTTAAAATTCTAAGAATATCATGAATTTTCTATCTAGAAAAGGCGTCATAAAATTCTCGTCCTTTAATCCTGTTAAATGATGTGCTTTTTTATCAACCCTCGACGAAAACAGAGGTATTATAAGTTTGATATGTCTGTGGATCTGTATGTCTGTCTGTGGTATTGTAGCTTCCTTACGGATGCACCGATTTTGTTTGAAAGTTGTGACTTAATCGAGTGTGTTCTTAGCTATGTTCAGTGTTAATAAAACTGTCAGGTGGTTTTTAAATTTAAAAAGATTATCTAAACAGCTCGCATACAAGACATACAAAAGAAAATCATGTACCTAATGCTACACACACATACACTATTTTTTAAGGATATAGCCGGCAAACGAGCTGACGATCGAAGGAATATAAATATTATTTTTATCACTTTCAAATTCAAGACTTAAAACTAAAGTATTGTTGAGAGTCATAAAAGGTGATAAAGAAATTAAGTTACACGTAACACCTCCTAACTATTATCATGATTAAATTAATAACTAATATACCACAGTAGACATGCTTAAGTCTACTAAATCAATTGTCGCTATAACTAAACCTTTGCTATTACGAGTATAAAACAATACCCTCATAAATTAATTCTACATCACTTGGAATTGTTATCAAGATAATTTTCTGTCTTTACTCAAACGTATTTCAAGCTTTAATGTCTACAATATACATTACTTTCTAGCAAATGTGTTTGAATCGCATCACAATGAAAAACTAGCAATGGAATTGATATTAACGTTAAAACCGATAATTGTACAGTTACATAATACAGAAGTCGATTTAATATCGGTTTATCGCAAAACCAATCTTTCAATCGGTCACCTGTTATTTAAATTTAAACTCTGAATGTGATCAGCTCATGAGTCACATATCTGGCGTTCCGTTTCATCAAATTCTCGTTTGACTCAAAAGACATTCGATTCAATAAAAATAACCATAGAATCTTGTAAGACTTGAACGTAAAATGAAACGATAAAATTTATTTAGTAATGGGTGAATAAACAAAGAGTTGCGATTGAAGTGAGACATAAACAGAACAAAATAAAATCTCTAAACAAACCCAATAAAAATCATCAACATAACTTACATAGCTACTGTTTACAGCTGTATTTATTGCCGTTCGATTGTTTTTAATCTATCGCTTCAACCATTAGTGGCTGTCTGCAGAACATAGGTCTCTTGAAGAGCTCTCTATCTTTCTCTCTTTTCATTTTTTGGCTTCTAAAGCATTCTCTAAGATATGCTTTATCTATCTGTATCACTAGGAAATCGCCCTCGTTTCACTTCGGGAAAAATAGTAAAAAAAAATTATATAGCCTATGTCACCCGGGGATAGTGTAGCTTCCCAACAGTGAAATAATTTCTCAAATCGGTTCAGTAGTTTCGGAGCCTATTCAATGCAAACAAACAATCAAATCTTTCCTCTTTATAATATTATATAGTATAGATAACACCATCGGATGTTTTTATGTCGTCCGAAAACCGAATATGTCTCAACGACATTCTTTGTCAGATATAAAAAAATCTTTGTCATTAAATTACCTAAGTACATAATTATGTATGTATCCACTCACTATCACGTCTATTGTTCTAATAACAAAATTGTCGATAGTTTTCAACTCTGCAAGTTTTGTAACTGAGGAACTATTTTTATTCAGTTGGATTAATATCCAGTAAATTTTAATCGTTTCTAGAAGTCAGTTGCTGGTTGAATTTCCTACCAGGACAGAAAAATATATTTCCTTCTATCTAGTATGGGGATATAATATAAGCATTATTTCGTAACACTACATTATACTCGTATATGTAGTATTATTTCTTCTGTGGTAAAACTATAAAATGTGGCAGTGTTAGAGAACAAGAAATAATGCATGTTCTCGCTTACTCACTGTGCTGACATCGCATCTGTAATGCTTTTGGTGCTACTGATTTCCATGGGCGATGCTGCGATGCCAAAACCTTGCCATCATGTCTCATGACCTTTGCTTATTCACACAAAATGGATAAAATGTGACAACGTCTTTATTAAACTCGTAAAGATCATTCGTTAGCAAGCGACATTATGCATTATAATGGAGTACAATTTGCTGTCATCGTATATTTAAAACGGTAAAGTATTAGAAAGGTCGCATGTGTGATTGCAAGTTGACGAGAAAATGACGTTACAATTACCGAATGGGGCAATGCGTTTCATAACTGTCGGCGATTGCCTAAAGCTAGACAATTTTATAAATGACCGATCCGTCTCTTAATAAGAGCACAGAGAAATATTGGTCGGTATTAGGGTACCGTGTGAGATACGGCCATCGGTAACGTATGTTAACCTGTAGTTGAAAGGTAAGTCGATGAGGAAATAGAATTTGTAATAATGAATCAATACGTTGAACAAACTTTAAGTTAATGAACTGAAGAATTTCTGTGTGAACATCCTTAAACTGTTTGCATCTGGATTGAGGGCCCACTTTTTTTTCTTGGCGTAGCAAATTGAAATATAGAGGATTTAGTTAAAATGAGTTAAAACTTAATGGAAATACTCATAAATTTCTTAAACGTGTTAAAGATGTTATGGGCAAATGTTTTGGGCCCACAGTTCAGATGCCTACAGAAAGTAACATGGTATAAATCTCAGAAAGTTCTACCTCTGTATCAATAATTTTTATTCCAGAATTTAGTTAAGAATTTCTTAAAATGATTTATGTCATTTTCAACTGGTTAGAGAATAACATTACAGATTTATCGCAGTTTTACTTGGGCCCTCAATCCAGACGTTTATGAACTGAGGGCCCAGGCGAAACCTATGTTACTCCAATATGCAACAAATTACTTACTTACTTACTTAGATATTCAAGTTTTAATATCTATTTTTAATTTATCCTAGTATCCTAAATCCTATCATCTTCAGATGTTTTTTAAAACTTTAAATAACCATTTCATTTGATCTGTACGGTCTTGACCACTTTTGTTAGCCAACGTCTCGGATTCACACGGCCTTGCTTGCGACATTAGATTTCGTCGATGTCGACTAAGTATAGATAAGAAAGGGTTTTGTACCAATTTTATATGCGCTATTGTTTCGAGACAATTCGATATGCAGATTAGATTATGTTGTCGTTTTTATTTGCATAGCTGTTCCTGTTAATGGGTAAAAAGCCATGAACGAGTACCTACACTATGAAAAAAAAGCTTTGGCCATTTTGGTGCGGCTTGAAAGACTCACTCCAAACCAACTATAATAAATTCGATATTTGTATACTTACCACCAATGATGTTTAAATAAATATAGATACGTTATGCCCTTACAAATCAACCGAAAAATCTGTTCCGATGTCCGCAAGGCACGCTTTATTGCTTTATCGCACGACTTTATCGCTCTCGCGTCAAAACTACATCGCTATCTCTTTCTTCACCTGAATAAGAGTTCCCAACTGGGAACTTTTTGAGTCACACAACGCGCGCGCTTATGACATATCTGCTTCTTTTTAATATATAATATTGCTTACCACCAATTCGTATTCTTCTTCTAATCCTATTCCTATAGGTGTGCAAAAAATCTTGAAGGTAGAGATTTGTGTAAGAATTTTAATTATAAATGTAGGGTTAAAGCCGGATAGATGCCCCACTTTTCAAATAAGCTCTATTATATGAAAATATGTAATTACTAAGTATAATGCAATATGTATATCAAAACATAGGTCTTTTATCTTTTATATTAGCCTATTCTTATTGTAGTAAAGTGTTAATGTCACCAACATCCCTAACATAGTGTATTCTAAACCGGGGCAAGTATCCCATTGAGGCAAGTATCCGGCTTTTACCCTATATATATGTATTTAATTTAATTTCATTTCATCTCATTTCATGTCATAACTTATGTCTGTCACTTATGTCTTAGCGGTGATTACCCCTACATAAATTTTTGATCTATAGATAAGGCTTGCAGTTTTAATATCGATAATTTCCTAATATTTTTTTTTCGTTGTCACTTTTTGCCGGCATTTTTTCTACAATAACACTATAAGTGCCTGATGTCATATCCAGCGCTAACAAAGCAACCGATAGGTCATGTATCAGATGGTTATCAGTACCATAGCAAGAACAGAACGGACAATGACAACACTTCATTAGAATTTTCTTAAGGAAAACCCTTGTCTCTCGAGCGTGACTTACTTGATAGGTTGTACTGGGAAGACTGATTCGTAATCCAACAAAAAGTTCAGCAAACAACATTAGTAGGAAATCAATTAGAAGTTCCCACAGAGTTGGCGAGAGCCAGGGACAAGGTGCCGCCCAGATGTAGAGCTACAAATCGTCTAGAAGAGGATGTAGGTATAATAATTAATTTATATTTTTTCGTGTGATAGAAGCTTATACTGTACCCGAATATGTTGCAATGCAACGTGGTTACGGAAGTTATCTATACTATAATAAAACTCGAAGTGTCTGTTTGTATGTCTGGGCATCACATAAAAACCCTTGAACGGATTTTGATGAAAATTGGTAAAGTTTTTACTGATACCCTGGATCATATTTTAGATAACTTTTCATCCCGGAAAATTAAAAGGTTTCCCGGGAAATCAGGATAAAAGTGTGAATAAATTAAAACATATTTTCCGTATGCAAAGCTGCGGGCAATAGCTAGTTTTCTTATAAGGTTTTAGTTTTTAGTTTTTGATGTTGAACTTGAATACATGATTATTTCTAACATTATAAAGCTAATTTGTTACTTTTACTTTGACATGGGTTGCTCCGTAAGATTTCTTATTTTGAAATAAAAATTACTAAAATCTTTATAGAAATTATTACAACAGTGGTAAATTACTACACCGGGACTTTAAATGTACCAACGGACAATGCCAATTACCCCGAGATTTTTTTTTGTTATATTAGTTGTAATAAATTGATGACAAACTAAAAAAACTGTACTGTACACCAACACATTTTTGAACACTATATCTTACCTACCTATTCTGTAACTTTATTAATTCTTCAACCCCAAAACCACGGCCTGACTGAAACATTGCGTCAAGCGTGATGGTATAAGACAATGACGTCATCAGTCAGCTGTCTTATTGCAAAGACAACGTTGCCTAGCTGATCAACTCCACAGGTCATAGGGTCAGTATGATGAGATGCTATCTTGACAAGTCATATGTCGAGGCCTGATGAGTAGGTATATGTTACCATAAGGTGGAGTATACAAGATTTTTTTATAATTTGTTTATGTAAATCTTATCGTATATAAAAGGTACCATATATCTAGCTTTCAATTTATTTAATACGAGTAACCGCCCTCGCTTTGCTTCGGTTTTCTTTATTTTTTAAACCTTGGGTTACATTATTTGAGTTTTATTAAGGATCACTAATTTTTTTAATAGTATAATACTCGTATAGCCTATGTCACCCGGTGACAGTGTAGCTTCCCAACAGTGAAATAATTTTTCAAATCGGTTCAGTAGTTTCGGAGCCTATTCAATGCAAACAATCAAATCTTTCCTCTTTATAATATTATTAGTATTAGTATAGATTATTATAAAACCCAAAATTATCTAATCGTAAAACTTAGTGCACCAAGATGTGCAGGAAACGGTTAGAGAAGTTACAAAAACGTTTTTTAGATCTTTTGGGTCAGAGAAAACAAAATTAGAATCTTATTTAACACAAAAATAAGTAAACAATTGACCATCGTATGGATGGGATTTTGTTACATTATACCCCACCAATGACAGCATGTTCTACAATAACCTTTAATCAAAACTTATAGAAGTAACGAAGTAATATAGAAACAAGCAAACTATTGTTTTCATGATCAAAAATTCTCAACGTACGGGCCAAACCTTTATTGCTTTATTCCTTGCATTGTTGATGCAAATGCCAAAACATAATCAAATTAATCAAACTGATACCTGATCTAAATATTCACTCTGAGAAAACAAATTGACAAGTCCGCCATTGCACGCGAACTGTGTCAAATGTAATTGAAGAGCTTGTATAATTTGACCCCGTCAAACAAAAATTTTCGTCAAGATTTTATCATTGAAAACATGACATTTGGAATCAAGCGACAAGTATTGTTTAAAAGGCCCGCTTGCTCCAAACGAATGCATATATGGCTTAAGGATTGCTGCAAAATAAACCTTATGGTGTTTTGTTAAGCGGTTAATTTGGCTTTTGTAAGAATAGCGTCAGAATAGTAGCCATTACCCGAGAGAACACACGTTCAGAAATTGTAAAAAAAAGCCGAAATAATGATTAATAGGACGGCGGTACAAGTTGGGTTGTGATTCTTTCGATTTGACAGATTGTCTCGGCTCTCTGACCCAGCGCCCCGCGGAGACCGTAATGATGTCGTCGTTGTCTTTGTGCGCAACTTATCGATATCGACTCAAAACTACCCTAAACTCAGCTCAGTTTCTATTTTTGGTGAATTTTTTTTTATGTTAACGATGGGCAAACAGGCATACGGCCCACCCGATGGCAAGTGGTCACCGTAGCCTATGGACACGTGCAGCATCAAGGGAGCTGCAAGTGCGTTGCCAGCCTTGAAGGAAACGATAAACACTTTTCTTAAAGAACCCCATATCATAGCGCACAGGGAATGCCTCAGAGGAAAGTTTGTTCCAAAGCTTGCAAGTTCGTGGCAGGAACGAGCTTAATGTAAAATGGATGTAATAGAAAACAAAACGATTCTTTATGATAATAGAACACGAGGATTCAAGATAAATTATCCGTTAATTTTATAATAGGCTTACTTGCAATGGAATCGATGATCTAAGTATATTTAAGAACCTTTAAAGTCACCTTTCAAAAATTCTCTAAAGGATATGGCCAACATCTGTATAGGCATTTGCCCCACTTGTGAAATATAATGTACACATTTTAATTTTACCTTACATTAAAGCTTACAATATCTACTTTGATAATTTCGTCAATAAAAATCTTCAGAACTTGAGATTCTCCTTTTACGGGGAGTTTTAGCTTTTGTAGTTTGACATTCTGCAAAACATAAGTAATTGTGGAAAAGTGTTTGAAAGAGAGATTTTTTTTTGTAAAAACAGCGAGATATTCTATGAGTAATATTGCAATAAAAACATAGTAATATTGTACATTGCCACGTGAACCTAGTCTTAGCTGTAAGCGCTACTTACTTAATAGTAAATAAAAATGCCATACCTGTATTGCAGTGATCCATTCTACCAATGTGGATTGAAGGTTTCTTGCTAGCGAAGATATTGAGTGACGCGCCATGCGCTCAATATCAACCGCGCAATTAATGCATCTCACGGCAAAAAATTAAACACAATTATTATTTTGCAGAAATCAAACTCAAAAATCAAATGTCAATATAGCAGACATTTGCAATTATGTCAGCCAATTGTCAACCTCCAGTAATAGGTGGAGAGCCCAGGGCCGCCAGACATCACTTATTTTCTGACGGATGAAATGTGGACGATTGAGTAGTGTTAGTATGTACTATGATCGTATGCCTACTTGCTAGCTTGGAAAAACGGCCAATTTCCAGGTATGAGGTGATCAAGGTACAAAAAATCATTACTAAGTTCACGTATTTTCTCATGGCTGATTTTCACGTATATTCTAGATAATATAGTTAGAAATAAGTTGTCAATACTCCCAGACACATTCCATGGGCCATTTTGCTTTACGGACACCTTGAACCTGCCAAAATAATGAGTTAAGTTCACGTATTTTCTGACGCTCCATTTTTATATATGTTCTCCAGGCAACTATTTTAAAACCTTTGACAAGACGACAGACAGATCCAAGCGTGGGATCGATTCAGTATCCGATTTTGACTACCATACTCATGTCTCATGCGCGTAGATAATGCTCTCGCGCTTCCACCCAAAGAGATATTAAAATTAATTTAGGGGATGACTGGCCCCTTGTCAAAGGTTTTAAAATAGTTGTCTGGAGAACATATATAAAAATGGAGCGTCAGAAAATACGTGAACTTAACTCATTATTTTGGCGGGTTCAACGTGTCTGTAAAGCAAAATGGCCCACGGAATGTGTCTGGGAGTATTGACAACTTATTTCTAACTATATTATCTAGAACATACGTGAAAATCAGCCATGAGAAAATACGTGAACTTAGTAATGATTTTTTGTACCTTTATCACCTCATACCTGGAAATTGGCCGTTTTTCCAAGCTAGCAAGTAGGCATACGATCATAGTACATACTAACACTACTCAATCGTCCACATTTCATCCGTCAGAAAATAAGTGATGTCTGGCGGCCCTGGGCTCTTAATCTATAATAGCAATGGAGGAAGTAGAAGATTATACAACTTATTTTTATTGTTAATTTATTATGACTACTAATGGCGGAGTTCAGAAGAAAATTAAAATTCTAGTTATGTTTTAATAAATGGAAAACATGTCTTTTCAAGGGACTAAAACCTTGTACAAATAAGAGTATTTTAACCATTTCCGGGGTACATGTTGGCCACCTCCTTTATACTACACTCACGTTCTCTCCGTCGTTTCTTCCTAGTTTCCAAAACACCGATACTTTCTCATGCATATTCCCATCCCTTTCCACGAGGTCGGCTGAGATTGCTCTCAGCACGAGACTGTCCTGCGTCGGCGCTCGTTCGCGACGCTTTGACATCCCGACGTGTACCCACACGATTACATCAACACCCTACATCACATACACTGACTCTTACATGCTTGAACTTAAGAGCTATTTTACAATGCCCTTCACTTTTACAACCGCAAATCTAGGCATCAGTCTTCCACTAACAAAATTAAGCATGCTGCCCAAAAAATATGTTGCCATCCGTAATACCCTAGATTTAATGCTCATTTTGCAGTAGCGTTACTTACTGTCGTATGTAGTAAGATAAATGACAACGTTCGTCATACGCTGATAGACGGCCCGTGTGAGTATGTGAGGTTTTTTCCTCAGGTTTGAATACGCAATATGAAGATATTGATTAGGAATTTCGTGGGGTTTCAAGTGAGGCATTCCTGACATCAGAGGTCGTTGACGGTAGAATGGTCTGGACCTAAATGAAACAAGAATTTGTTTTTATGGTAAACTTGAATCACATACCAAATGTGAACAATTGGTAATTCCTTGGAGAATCCATGTTACACACATGTAAGATTTCCTGGCTCTAACAATAAGTTAAGAAATTTTATAGTTAAATGTCAATCGACAATATGCAGCTCCATTGGTGTATCTGTATGAAGTTGAGAAAAATTTTAATACTTGGGAAACCTACGGTAATTGCAACAATGTGAGAATTTTTGGGTAATAGTGTCGGCTTTACCTATCCAACTGGATAGGTAAAGCCGACGGTCCTGGTTGTTATCCTAAGTTAACAGTCGTAAAGTCATGTCAGAGGTCCTCGGGCATGCAAAATTCCGACACTTAGATCAGGCACTAACCACCGCTAATCTGCACTGAAACAGCATTATGGAGTAAGCTTTAGGGTTCATCAAGAGGAGAGACACGTGCTTAGTCTGTACCTGTACTGTTATGTGTTCTGTGGTAGTGGGTGGACCATCAATAAATACATAAATAACGCTTCACACTCATAGCCCCACACTAGGATTCCCTGTGTCGTGGGTGCCATGGACAACACACAAGACAAGGACATTCACACCCAGACCGAGAACAGAAATTCAAACTCATTATTCAAATTTCCGCCTCGCTGGGAATCAAACTCAGGACCCGTGGCGCGGCAATCCAGCATGGTAACCATTGCGCCACACGGGTCGTCAATGGGTTGAAGCCAAGAGTCGAAGCCAACCTTTCTTGCTAACCCTGCACAACTAATCTTGCAAACAGCAGAAGCAATGGCGCTTAGTATTTTCGAACCTTTCTTTTTGAACCTCGTTAAGCTTCGTACCACATTTCATCTCGACAATATTTGTGCATGGTGGTTATACTTATACTTATTGTTATTATTTTATATTAGCATGATTATCTACCTTATTTTCCTCAAAATGATGCGACTATTACCAGCTTAAAGACGTAAAATTAAACATGTAGTTCATAATAACAACAAAATGGTGCAAAAACTGCGTTAGTAATGAGACTTCAAGCATGAGATAACATACGTTTAACTAAAGGTCAAAGAATTAATTAAAGTAAACCGAATAACAACAACGTATAATGATGATGGTATTCGATTACTATTCCATGAAACTCGATGATCATTATTTTGTCAGTATTTACTATAATTTGGTCCAATATTGGCCATTGACGTCAAATCCATCTTCTTGCTTGTGTAGGCCGTCAAACAACTCGTCGTGTTCCAGCTAGAGGCTTGGAAGCCACTTATGTCTTTCTTTTTCTCCTCTCTTTCTTGGACAGCTACGCATATTTGGTGTCGCTGATGTCCATGGACGAGGAAAGCCACTTACGATGAGGTTGGTCATCAGCTCGTTTGCCGGCTAATTCCATAAAAAAATTCATCAGCATCAGCATTTAGATCAATTTTAAAACAGACAATCTTTACACAAAACATGATACTTTCAACCTCCTAGGCTATCACTAAAATTATCATCTTTTTGTCGGTTTGGGAATTTCAAAGAATAAGTACGAATACAGCATTGAGCCCTGTCATTCATCTCTCCGTGAATTTTATATTCCAGAGACACCTTTCACGGAGGCGCCATTATATTCAAACTTCCCGGACTGAACAAGACGTCAGGGAGATTTAAATACGTCTTTCTCACATATTGCTGCTATAAAACCGGCGTTTTTTAGATTAATATATTTTTTTAAAGCTGACGCTATGTCAACAGGTCATGAAAATTTTATTTCTGGAATTTGACACAGTTATAATTACATTAATTATATGCTATGTTAATTATAGCCACAAGTATTTTTTTTATTTGTAAGCGTTTGCAATACGTCACAGCCATAGGACAATATCCATTATCTTGAAAATATTATGAACAACTAGCTACCAAACCATGGTCACGTGGTCATTAACAATTTCCCTTATAAACACGAACAAAACGTACGAATCAACAATATTTCTTTATTAAATAAAACAACCTACTTACATTAAATATAAGCTTAGGCACTATGCTACAGTGTGACCCTTGATAATTTAGGCCTCAGTGGCTTCAACCCATGAATGGATCATTACTGGGCACGGGTCTTTCTTCTTCAGGAGCCCTAGAGCATACTCTACCACACTGCTCCAGTGCACATTGGTGGAGGGGTTAGTGGCCAACCCGAGTGTCGGAAGTTTTCAAACCACTCGAGGGCTTTCGACATGGATTAACAACTGTTATCTTATGATAACAACTGGGACTGTCTAGGCCTCAGTAATTGTGGAAAATCTCCCGTTTGACAGGGAAAATTTTTGATGACTGTACAGAACTACTAATAGTATTAATGTAAAAGTTTCCTATGGATGTTTGTTATTATTTTACGCAAAAACTATATAACGGATTTTCATAAAATTTAGCACACAGGTAGAAAATGATATTGAATAAGATGTAGGGTACTTATCATCCCGGAAAACGCGGGTATACGTGAAAGAAAGAAAGAAAGAAACATAAGAAAGAAATATACATTGCAACAATGTTTAAAATTGGTGACATATTATTTATACAACAATTTTCAATTGCGTTCGGAGTTGCAGCTACCAAGAAGCCGGAAATGGGTGGCACTCAGAATACGGCTCACTCAAACTTAGTATACGACGTGGGCAAAGTAATATTATGTTTTTTCCGCAAAATTACCAAATCCGCTATTTCTCTGGCCCAACACCCCAGCTCTGAAACAATCGCGCGATGGCCGTTCCTCTGTCCCGTCAATCGCATCATTAATGAAGTGTTGGGCCTGATGTGTGACACACACATATCATTCATTAGCTCTCTTCATCCGCGACAACTACCTTCTGCGTTCGATGCCCGATTGATGCACAATGGACGATTATTCAGAGCGATTGCGCGGGACTCTGATTGTAATAGTAAATTGATGGGTTTGTCGCCTGGTTTTAATAGACTATAACTTAAATATCGATCCAGTAAGGAGGTATAACGGGAAATGGATTTTCGATAAACTTCTCAGAGAAAATACTATGGGTTAGATATAATGTAAGTCTATATTTCTATATTCTAGTCTACTTAGGGGTTTTTTTCTGGTTTTACCTCGAAATGAGATATGTTTTAGTTCTACAAATATACTTAATAGCAGTCGTCTCAAAAGTTTAATAAAATTTAAAAGTCTAATAAGGTCGTCTCAAAAGTAATAAAATCTCCTGTATGTGTCGCAAGTTATTCAAATTCAAATCTCGCAAATTTTTTTTCGACATGTGAGATTTTAACCATTCATTTTTGCGAAATTGACACTCTTCGTACAGAGAGATCGTAGAATTATTTGATTTTGATATAAATGGAAACTAACTAATATTGATATTGCTTATTTTATTTTGTTTTGCACTATGTTGGAACTACAATCCCGACTCCCGACAAAATTTTTCTATGTTATAATTTATTCAAAGATTAAACTTCAATAACAAAAAAATAATAAATTGATCAAATTAAACAAATACAAGATTCAAAGCTCCTCCCAAAATCATGATTACCTCAAGGTTTCTAAATTCACTCCAGACACCCATTTAAATTGAACTTCAAATTCTAATGACCGTCTAGCAATTTATATCTTACCTGTACCTATAGCTACGTTGCAGTAATTTGTCAAATCCAATATCGAAATATCCGAAATAAGAATTTCGTTCGTAGAGCCTGTAATAACGCTGGGGACTTTTGATGTTTTTGTGAAGCATCCAATTTAAAAACTAATTATGGGTTTCCAAGATGACTAGGCCATGATCAAGGAGGGACCTACAATGCCATCACAAAGAACATAATTTCGTCGTGTTAGCACGAGTAGGTGACAAAAAAGCATGATTAATGATCGGCTTTAGTTCTCACAAAAGAACTGTCAGTTTGTTCTTTTAAATTCGTCTTCATTTCGCTTCGTTGGAAACGATTCCGAGTTTTGTATCGATTCGAATCGGAATTTTTATTTAATTAAGTTGTTTAAGGAATTTGTGACGGAAGTCTTATTGTGGTCTCCATTAATTGTAATTGTACGTCAGGCTGTACTGTTGTGACAGCAGTCTTTATAGGCTCGATTTAATTTGGTCCTAGGTTCAGTATTTTCTTAATAATTAGATTTGGTTTGGACAGTTCATAATCAACTCAAATAAGTCATCACTTATAACAAATTCGTGACTTCCTAGCCGAATTGCTTATTTTCAAGACCAAAAATGTCATGTCATACAGAGTATTCAATTGAAACTGCGTCCGTGACATGTGGACAGTCGAAGCTAACGTTAGCCATGACCTTTCGCGGTTGTGAACGAACAAGAGCGGTCGTGACATCTAAGTAACCATTGAGGTCGTAATCAATGACGGAAGTTGAAACTTGACACACTGGCGGAAGAGTAGAAGACTTAAATTGGGACGAAACTGTCCACGCATTCACACATTAGGTATACACGGGAAGGAAATACCTTTAGCTGGCCATACACGATGATGTGTACTTGTCAAGTTTGCAGTTTGACTTGATACAGCATCCAGTTTGCATGTGATAGCTATATGGTTAGATGGCCATACCGTGGCCAATATACACAGTCAAGTTTACTGGATGCCGCATCAAGTCCTCTGCAAACTTGACGACTATACTTGATCGTGTATGACCATATTATACTCTAAGGCTTATAGGTATAACACACACAGTTTCTTGGTATTTTTACCTAAAAAGTTTTCCGGGAGTTTTGAAAATGGGTAATTTTAGAGATTTCGGTGTGTTCTTTCCGAATGCGACGACAGTGCCAGCGCTCTTACGACCTAAAGTACTCGTAGTTGTAAAGCCTACTGTCCACGGCACTTGACGATTGAATGAAACATAACGATGGCGCACCTTGGACCAATTTCGTACTTTTATACGCAAGATGCAAGCAAGCAACAATTTTTGTGCGTATGACGTGCGTCTAGTAGATAGAAGGCCTAAAGCTCCTATTTGGAGCTTTAAAACGCTAATAATATAGGTATTTGTACTTCAATTTGTATGTAGCGGTAAAATATACGTCATCAATGTACTTAATATAGTGGAAGGAATAATTCTTGACTTTGAATACAGTTATGACATTTTTAGCAAAGCATAACGCGTCAATTATTTATCTAATGATTTGCTAAATTTATTTTCCTCGTCGTACACTCAAATGTGTTTTTACCCAACTAACTAATTAGGTTTTTATCGTACGTCTTTATGTTATCTTGTTATTTTTATTTTATTGTTGTAAATAAGATAATTTAAATACCTACTTTAATTGAGCCTTAAGTTTTTAATTCAAAAAGTATGTAGAATTTAATAAAATATTCATACACTCATACTTAAGTGAATAACTTAATCACAATTGTTAATATTCAAGTGGAAATAAGAAACACTGGTATATTTATTATTTATACAGGCCATCATTTATAAGGCTAAACCCTTAGTCACTAAGGAACCCTTTCAGTCATTGGACCAAAGCCTATATCTCTTTCGCGTGATGGTTCTGCATAACGGATAATATGACTCCAGGTCAAAAACACTTGGTGTACTTCGGACTATGGCATCCAATGTAATCCCGACTCACGTTTAATATAGAGTTATTCACCTGGCTAGTTACCTCTCCTTCTAGAATCCACCGTATGTCATTTAAAGTATCTAACGTCCCAACTCAGAGTCACTAACGGTTACCTAAATCGCTCCTTAGTACAGATTTGTATGGCAATTCTTTACTAAGGAGCGATTAAAGTAACCGTTAGTGACTCAGAGTTGGGGCGTTAGAACCAGAAAACCTTAAAGTTTTCCCGCTTACCGAGCCTCAGCCATTTTCCTCATATAGCAGATGGACAGTAACGACCATTTACCTTCCCTAGGCTAAGCTCATTTGCCGGTTTCTATAAAAAATACATCTAACTAAATAAGAACCATTAAAGTCTGAGACAAGTGGATCTCGAACTGGACTTATCGAGTCATGGTTTGTCAATTACGGACCCATTGTGCGGTGAGCGACGCGAGCGATCGTATCTCTGGATAGATGCCGGCTGGATATGTGGAGATTGGGAGATTTAGATGACACCGAGATGCTTGGCATTATATGAGTGTTTATAGCTTTAATTATCTGTATATAGCTTTGAGTGAATGAGTGTGTATAGAGTTAGATCTGCTTCGTTCTGTACCAGTAAGTACTCTTCTGTACAGTATAATCGTAGTTAAGAATCTACAATCTTAAAGTGTCATCCTGATAAAAGTTTCTCCGTCGATCTATGCAACTGGCTCGTAATATCAGCGTACAAAATAAATACCGCGAGTTCTTGTATCATAGTTTAATGACAATGTGTTCACTTCACGATGAGTTAAGTTTAAATCAATTTGTAAATCTGTAAATCTTTCCAGAGCCTTGGATTTTTTTAATGTTTTAAGATTATTATTATAGATAATTACTTATAAATTTTTAGTTTTGTTTAATTTATATTTTTTAATTAGTTTAAAAACGAAAAAAGTGTTTTTTTTTTCTATTTTCCATTCACCACTATTGTTTCTTGTTATTATAATATACTTTTTGACGAATCATGTTTAAGTATCTCATTCTTTCTTTACTTTTTATTTTTGCTAAGTTTCAAGAAGCTCAGAGTTTGTTTCTAATTGAAGCCGTGTGTGCAAACTAAACTTAGGTATGCAATCTTTTCCATATACATATTCGTACTCTTAAGACAACGCAATGTTTTTCCTTCATCGATTATAAGTATCGTTTAATTAATTACCTATAATTTGATTAATAATATAATTAATTTAAGCAATAAAAGGTGGTGGTAACTGATTAGGCAAAACAATATGAAAGATTGAATTTTTCCATAAAAGTCAGTCGTCCATTTTGTCAATCGTCGTGCAAGGTATTATTAGCGCTAAGTTTATAGGTACCTTATTCTAAGCACTTACATAAACACCAAGAAAAAACATTTACCTCACAAGCAATTAAGGAACCAATTTATCAACCGATCGGTTATAGAATTATGATCATTCGATCACTTTAATGAAGAGGATGCATTAGTAGAAACATTTTACGAGCCTTGACACTCGGGTCACGAGAGATCGTATCCATGATGTCATCTTGTCTCAGGAAGCTGCACAATCACGATATTTATTTACAATCGTACACCCAACCGCAAAGCACTTACCTTCCTGACAATTGCTCAAAGGATTGTAACTTTTATTGCTATGGGCTAAAGATTCAAGAAAGTTGGCGGTTCCTAATAATGGTGTTACTTATGTTATTGGTGACGGGGAAAATCAAGTGTTGAGGAAATAATGTGGTTGTCACAAGATCACGAGTGGACATCGTCGTGAGTCAGTTGTATTAAGTTAAGTACCATCGAATACTTGCAAGTGTTGAGGATGAAGATTATGAGGCACTGAACTCAATAAGAAATATTGTAATATTTTAAAAATATTTCAAGTACCAGCTTGTATTAGAGTAATAAAGAATTGTACTGCCTAACTAAGGGATTCAAATGGATGAACAAAATGGGCGAATGGAATTTAGTCATTGGTCATTATAATTGGTAATTATGACAATTATACAATGGATTAAGTAATGGGACAAATCTGACAAAGAGAATAAAATATCTACGATGCACAATGGTGATAGTGATAAGAATAATATTTCAATGTATGTAGCTGTTTAGAATAGGATTTTTGGGAAGGCCAACTGATTGAAATAACTGAATATTTGAAACTTTCAGAGAGGCAGTTTTAGTCAAAGACATGTTTCCTCTTACGTTATCCAAAGGACCAAAGCACTGTGACCAAAGCGATGAGATTTTGTCATGAACCAATTTGAACGCAAACAACATTGATTGACTCTGTCCATCATTGAAGATTGAACGAGTTGCTGATAGACGCTTTTACTTTCTCCCGTCTCCTATCATCTCCTGGTTCTAGCTGCGTGTCTGTCTTTATTGCTTTGCTCGCTGTTTATTGATGTGTGTAATTTCTGAAAACACTCATAGGCCACATCTGCAGTTATTTGAGGTAGGTACCTATATAATTTTTCGATCGTTAGTGATCCTAAATAGTCGACTATTGACAAGAAGAGCATTTCCAGGTTTCGGAAAGCACGTTCAGCCATCGTCGCATAAAGATGAAACTACGAAATTTGCGTTGGCCTTTAATTTTTAATATTTAAAAGAAAACTGGAGCACCATGGAAAAATAGCAGTATTGGCTTCTACACATTATGGCCCTGTAGTTGAGGAAGCCCAGAGCATTCACCACTTTGTTCCAGTACGGATTTATGGAGGATAACTGAGATAGAATAGAATAATCGTATAGTGGGCTGCTAATGGATTGAGAACATCTTGTTGGTAAGTAAGTTCGTTAAAAATCACTTGCACTCTGTGTTTAAATATAAAGTTAAGTACATCATCATAACTGTACGAGTACCTACTGATTCGAAAAGAGATTCATGACTAATCTTCTTATATATAAAATTCTCGTGTCACAATGTTAGTTACCATACTCCTCTGAAACGGCTTGACCGATTTTTATGAAATTTTATATGCATATTCAGTAGGTCTGAGAATCGGCTACTATCTATTTTTAATACCCTAAGTGATAAGGGTTGTTCACCCCTAACAATTTTATTTTTTATTTTTGGACAATTTTTTTTATAATGTGGCATTCAAATACAACCCTAAATTTTCACCCTTCTATCACCAACCCCTATTTTTTAATAGTAATTTTAGTAATTTAATCATTTTTCATCCCGCTCGATAACAGATCAATTGTTAGGCGATACGAAGTTCGCCCGGTCAGCTAGTATTTCTCTAAAATTAAATGTCAAAAAATCTTTAATTAAGAATAATGTACATACAATTCATCGTCTTCCTATTATGTTCTTTTACGATTACAATGCAAAATTGTAACTTAATGCGTAATACAACTATCAAGAAACATAGAATGAAGTTGTTCGTATGATCTACGTCACGTTTCATTACGTCATCTCATTATGCTCCATATGACGGGGTTAGTTTCCCAATGAGTACATCGATAAAATTGTATCGAGTGACCACAAAACTATCAACTACGAGATCTCAGACTATAAAAGACTTGGCGTATAGTAAACGAGCAGCGAACTATAAAAAAATTCGAAATCAGTCGTTTTTGCTTGTGTCCAAGTGTGAATGAATGAAGTGTCAATGATTTCTATACTTTAGAGATGACATCGTCACTACTCATAGTTCACCACAACGATAATTTCTTTATCAGTCTTTAAGCCAGGCTCTAGATGAGAGGGATTCTTTTGTCCAACTCTTTTGTCTTCAACTGCCATGAGACTGAGTGGCAAAGTATGCTTTTAGCTCACAGGCTACCATTTGTTCTGTTACGTAAGTAAGATTCAATAAATAAAACTCAACTCAACACTTGATTTCACATATAATGCAGCTCGCCCAGCTATGTAAAACAGGTAGACTATCTGAATGCTTTACTCGAAGTTATTAACGCTTATCTCTTGCTAGTTACTCGTCGTGTGTGTGACTGATTAATACAGCAATACTGTCACAGATCCTGACTCCAATTAAATTGTTTCGCGATACAATCGTGAGCTGACGTCACCGCGATAAAATACCACAATCATATCAACAATAGTATGGGAAAACAATTGTAACAAATACCTTGGACTTTACTGACTTGATTATATTGCAAAGATATTTTTAGAATTTTTAATAATATGCACTTTGCAAGTCGGTATGCTTATTCAATAGCACCTTATCCAATTCAAGTTCTTTCAAAGATGGAGCCAAATAGGCGTTGTAAAAGCATGAGTTAATAATGAGGTCTCGGCATACCTATGCACTTCCTTATTTTGAACCTTCTGGCGAATTCCTGCCGAAGGGGTTTTAATATTGTGTAGGCTTTCAAGTATAAAAATAATTCTCAAGCATTGAAGTACTATTACTAGCGTATAGAACAGACGTCCCGAACAACACGTATGTCCCAATGCATTGGCGCCACGTGGCTTCTATCTTCAATGGATTCGTCCGATTTCGAAAGGAGAACCGGGGCTCAATTTTGAAATTCGAACTCCCCGGGCGGGACACACATTTTGTTCGAGATGTCTGTTCTATGACATTATTCTTCCCTCCTACTCCCAAAAAAAAAAGAATGAGTTTGTTTATCAAGCAAGTTATCAAGTACTTAAATACCATAAGCAATAGTCAATAGCAAACACCACAAGAATATATCAAGCATTTTATCGAACTATGAATAACATAACGCTTAACAATACAAATATCAATTGAGGTGTGGCTCAAGGAAAGCTCGTTAAAGCGCGATACATATCTACCTTGTTCACAGACCTTCATAGAAAAAACCTTATCTGTCATCATCTACATACAAACTCACACCCGGACCTATAGTCAATAGTGACTGTCACAAAAATTTTAATCAGTTAAATAGGAGTCTAGAGTTCAATAATTCAAGGTAAACAAAACAATGAGATTATTGAGAATGTCGTTTCTTAGTCAATACTTGAATGTGAATAATACACAGATAGATCCCTGATTATAATAAGTTATGAATAGATAAAGTTATTCATATATTAATGTTACAAGTTGAGTAAATAATATAATTATCAAACACATGTTAGCTTAAACCACTTAACTTGAATGTAATCGCTACTTACCATTGTGAGATTGCCACTGTTTCCTATAATCTCTTGGTATTATCAATCAGTTTTTATTCTTCGTCTGTATATTGTATTTATTTGTATATTTTCTTATGTATTTATGAAAAATATATTGTATTTATTTGTATTTTTTACTTTATATTTATGTAAAATATATTGTAACGGGACTTATTTTCTAACTCAACCACCTGTAATAAAATGTGAAAATGCACGATGAAAAATATTATAATATTTCTTGATAACTCATTCAACTTAATCAAATTGATCTAACTCATTTGGCAATGATGGTGTGGTGACAATGGCATTAATTTCACAGAAAAACGTGCGTTTTTTTGTTTCGGTTTTGTCTTGGTAATGTCGTTTAATTCACAACTTCAACATGCAATTATCACGAACAAAAATTAAATGTGAGTTTCTTTATTGCGTGTGTGGCGTAATATCTACGTACGCACGATAAGAATCAAACGAAAATACTATTGTGGAAAAAAAATCCTAGTCCGTAACTGATTTAAATGGCCACTTGTGAGGTGACTTATCTGCTTATTTGTCAGCATTTTAAATAAAAAATATCATCTGGTTGAAAGCTAAGGTTTCTTGTATGGCGAACGAATGCTCTAGTTAGCCACGCATTCGCCTTCGTCCCCGCTAGCCTTCCAGCATAATATTTACTCGGGCGGCCGCGCGACCGACCAGCTCTCATCATTTACATAATAACACCTTGTATGGCATTGTGAGTGGTTTAAGTTATAAGCGACTGTAGCCTAGTTGGTAGCGACCCTGACTTCGAAGCGAGGGGTCCCGGGTTTGATTCCCGGCGATGTGTTATACATGTCGTCCATGCCAACCGCGATACAGGTAACTACTGCGGGAGGTATGAGTGTGTAATCCTTTATTTATTACTATTTATTTATTAAACTATACTATATTCGTTACTTCGTTTTTACTTGCGACACAATTTCTTTCACAATTTGAAGTGTTTTGCCTTTCTTGGGATTCAGTTGTTGGCGTTGTTGGCGTTTAGTGGAGATCACGGCAGAGTATGAAGGTCTATTTAAAGTTTACAAAGGCTCGGGTTTCTTCATCTGAGTAGGTGACACTCCACCATTATCAAAATCCAATAGTATTTTGCTTGATGCAATAAACTTGTAAACAGTGTCTATTTCATTGTGATATCAAAGAAGATAGTTCACAGTAAGTTTTTATACCTACGTGTTTAATTTTACATATTATAGTTTTATTATTCCTAGCTCAAACGTGTTCTTTGTCCAAGTGAAATGTGCTACGGGATTCGATCAGAAGGCAGGGTCACTGCCAAGTTTAAGGGTTTGTAGTGGCGTGTTACCTTACAACTATTAAAAAAATATTACTTAACTACAATATAGGTGAAATACGCAAGGCTCAGCTTTCGCTCAAAACTTGCACCAAAACCTTGGTATTCTAATTCTGAGCGGAGTTTCCCTTTAAAATGCCGAATATTCGACATTAGACAGATCGCAGGAGATATCTGGTCGACGGCCGCATTGTTCTTTGTACCTATGTTATTACGTGTATCTCGCTTTTTGTATCTGTACCTATCGTTCAATCGGTCATTGTTTTTGATGGAATGAGATACGCCTTCTAAAATAGTTTGGTTAGAGTTAAATTGGGTTGAAAATATTGTTTATTTCGGTCTTGTTATGAATGGCTTCCACTTTTCGTATACTACTATACTACTAACGTTACGTATTTTGTATGGCGATATTGTGGACCGTGGTCACAGCAAAATTGAATTATTTTAATTTGTGTTCAATTATGTTATTTTTAGATGAAATCAGTAATAATCCTTTATTAATGACTTTCATAATTTTTGTCCGTTTGTACGTTTATTCTCGGTAATCTCAGATTTAAACGTTTAACTAATGTGCATGCAGTTTTCTCTGACGTATCGTACCTAATAAAAGCTTATTTAAATAATCCTCTAAAAACATTTTCCCTAGTGTGGGAAGGTACTAAGACTGAGAACAATGGTTTATAGTTCTATACTAAGGCTTTGATCAGACTTAAAATTATACAAAAAAATTAGGATCCAAAATCAATCTTAATATTAGTCGTTTTATATGACTTTTGAAGTTATTTGTATTAACAAATACAAATGTCAGTCATTTAATACATTTGAATATTGTTTGAGTAAAGTCCAAATCTAAGTTCTCTTTATAAATATCTCAACCTGACATATTCCGAAGCGATCAATCAATCAATCATATCAATCATATCGATCATCAATCAATCATATCGAACAGAATACACTTACCAGTACATGCAAATAAGAAAGTATGTTAAATCCAAACCTAATTCGGATGTGACATCCCTACACTCGATTCTCATCAAATTATAGACAGGTGTAACCCGAGTGGGGCGATACTTGTCTTATAACCGACCATGACCGGGTCTAACCCATCGCACATCATGCACTTCCTTCTGATGCAATTATTTACAAAGTAGTTTTACGTTTTAGAGCTATAAGTAATGAACAAGTGTGCAAGCCACGTCCTTTGTTTATGTATAGCCGACAATCTCCAAGCCACCTGTTGGTATGTATAATAGTTACCGTTGCAACGTCATAGGCATCAACTATGCAGAACAAGAAAGAAGACATAAGACAAGAAAAAATAAGTACTTACCCTAAGTCGTATAACACGTTGGTACGAGTATAGTATACATACACTTGAAAACATTACTAATGAATGAAGTGTAGTATCGTAGGTTATACCCAGTTCTGGAATCCTGCGAATCAATCCAGTCCAGTGCTGGACTCGATTGTATCGTCTACATTATTCCAGTCATTTAGAAGCTGTGACAATGATTTCAAGAAGAAAATGTATCAAACGGCACTGGATTGGCCGTCTATATTATTCCAGTTGCACTGGATTGGTCGCACTGGATTCAAAAGTAGACCGCCAATCCAGTTACTGGACTGGAATGCTCACTGGATTCAGTGCATTCCAGTACCGGTTTATATTATTCCAGTAGCAATCCAGCGCTGGATTCGATCGCTGGACTGGAATAATGTAAACCGGGCATTATGTCACAATAAGAAGCTAACCACCGACACCGTACCATACTTTCGATGTTTTCGTGCCTAATATTCACTATCGCAATAACTGTTCCACAGCTGGGCTCAGGTCCCCATTGTGTGAGGAGTACCTTCCAGGGTCTAACACGTTGGTCAAGTGAGGGTTGGCAGACTTTACACACCTTCGAAAACACTAAGGAGAACTCTAATCAGGTTTTCTGACGATGATTTCTTCACCGAAATTAATAGCTGTTAGTTTGAAAAGAGTGAACAAAATTCGATGCTATGTTTATTGAGATGTTTTACGCTATAGTCATTGACATGTTCGACGCTTTACTTTGTCATGTTAGCCGTCGTGCTTCAAGTTAACATTAGCCGTTAGCCGCTTAGTTAACATGTTAGCCGTCATGTCTCGAGTTGACATGTTTAGCCGTCGAGTCTTGAGTTAAATAATCTATCGTGTCTAAAGTTGACATGCTATATAGCCGTTGTGTTGAAGTTGAAAAGTACTGACTGGCTATTTACTTGCAGGTGTTTCTCAATTTTTCTTTCTTTTCGTTCTTTGAATAAATCGATAAAACTTGAGGAAAATAAAACAAAACATAACAAAACATTTTGACAAAAAATAAACGATTTCAAAATTAGAGATAACTCAAAAACTACTTGTCAGATCTTGCTCAAAAAGTGTGACTAAGTTTTTAATCGAAAAATGATGCTTGTAATAAAGCATCAGAGTTCGGTTAAAAAAAGAATCATCAAAATAGGTTCACCCAGTCGAAAGTTCTGAGGTAACATACATAAAAAAATACAGTCGAATTTAGTACCTCCTCCTTTTGTGAAGTAGGTTAAAATTATATAATATTATATAATATATAACATTATTATTTTCTAAGTAATCAATAAGTAACTTACCTAAAAAGACACTAATTAAGGACGCTGCAACAAAATTTTAAAAGCACATGCAAAAGAAGGAAACTGTTTCTTAATCGTACTAATTACAGCCAGTATAAAAATTTTGTCACTCTCTCTCTCTCTCTCTCTCTCTCTCTCTCTCGTAGTACACTCTTGTCCTAATTCATGTACATTCAAGTACACATTGTGTAGCATGTCGAAACGGTATGTCTTTGCAACGTTGGACAGTCGCGGTCATTAAATCTTGCCGCTCTGTTACACGATGTCCGTCGTATTGTATAGCGGCACCTATAACAGGACTGCGAATGGGAGTACATTCGTATCTGTCTTTCGAGCGACTACGCCAGTGAGGCATTTAGATGTCACGACTGCATTACGATCTTGTTATTTATTTGTTGTTTTTTATCGTATCGTACATAGTCTTATGAATATAATCTAACATTTTAACAAAAAAATAACCGACTTCAAATGAAGTACATTGTACTTTTGACATGGATATCATTGTCAGATCTCGCTCAAATTTATGTGGGACTACACGACAAACACCAGCTTTCAATTAAAAAAAGTCATCGAAATCGGTTGGCGCGCTATTGAGTTATTCGTCCATTTATCGCGCACATACTTAATGCAAATTTAAGACTTATATGATTTTGACATGGATGCCATTGTCAGATCTCGTTCAAATTTATGTGGGACCACACGACAAGCACCAGCTTTCGATTAAAACAAAAATCATCTAAATCGGTTCACCCAGTCCAAAGTTCTGAGGTAACAAACATAAAAAAAATACAGTCGAATTGAGAACCTCCTCTTTTTTTTGAAGTCGGTTAATTATGATGAGAAGGGGTCACCGTCATCCAAGATCTTAATATCATTTCACACTTTTTGCTGCTTCGATAATAATATTTTGCTGGTCACAAAGAAAGTAAGAATAACTAAGAAAACTTAAGGAATATAGGTACTCGTACATATAATATTCCGTAGTGTCAGAATGTAATATAAAATAACATTTTTACTACTATTACTTTGTAATCTTTTGCTTTAACAAAGCACAGCTGTACCTACTGGAAATGGTAAGGTTAAAGTTTACAAGAGAGAAGAATTGCAAAAATTTTATTGAACCATTGAAAAGTAACCCTTTTTGGCTATTTAAAATTAGAGAAAAAGATGAAAGGAGTACAAAAACATACCTAGGAGGATCCTTTGACCAAAATTACTAATAATGACTCAGATACTAATGAATACCTAATAATAACAATATAATAATATAAAATATTTAAAATATATATTATACGAGTCACCGCTCTCGCTTTGCTTTGGTTTTCTTTATTTTTTACACCTTGGGTTACATTATTGGAGTTTTATTAAGGATCCCTAATATTTTTGAAAATATAATATAGCCTGTGTCACCCGGCGATAGTGTAGCTTCCCAACAGTGAAAGAATTTTTCAAATCGGTTCGGTAGTTTCGAAGCCTATTCAATGCAAAAAAACAATCAAATCTTTCCTCTTTATAATATTAATATAGATTAAAAATCGTAACATATAAATGACATGTATAATTACCGCCGAGATTTGAGCTGGACCAGCGCTGCACGGAGATCGCTCTAACGCCATCAATAACAAATTACTTTTGTTATTATTTCTATAGTCAATATTATTATGAGATTTGTCTTAATATGTTATTACTCGATGTGACGTTTAACAGAAGGGTATTTTTTACATCGTCACGGTCATACTTTATATCTGGGCATTGACGGTTAGAAAATTACTTTTTAAGTGAGTTTTACCATGGACATTCGGAACAAGCCACTAATATATATATACATGTATAATACTGAGAAGGAAGTGTTATTAGTCTCTTTAACTTTGTAATTGAAACATGTTAAAACATTTCATGTTTTATGCACAGACTTAAAAAAAGAACAGACGGATTCTCACCAAAAAATTCAGTGAGGCACCCATAGTAATACCAACTCTTTATACGTACAAGTATGACACGCACACATTGACACCATGATGTTATAATCGGCCGCCATCACCGCGTCGGACTGCACTAAAAATTACGCATACATGGTAAGCAGGCGGCGTCACTTTCGATAAGACAAGGTGATGTCCTGGTTATTTTGACGTCCGTGGTTTTATGATCCTAAGTAAGTACGTAAAACCTGACAAGTGTCGACTTCGAAGATTTTATACCCGACCCCCTAACCATGATCTATGTGAATAGGACAAATACTGGTATTAAATACATCCTCGATACAAAGAACTGTTGACATATTATCAACAGTTAAAATAATAATTATTTAAGCATAAAACATTTTTTGTCTTTTTCTTTTCAATTACTTGGCCGACAACGCATCAGTGATGGCTTTGGTATCGCTGATGTCCATGGGCGACGCTAGCCACTTACCATCAGATGGAGAGTCATCGCGTTTGCCAGCTATTTCCATAAAAAAATATCCACAAAATACAGAAGTAGCTGAAATTGACTTAGGTATAACAAAAAACAACAATAAGCGCAGGCATTTAAGTTGCTACCAGTGTAAAGTACATACCAGTAAATAGGGTATCAAAGTCATTAAGCAGTAGGCCTTTTCTATAATGTTCTTAGATTGGCGAATTATTTAAAAGCTTCAAATAAATCTTGAGCTTTATCCTCAGTTGCATGTGCACGTCTCAAACGATTTGTTCTGGCTATTACAGCGGATAGCATCGCTTGCGTCTAGTTTCCTCGATGGACGACCGCTTTTATGGTGCAAGTCACAGGAGATGCTTATATTTTATGATTTAATAAAACATCTGCGATTAAAAGTAACATTTTGAAATTATAATTGATCTGAAAGTGATGCTAATAATCCTACTATAAACAGGTATATCCGAACCTTATACTACCCTTAGGATGCTTTCAACCCCTACTTTCATTGTTTTTGTAGTCCCTACTTCTAGGTACGTGAGTTATTTTGCAAATACGAACATGAATTATTTAACTATGATTGGCTTCAACCCACTAATGGCCCGCTACTGAGCACGGGTCTCTTCTCCTGAGGAGGTCTAGAGCATACTTCATCACGCACTAATGATTAACAATTTCAAAATATTGAAATCTACTAAGACCATCAACATAAATTTTATTTTTTAGAGTCCAGTGGAACATATTGTCTATGCATCGTGTCTACGCAGAGCATATTACTATCTCCAGCCGCAAACATCACTACCGCCGAGGCACGCGAGCGCTCAGCTCCCCATTCGTCGCCGACGGCCGGCTTTACGGCCGCCACTCGACCGAAATCTCCCGTCCTGCATGCGCATCCTACGTCACTTCATTTCTGTAATACCTGCCTTTACTAATAAAATACTAAAAATATTTTAATTACGTGAAATTACGAGTTTTAGTGCAATTGACTTTTTCTAAAACCAGGTAAAATTTTATGTATGAAGGGGGAGGGGGAGTCACAGAAATCTTATGTGCTCTTACATGGGGGTAGAAGGGGTCAAAAATGGCAAAAACTGTCCTTACGTAACTAATGAATGGCCCCTTACGGTTTTATTAAAATTAGTCATGAAACTTTCTTCAACCCCGCAATTTTAACGTCATCTCTTCATAATCAATGAAATATTCCTGTGACGTGTGTTCCCGTCATCGTATTATGAGTATTAGTCACCATAAATTGCTAAGTCAAAAACCTCCGCTATAACGCTAACCGCTATAACCTCATAGCTTGCCCCACCCGAGAGTCGAATAAGCTACGGGCGTCCCCGCGGTGCCGCGGTGTTCCGATATCAATAACGCCGATGGCCGTTAATTGATCGACCGTGGTGACATTTCACGTCGCTTCACACGGGCGGCGTCTTTCATCTCTCCGCCATCTTGATTGCCACACCACAAAGGACACCGCCGCACTTAATTCGTACGTACAACTATGTGACAGTTGTCTATTATGGCCTTATTTGAGGTCGCAGGTTCTTTAATTACGTCCATGGTCTAATTGGATTCGAATCAGTTATGAAAGTACGCGAAAGATGTTTGGTGGATTCCGGGCGTTGTTTTGGAGTTAACTATGTACTTATGTTGTGTTTTTATGGTTTTAATTTGTTTTATTATGGTGTACGTTAAAAGTTATTGACTCATGTCTGTCTAATGTCTCTCACATTTAATGGGTTAGGTCAACCACAAATCTTAGCACATACAGTGAATTATATGTAGTTCTATCGCTGAGCACATATTTTACAGACGCCATACTACGTGTTTGGGTACTTTGAAGGTACGTTATGATAATACGATATAATAATATACGATTTTTTTCTGTCGAAATAATTATGCGTCATGATATAAAAGTATCTATACAAATATGAAATTCAAAATTAAAATTAGAACAAATCTACTCATTCATTAAAGAGTTAAATATTCCGGAACTACATAATGAAAAATTTTCTATTTCTATTTTTAAAATTAAACTCTTAGGTAACTAAGAGTTTGAACTGAAAAAAGCATTGCTTGATTCACGTGACTAGAAGTAGTGGATTTTGATGTGATTTTTTTACTATCATAGATCCGTGACCTGCTAATAAAAATCGAGATACTTTTTCAAACATTAATAAACATACGCTCATTTTAATTACAGTTACTAGACGTTATTAAGGCTCGATCTCCACTTTTAATCAAAATACTTATACGCTATTGTCTCGCTCACTCGCCGGGCGTATAAAGAGACCGAAACATTTTTCTAATTTCTTTTTTTTCTGTATATTAGGAGCAGAGACATCCCCGCCATAAAAAGGCAATTAGGGTAATTGAAGCAGGTGGTCGCTTCGTCATGATGGTCACCGTATCATCATAGGTTCTGTTGTCCCTTGTCGAGACTCGAGACTGCATTGAACCCTTTAGATATCGTTTTATATAGGCAATTGGACAGTTACTAGCGATTAAGCTACAAATTTTATTTTTGTAGTTATCCAGTATTAAAGTTAAGGTATTTTACAATGATTTTGTAGTGAGAATATTTTGCCAAATATGGTTTAAATATACAAATATTTTCACGTGACTAATTTAATTACATATCTATTTTACAAACACAGAAGTACTATTCGAGTCAGGAAAGACGTGAATTGAAGTGCATCCACATGGAAGTGATTAGTTTGAAGAATTGATTCAATACATATATTAAAACTAGGAAATCGCCCTCGCTTCGCTTTAGGAAAATTAGTAAAAAAAATTATAGCCTATATTACCCGGGGATAGTGTAGCTTCCCAATAGTGAAAGAATTTTTCAAATCGGTTCGGTAGTTTCGGAGCCTATTCAATGCAAACAATCAAATCTTTCCTCTTTATAATATTAGTATAGAAGTATAGATAATGAGTAGAGGTACCTGTATTAAAACAAGTGACACTGATGACAGTATAAAAAACAAAAATAAACAAAGCGCTAAAACAAAAAAGAAGAGTGTATATTCTACTTCTACTTTCTTCTACTTTAATTGATAAAGATAACAGATAACATTCTCTACCAGAATCCGTTTGGATTCTCCAACTCTTCAAAACTTGTCAAGTGAAGGTGATTTACGAGTTCCCGAGTATAAATACAGCGTGCTCCAAATGGCGATCGCCAGCGCATACATCATTCTGTTGCCCTGTGGTAATGTCAAAAGTTTCAGCATTTCTGTTATTTGCGGAACTGGAATACGGAATTTTGTAATATTTATTTAGAACTCGTAAAAATATTACGTGCTATTTATGTAATGTTTACTTGCTGCTTAGTTTTATCTGTTCCAGAATTTATCAATTCTCTTAATTTCCGCAAGGAATTTGATTTATTTGGTTTGCCCCTGAGGATTTTTTCGCGTTTATCAATAGTTAAGTAACTGGGTTTCTCAAAATAATTGTTGTGATCAAATAAAATTTTATAGTATTTCAGATTTATAGAAAATGTCCTTTATTGAAGGTAGGTAGATAGTATTTTTTTAATTTAACTTATGTCGAAATAAGTGGGTAAGTATCTATTTACGGAAATTTTATTTTCAACAAGTGGTTAACTAATTTCATATAAGAAACGATGTAACATTTAGTACTTAGTACATGTACATGAACCCATTTAAATACAAAAAAAAGTTAATAAGGTGTCCTAGTCTTTGAAAAACCGGCCAATCTATACAACATTAGACACTATAATATTATAACCTTTTTTAGCTTCACCTATCCCGCCTGTTGCCGTTATTAATATCAAGCAAAAAACGGCATGCTATAGCGGCAGCAGAAATACAAGATCTGTGAAAATTTCAACTGTCTAGCTATCACGGTTTATGAGATACAGACTGGTGACAGACAGACAGACGGACAATGGAGTCTTAGAAATAGGGTACTGTTTTTACACTTTGGGGAACCCTAATGTAGAAATAATACGATTTAAAGAGATAATAATTAAACTGTTTATTCAAAAAGTGCAAGTATGCTATCATTGACAATGCAATACCACGTAGGAAGTAAAGTGGCGCCACGAGCAGCCCAAAGAGAAAACTAAAAACATTTTGAAAGACAAAGGCGTTAATTACATTCTTCCAACACCTAAAAAACATCAACCTGTATCCAATACGGTGACAGTATTCCCCGTACTAATGTAAAATGTTTCCAGGATTAGTCTCGGAGGCGGAACTGGAACCGAATTACGCGAATCCGCCATAAATCCGAGACAAGTGTCCCGTGTAATGACAAACGCGTGTGGCCACCGGATGGCCGTCAATAGGACGTTGTCGATATGTAGCAAAGCATGACTGAATATGAAGCATTCAGCTTACATCAACATTAGCATTTGAATCGTAAAATTTAACTAAATATTCAGTTGCGTACCGTTTCTATTTGCAAACGTTATCGTTATACCTAATTTAGTTTCATAACAAAATTTTATACACATGTGACAATTTTAGTATGATAAGGGCGGTCACGCTCAGTATTTTGTGCGTCGATTTCTTTCCAACATGGATTATAATTTTTTCCATTAAGACAATTTTCATCCCATTTTCATGCATTTCTAATTTCGTAGATGCGATTTTGTTTTGATCAAAAAAGTTAAGTATTACTTTTCGCAAGATGGTTGAAGTAACTATTTCAACCACCTTGCGAAAAGCCGTGACTTATGTGATTTTGGACCAGTAACATACAATTAAGGGATTTATGATACCTTAAATAAACAAAACCAGTTTTAAAAAGGAAATTAATGGTTGACTCATAAATGTATCAGTAGGACAGTATGCTATATTTTAGTTCATGACAAAGAAAAAATAATTCAAACTCCGTCAAAACTTTAACAGCCAACCCCACGCGTTGAACACTTTTTGTCCGCAAATTATTGCTAAAAACAACATAAAACAAAGTGAAATAATTAAACTAACGATTTACTGTACCAGAGTTTAGTTTTACGATTTACTAGACTAGTGTTTGTTTGAAGAGAAAAATTTTTTCTCATCATTGAAGTATTATAATATTACTAGCGTATAGAACCGACACCGCGAACACCATGTATGTCCCAATGCATTGGCGCCACGTGGCTTCAATCTTCAATGGATTCGTTCGATTTTGAAAGGAAAACCGGGGCTCAGTTTTGAAAATCGAACCTCCCGGGCGGGACACATTTTGTTCGAGATGTCTGTTCTATGACATTATACTTCAATGTTTCTCATCTTATATCTCTTTCACGTCAATGACCCACGTGTAAGGTTAAAACTGATCTATAATTAGCCCATCTTCTTGTTCTGGTTTCTGTCGCGGCCGCTGTAAAAATTTAAGTAAACAAATACTCTCTCACGCCCGGGTGGCCTAACACCCGATCGATTTGAAAAACACCACGTTTCATCACACTCCTTGGTCAAAGTGTCTGTTTAAATAGTTCGGATAGTAAGACCAACGTTTTCGGAGCATGAAATTTGTCATTTGCTGTCGTTCGGATTGCCGGCGGGAGTCGCCGTGAATTAAAATTAATGTAAACAAAACATTGTTTACATTTTCAGGAGGAGGAATTTGTGAATTTCGTGATTGTAAGACCACACAGAGCGGAATTTATCTTTGAGTGCTATTAATAAAATTGTAGAGGTTGATTCGATATATAAAATAGTTTTTGGAATATCTGCCACTAACTGAATTACGCAAACTGTTGAACAGAATTAGAGTAGGACCAAGGATTTTTTAAATTTTTAGTAACTCAGAAAATAAATTAATCATTTTCTTGCACGATAAGACATAAAAGTGAAAGGGATTGTTTAAAATGTTTTTTTTTAATATTTTTAACAATAATTAATCATTTTCCTATATTCTATAAAAATAGATAGTTCTAATGGTTGGATGAATCCCCCATCCATTCATCAGTCTACTGCTACTCCAGTCTGGACCCTGGCCTCCCTTGACTACACTAAAAGGTCCTGAGCCTTCTGAATCCAGCGGATGCCTGCTGTGTCTTCTTCAAGTCGTCAGTTCACCTCACCTTTTCGAGATGCGTGTTCGGTAAATTATGCGTATTTAGAATTAGTGCTTTGGCCGCGGCTTTGCCCACGTTTCCCAGGATAATAAGCACCCTGTATCTTACTCCAGATCATGGTCTATCTATGTGCTAAATTTCATGAAAATCCGTTCAGTAGTTTTTGCGTGAAAAAGTAACATACATACATACATACAAACTTTCACATTTCTAATATTAGTTGCTTTGTAGTGCAATTTTAAAAAAAATATTACATGAAATAAAGCCAAATAAAAACGTTAATAAATGAAATGTGATTAAGTATTAAATACGAAAAGTCGGTAGCATCTCATAAACAAAAACAAATGAAGCCGAATTGAAAAATGTCAGTCGCCGTAATCACTTGTGACATTTACAAGATCTCCCCAAAATCCGGTATTTATGATAAGTCTCTCGCAGTACTACTGGCAGTCGACTATTTAATTTTTATCGCTTGATGGATGGTTGTTTCGTAAATCATTTAAATGTATTCATTTAAAAATTTAAAATCATGAGACAAATCATGATACTCATAATCTATACTAATATTATAACGAGGAAAGATTTGATTGTTTGTTTGCATTGAATAGGCTCCGGTACTACCCAACCGATTTGAAAAATTCTTTCACTTTTGGGAATCTACACTATCCCCGGGTGACATAGGCTATATTATATTTTTTTTGCTATTTTTTCCGAAGCGAAGCGAGGGCGATTTCCTAGTACTTTAATAAATTACAATGCAACTATTAAGTATAATTACAAAAATGCGTTACTGGACACATGATTTAAATGAAGGTTATTAAAGATCATTAAATGTGGTCAAGAAGATTAGGTCATAACTTATTTATTAGATTACTGTTTATTGTAACAGTTGATATAAATATGTATCTACAACTACATACTAAATCCTATCATTAGTGAATGGAAAATACAATATATTTTTTCTGTATCACATTTTCAAAACCTTTGGTATCTTTTCGAGTACAAGCGGAATAATTTAATTCTGATAAATTCATAATAAGAACATAACAATTTTTTCACATAAATATATCTTTTAATACCCATTGATTACTTGTTTTATAATCCCCGGCTAGTTAGTAAAGCTTGGAAAACATTTCTATGAAAAAAATATGCCTTTTTAATGCAAAATAAATAACTTACTTTAAATGACGTAAATTTTATACCATATACTCGTACATATTTCTTAGAAATTGCCTCAACAAAAATAATTGCGCCTCAATGAGCTTTTAATCAACGACCTAAAAAAGAGGTTATTAATTCGTCGCGTTTTAAACTAACCCGGGCACAGTGAAACAACTCCCTAAAATCGTTTACACGCTTCAAACGAAAACTAAAAGCCACTAATTGACTCCGGTCCAGAGACAAATACGAGGCAAAACAGATGAGTAAAGAAAAAAGAAAGCCAACAAAAAGGTGGCACGCTTCCATTCCGAGAAGAAAAAAATAGAGGTGACATTTATTGGAGACGATGCAACTGGCAGACATAATTCAAGCTACTGTTTAAGAAGTTTGACATACTGATTAATTTAATGAGCTTAATGGATGGCGTTTTGATATATTAAAACGATGTATCGTTAACGTTTGTGTCAATGTCTTCTGCATTGTTTTTAAAATTGATGTTTAATGAAACTTATGTTACTTATATAGTGTCGTGCCTAGGCCGTCAATGATATTAAACTATACATATAATATCATTGCTAGGCCGTCAGGATAAGTGTGTCGTACAACCCAAGATCTCGGAATCTTTGGCCCGACAACACAGGACACTCCATTCCATTCGTATAATATTCACCAACAAATAAAATAAGTTTTAACAGCTGCAGAGTGATGATATTATAGTAAAACAATGATAGTAAGCTGGGCTTTTCAGATTGTCCGACTGTACTGCCACTGCCGTTACTTAACTTATGTTCCTAGTACACACGTTATATATCTACATATTAATATTAACCGATGTATGCTGTGAATATATTTATTTTCTAATGTTTGAACTTAAGATTTAACACATGTTAGCCTTCACTCCATTACCCTTCATATACATTTACGTATGATATTTAGATATTATGTCTATTACTTACTGCTTACAAAGTCGTTCTCTATTGTTTTAGTAGCTAAACTTTTTTTATCATTCTTATACCATTTTAATGAAATAGTAAGAACATTTTCTGCTTCTATCCTAGGCTCATTTCCCAAACTCTTATTCGGTCTCTCTACTAACATATTCTACCTAGCAACATGCAACAGCTTTCTAAATCACGATTATTTCCGTCATCCTCAGAACCAGTCCGTCGGTGACCAATCGCCAACATAAACGATTCGACAGCCATTGTCTTCTATTCCAGACTTTGTCATTAAATCCGAAATAGCGGCAGTAAACGTTTCATCGGGATCTTTTTACTGCGACACATGTTCTCCTGTCACTGCCTCTGACGACTAAGGAGAATTGGGTGAAATTGTAGGTTGAACTATAAATATGATTTCATTACTTCTGCCCGCTGCTTTGCCTGCGTTTTCCAGAGTAATTAATACCCCATATGTTATTCCAGGTCATGGCCTACCTGTTTCTTAAATTTCATGAAAATTCATTCAGCAGTTTTTACGTGAAAGAAACAAACGTCCATACAAACTTTCATATTTCTAATATTAGTAGGAAGTATAGAATTATTATATAATTAGAAACAGATTTTCTTCACCTTTGCTTCTGCAGATTCCATCGTGTCTTATTAACTATTGTATTTTTAACTTCTCATTCAACTTGTATTTGTTGTACTTAGTTTATGTAGATCATTCCTTAATGAGAAAAAAACAATACGTAAATTAAGTTACTTCAATTAGTAAAATATATAGACTCAATTAAAAAGTTGCATTACGTTTCAATTTCAACATTATTCAATTACATAACAGACACGAATATAAATATTTTTGTACCGCTAAAGCATTGATTTATCAAAATTGTGTTATTGAATCTAAAGTGTGTATCATTAAAGTTTGTAGTAAAACAAATGTATAACTTGAAACAGCTATTATTTATACATATAATAATATGCCTGCTAATGGCAGTTGTCACCACGTTTCATTGACTCGCTCATTTTCTTCACTTTGTTCGACACGTGTTCTCACTACGTCACGGATGAGCTGTTCTTCTTTTTGGGTTTAAGGAGAATTCTTCAGGCAATTTAAAACATATTTCTTATTTAATACTTTATTCCATTAAGAATTAATACAATTACTATTGTTAGTATTATTACACGTGCGTGGGAGGTTTTAGATTGCTAAAAGCACTGGAATGTTACTTAATGTGTGTAGTAATAATGTTCTTAAATTTTACTGACAGATATTTTAATTATATCAATCAATCATGTTAACAAATTGTCAATAATACTTATATTTGTAAAACTTTGATATGTATATAATTATAGATATAATTTTATTATAACAGATGCTGCTAGATATATCTTTTTCAATAATATATGATCTAAGTAAATCTAGTTAGTATGAATCTACTCGTAATTGCAACAAAAAATATTTTTTAAAAAAGGCCTAGCACCTCTCTTAATAGAGATAACCAACACGTACTTATAATGAATAAAAATAACATCAAATTAAACTCTTCACGTCATTAAAACAACTTGATCCTAATCGATTACAAATTTAATCCTATTAACGAAACGACTAACGAATTAGTCGTCGGCATTCGACGTGCCTTAACGTCAACCATCCGTTGTCACTGTGCCAGTTCGGTCCCGACTCCCGATCTGTCATTCGGCTCATTTGTTTACTAATTGCTCGCGATACGGACACGGCATTAATGGATTTTGTCAATGGAATCACTCTTTCCGCTCAATTAAAACGCCTCGTTTGATGTGGCTTATTTTATGTTTGCTTTGGAGAAGACAAATTGGCATTTGGTGGCGTTTAAGGGTTATGTTCCACTGGGCGCGAGGGTGTTCGAATTTTGTCAGATTGATCGATTAGTTGTGATATTTTTCTATCGTTATTAAAGTCTTTAATACAGATTTATTACTTGTATATTGATAAATTAGTTTTTATGAACAGTATGTGTGAAATAGATGTTAGTACATAGAATAAAATATTTCTACTTTTAATTCTACGCTACTCATTTAAGATCAATTAGGTCAATCAACTGAAAACCGTAAATTTGTTGCTACGCCTAAAAAAAACTATTTTGCCCCCTTAGTGCGTGAGTCCGTCTTGCACTTAGTCTGTTTTTCATAGCCCATTTAAACCTATTTTTGGTCAATTTTTAAAAAGCATGATTATATTTAATCGTTTATCGTATTCGTATTTGCAGTGAGACTTAGCAATGTAAAACTGCGGTCAGCTTGTATTTTTAATTTATGACGCGCATTACTTCCACGAATTGATAGATTGACGCCACTTGAGGAATCTGTGACGCCGCGCTGTACTGCTACAAATCAGTATTTTTAATATAATATAAACATAATATAATCTAAATAATTGCGCTAAAACTTCCCGAGTCTCAATTGATAGCCATTACTTTAAATAAAACTATGACTTATAATTCTAGACAAAAAATAACCAATTTCAAAATTAACGATACCTCAAAAAATACTCGTCAGATCTGACTCAAATTTAAGTGCAACTACATGACAAATACCAGATTTCGATTAAAAAAAGAATCATCAAAATCGGTTCACCCAGTCGAAAGTTCTGAGGTAAAAAACATAAAAAAAACAGTCGAATTGAATACCTCCTCCTTTTTGAAGTCGGTTAAAGATAAAACAAATTTTATTGCCTAAAAATGTTAAATCTACATTACATCTGTTTATTTATCAAGTAGTAGAGGTATAAATTGTATGTAAAGTGTGAGTGACACTATGTGAATGTGACACTGTGTGCCAGGTTCTCTTAGTGGAGGTCAAGTTGTATTTACTCAGAAAAATGCAATCCCAATGATATGCACAAAGGATATCATGCTTTTTGTAGGGTTGTTAGTTGTGGCTAGCTATCAATCTCCTTCTAAAATCGGCCGTAAAATATTTTTCACAAATATTGGTTGGTCTCGATGGACTAGTAAGCGGACTCCTCTCTTTTCTTCGGGTAATGTAAGATACATACAATCTCTTAGGAGCAAGATCTGGCCTGGCTCATCTGTCATTATAATTTATAAGTAATTTGCCAAATTTTATTGTGTGATAATTAGCCAATTTAAACTGTCATTAAAGTTACAATTCCTACAATATTAAGTCGTTTATTACACCAATAAAAGGGTTGCCAGTTTTTATAACCCCATTCGTATTTCCCGTTCGGGATGTCAACAAGATCATAAAATTTTGGCCGGTCAACATGGTAGTTTATGTGATGGTCTATTTCTGTGACTCTGTACGGGACCAGTGACATCTGTTGGCCGCTCAGTCTAAACAAACCTGCCCTCGATGTTCTTCTAGGAAACTTTTACACCGGTTTAATTTTTTTTTCCTTCGCGGCTTTTCGGAGACACTATGTCAAACTTTCTTAACAGCCAGCTGTGTTGGGTTTGTCTTTGATTTTATTTGTTTGATGTTTCTGGACGTTTCAGTAACGAAGCGAATTGTTAATGCTTTAAGTTCTCTCCAACTTTAACTTTCAAGATTATGTTAAAAATTATAGAGGCACAGAAATGTATTATTTTAAACAAAAATCTATGAAAATCCAAATCTAGAGGGATCTAAACAAATTACATGTGTTTTGTTAATTATTAAATCTATTAACACACTAGTGTTCCCCATTCTGGGGTAATACAAAATCTGGCCTAAGCATTACAGATATATCGATCATCTAGTAATATAATGGCACATCTGCAAAAAATGCGAAATTGAGTATAGTGGTAAATATGTATTAATGTCTATACTATTAATAGTATAGATATAATAAATATAATAATAGTATACGAGTAGATAGTAATATTAGGTTAACCAAACCCATACAATCTTTAAAAAACGTAAACAGAACCAATAAATTAATTTTAAACATTTTTATAAAATTTTTGAAATTCGTTTCTGTAAAATATAACAAACATAGATGTGCCGTTGTATTACTGGGTGAGCGATATTAGCAAACTGCAAAGGTTTTGGACCAGGCGTTGATGAGTCAGCCACTCTTTTACTGTACTTTTTTAAAACACAAAATATATTTTTTTAATATTATATATAAGTATTATAGATCATTGTAATAACATAGTCTGTAAGCAATAACATTCCTCCAAAAGACACTAAACAATTTCCCACCTCCGCTAACGCAAACAGCCATAATTTGAGATTGATAAAATTTATGTATTAGCGGAAGCGCCAAAGATATTGCTTCCCATAAACATGTCATGCAGAAATCTCATTAGCAAGATAGTAAATAACACTATTTGCACATTTGACGAATGAGTCCGAGCGAAGAATGTGGGAGTTGAAAAGACGGTATTTGTTTCTACAGCAGTTCCAGGGTTATAATTAGAGGTGCAAGTGTTAAGCATCCTTCCTCGATACGCTTCGACGGGTGTTTGCTTGAACGGTGGCGTCCCGACGACACCGGCGGCGCCGCCTGGCCGATTAGCTTCTCTTGGCTGCGACACAGTTCCAAGACCAGGCCTGAAACCAATAGAATTTCAATTTAGTGTCACCTGTTTCAAAGTCCAAAGCAGCTTGACAATTCTAACTTGGCGAAGACTTTCGAGAAGCAAGAGATAATTTGAGACAGATTCAGGAAATTAGACTTTGTTTATGTTACATCAGAAGACAAATTCCTTTGTCCGTTTCGGATGGACGGATACAAATGTTCCGGAGTCTCCTCTGTCGCCTACGCTACGCATCACATATTGTTTAGAGTTGAACGTTGACACGAGGAAATTCGTCAGCGGAAGAAACCGCATTTAGGACGGACGGACATAAATCCAGATGAGTGACAAGTAAAACTTTATTGGTCTATAAATTAGTAGATGTATAACCGGACAAATATAGCCCGGGTGTTATTGGAGCCGATACCTAGTTGTGAAGTCGTGAGCTGTCAAGCGGCGCTTTACGATTATATTCTTGAAGTATAGTGAATTATACTTCTAAGAATATCGAGTCATTGATACGGAAAAGATCGGGAAGACTTGGAGGTATTGATTTCCAGTTAAAAGTTAGTAAGGAAATTGGTAAGGATGAGGTACAAGATTAGAATCTACGTAAGAATGGAATACTTATTTTTTTATCGTTTATTATTTATTTACTTATTGACATAATCGTCTAGCTGATATTTCTGGAGGAAATTTCACCCCTAAGGGTTAAAAAGCAAAGCGGTGTCCCCTCTCACAATGTGAGGGGAACAGGCCATAATCTACCACGCTGGCCACGTGCGGATTGGTAGACTTCACACACCTTTGTGAACATTATGGAGAACTCTCCGGTGTGCAGGTTTCCTCACGATGTTTCCCTTCACCGTAGCAAGTGATAATTAAATTGTAATACGCACATAATATTTGAAAATTAGAGGTGCCAAGATTTGAACTCGGGCCCCTGCGTTCGGGAGACAATCGTTGTGACCGCTAGGCTATCACTGCTTTTAAATTAAGTAAAGAACCTAAGGGTTAAATAGGGCAAAATCTTTTGTAATATCTGTTGACAAGATAAGACTGAAACTATTGCCACTAAAACCCGGCCCGGCCGACCCGTGTGGCGCAATGGTTACCAAGCCGGATCGCCGCGCCAAGGGTCCTGGGTTCGATTCCCAGCGAGGCAGAAATTTGAATGATGAGTTAGAATTTCTGTTCTCGGTCTGGGTGTGAATGTCCTTGTCTTGTGTGTTGTCCATGGCACCCACGACACAGGGAATCCTAGTGTGGGGCTATGAGTGTGAAGCGTTATTATTATTATTAAAAAGTATCAGTATTTCGGTTAACCGGACTAATAACCGAACTACTGCCACTAGACCTGAAAATCAGTGTTTGGATTTCTGGGTCGAAATAATTCAATACATAAGACAAAATAATATGATGGATATGTCTTTCAAAATAAACAAGCAAATAATTAGTATATCTCTACGTGGACAAAAATTCTAGCAACAGCTAGTTGAGAAATACTATTCGATTAAGGTGATTTTAATATTTTTTTCTCCATCACTAGTTGATCAAATGTTAAGAAAGTTTTTTAGTTGGTTATCCTCGTGATACCGAATGTCCAAAGAGTTTATTTACATTTGATGGTGACCATTTACCATCCGTTGCACCGTTAGCTCTTTTTCTGTATATCTTTTTGTGTATATTATAGTATATCGAAACAGTCAAGTATTATTTTAAATCACCAAGTACGTTTTTGATTAAAAAGATTGTACGAGGACAAATGCTCGTGATTAATTGAGTGCTCTTGAATGGGAAACAGGAAATATTTTTAAGAATTTATTTTAACGCAAAACTTTAGCACTAACTGCGATATAGTGTATTATCAGATCATTTATGGAGTCATTTTCCAGAACCAGAATCGTCAGGATTTAAACTAGTATAGGACAGAGTGAAGCGATCTTCAACTAGGAAACATAATTATTATGTTAGAGCCTCGTCTATTGTTCTATATTCATAAGATGAATTTACAAGGAAAGCTATTACGGCTATGTTAGCATAAGTAGTTAATTAAATAATAGTCGATAAACTTCTTCTACGATCTCTTCTTCTTCTACTAGTCGATAAACTCTACTTCGGAACCCTACATTGCGCGTGACCTGACATGCACTTGCCCGGTTTTTTATCTTATTAACTTTTAATTAATTATTTATCTAGACACAGAATCATTAGGCACACTATTTTTATATATTTTTGGATATTATTATATTTATCTTTCATCCATAGTTTCCAAGGTTCCATCCATATTTATTTACGTTTTGTAACAGTTACTTCTCAGCTTAAGCGTTATTTATAAAAATAACTGAATCAATTAATTCCGTAAACTCAACACTAATTGCAGCAATCAATTTGCTACAAGTAAAACAGTCTCGCACGAAAATACAGGTATATCGGATGCGGTGCGTGATTTACAACGCTGCACGAATCATGCGTTCTGGTTAACAGGATGTGAAAAATATGAGGTAATCAGACAGAGGAAAACATGGTTAATCAGAGCAATGAGTTTGATGATTCACTAAAAGATATTCAAATAACTCTATTGCATCGGTCGTCATATATTTAAATTCAGAATTGCGTCATTTTATACTTCTTCATCTTAGGTATACCTACCTAGTTCGCTTGGCTTCGGCAACAGTTATCGAAAGTTGCAACAGCTGTGAAAAATGGTAAGCCTAATGTTTCCCGTTTTATTGATAATACTTTTAATCTTGTAAATATTTAGATGATAAACAGAAAAAAGAGAAAAAGGTGAACTGTTCTGTCGTTAACAATTTTTATACTTATACTTATTTCCGCACTGCTTCAAAGCGGATTGATGGAGGGGTTAGTGGCCAACTCGTGTGTCAGAAGCATTCAAGCTACCCGAAAGCCTCCGACAAGGCTTTTGACGACTGTTATCTTACTATAACAACCAGGACCGACAGTTTTATGTGCCCTCCGAAGCTCGGAATCACCCAAGAAATCATTGCCACTATTCAACCCCACCAATACCCATCCAACCCATCCAACCCATCCAATTGATCTACCCATCCAACTACCGACCGCACCCGCTGTTACATAACTTTGTCGATCACTTATGCGGTCTCGTTCCGCTTTGAATCCGCTCGGAAACCGTCAGTGTGTTAAGGCCGTTAGGATAGACACAAGTCGCGGGGCTATGTACGCTTCGTTTTTGGTTTGGTACCACCTTTTTATCATGTTTCTGTGAAGCCTGCTTGGCTACCTGCCATGAGTACTATCCTCTTGTTTTAGTCAGCCACCAAACGACTCGTCGTATTCCGGCTGGGGGCTTGGAGGTGAAGCACCGGGGATACTATTGATGTTACTGATGTCCATGGGCGACGTTGACCACATACCATCGGGTGGATCGTCAGCTCATTTTTCGACACGTAAAAAAGATAATACTACCTACCAGCATCTCTTTTAATAGCATGTGGTGTGTTTTGATTACCAATTTAGTTTATACATTGTTTAAGTACATTTTAGTACCGCAGGACAATAGTATTGCGAGACGAGGGAGTTCTAATTCGGTGTCATCATTAACCGACATGTAACGGTAATCACAAGTCGCATACGGGTACTAAAACTTTTTATTTTTTCTCATATTTTTGTTTACAACCAGCAGCTAAAGTCGGGGGATTTAGGTACATTGTAGGGTTCGGTAGGAGAACTACTCTCTGTGCAGTGACAATACTGTTCAGAACAATATGTATTTGTTGCAACTGATACTTTAAAAAATTGGGTTTTTGGTTAAGCATTCGTCGCCCCACTCTAGGATTATCTGTGTCGTGAACGCTATAGATAACACAAAAAGACAAGAATGTACACATCCAGACTGAGAACAGAAATTCAAACTCATCACTCAAAGCGGCTCACTGGGAATGGAACCCAGAACCTTCTGCACGGCGGTCTCGGCATGCCACACTACACGTTTCTCTTGGTTGTCCACACGTAGTATTGTTAGGCTATGCCGGCATACTAAACGAGTTATGAGGGGGTCAAAAGTGGCTCCAAATTGCTCGTGTAATATTACATACGGTGCTGCTCGCCAGTTCTGTTAGCTTGAACATGGCTTGACACGTGTCTGGATTCAATCACAAAGCTCAAAATTAAATGTGCCTGTGTTGACACACTTGAAAGGCTTTCATTTGTTTCAAAAAACATTATAATATTACTTTAATTTCACGACGCAATTTTTACATAGATTTTAATTTCGTATTTAGGTATAGGTAGGTTACGCAGTAAAGAAGGTATCGTATTTACATATACAGAACCCTCAATACAAATCCGACTTGCACTTGCGCCCTTTTATTTTCTTTTCGTTCCATTGTGACAAAGCTCGTTTAGTCTGACGTTTTATTACGATAATTAACTTTTTGTCAAAGCGAAACATTTTTTATGCTTCTGTATCACGTCCAAAGCAGTTAACCTGCCATTTTGCTTTCATATTAAAAATGATACTTTTCGTGTTGAATACTGTCATAACTATGATTAAAATAGTGTTCGTGTGCTAAATGTTACAAGCTTCTGGAGTACGGAAAAAGTTAAGTTGGACTCAGTGTTCATTGTCGGGGTTCCGCACAAAAAATATTTTTAATTGGTTTTAAATAACAAGTAATTTGCATTTTCCATAGGGGTTTAAAGAATTAGAATAAGCCTGTGTAAAATTTTCTGGAAACTCGATTTTGTTGATTTTAGTCTCAGTAGATTCGGGGATAGTGGGATGGGAGAATCAGAGAAGAGGGGAGACAATATTTACAATACGGAGTGTTGTAATCAAATGTACCAAAATATAGCAGAATCGCGGTAATCTCACAAACGTTTTGCAGGGCGATGTCGGAAACTCGGAATATCGAATTTTTGGGATCATAGAGTACTGCCTACTATGAATGCCTAAGACCCTCTATAGTCCGGAATTTTGGAATAAGAGTAGGTACCTTGTAATCCGACAAATTACAAATCAAAAAAATTATTTGAACTTTTATGAATTGAATTCTTATGCACAATCAACAGTGATAGGCGTGTCGGATTACAGGAGGCGCCGATTTAGATAGGATCCGGATTACCGGGCTCCACTGTTTAACGAATACATAAAACTGAAGAAGAGTATCTCTGTGATAATTCATAATAATATATTTCGATAGGTTCCCTTACGTCAGATGATTCGTATGCCAAAAGGATGGAAAATCCCATCGAGGTTTCCATTCGAATTCTGCAGAACCCTAACGAGTATGGAAAACATGTTTGATATATTCGAGAATCTCGTAAAATGTTGTCTTGTCAAATAACACTAACTAGGATAGTTTTGCGTGCAATAAATATAACTTTAATCAAAATGCACCTTATGTAAATAACAATTAGGTCCAATGGGGAAACTATAGATGTTTCCTATTTTGTTTATTTGAAGCCTGGTATTTATTAAAAGATTGATAGTCTGTCGTCAGATGTCTTTGTGAGGTCGTAATATATACAGAGTGACAGACGAAGACTGAAATATCTCAAACGATAGTTTGTTGACGCAGTACTGGACGGACAGCACATTGTAGGACGTGACAAATTTAGATTTAACAGATTGCTTCGCACTGTCATTAAGCTTGCTTTATTGCTTCGCTTCAATTAGTAACTGGTAGACCGAAGGCACGTTCCTACCTCTAATTTAAAGTAGGTATTTTGTAGTTAGGATGGAACTCTCACTTGGTATAATTACCTCTTCTTACTATATGTATACCTACCCTTCGTTAATCTACATGGGAGAAGCATGGTGGAGAATGTTCTAGGCTTCCTCGTGAGGAAACCCGTGCTCAGTAGCTGGGAGTTAAAGGGGTAATGACTAATGAATGCCATGTTAGTTTTAGAAACTGATTGTTATTTTACTCAGATAAGGGAAAAATGAGAAAGTTGGTACTCTATTTTTATATAAGGCCTGGTTTTGAAAGACAGTCGAAGCCTAAAAGTGAGGTAATTAATTAAAAAAAACTGTAAACATAAAATATAAAAGTATTAAATATCTCATTTACGTCTTGAGTTGCCCCGGTACTTCATTCATTACTTACCTTACCTTACAAAAGTTATTCAAATTAAAAAATTTAAACCTTAATTTTTCCCTAAAAAACAATATTTTACTAACAACTTACAGCTGATTACCACAAGCTGAAAATAGCCGCGTGACTCCTCAGAGTGTTATTAACAAAACCACCGGCATAGTGTTATAGATATTTTAACGAGGGGCAATTGAAGTTTGGGTGGTCTTCTCATGAACTTACTTAACGGGTCGTGTTTGATCGGCGTCCAGGGTGCTATAAGGACCAAGGTTACATGGTCAATTGAAGTAAAGCGTACCTAAAGCATGTATCGTTGGCTGATTGCTAGGTCGCTATATCTTAAGCTATAATTAGCTAACAGAAAGATATCCTCCTCTTAATTCCGCCTCTGCTTGTCAACAAATTCTTTATTTTGTGTTATGGCATGGATACACAACTAAATTATAATAACACGAGAATATAAAATATTCTGTCATATACATTTCTTCCCCTTGTCGAGCATTGAATCCAGGACTTTAGGGCACAAATACCGAGAGCAATGGAGAAGTTTGCTATGAATTGACCTGAATAATATTTTCCAACCGAAATAATTTTCAAGTCAGTAATTCTCATACATTTATTTTTAACGTTACTTCTGAAGTGTCTCGTCATGTCTATGAAAACTCAGAGTAGTACTCGAATAGAGTGCTCGTTGCAATAATCGTAATCAAAAATAACTCAATACCTTGGAGTAAGGAACAGATTTAGCGCGGTCATTGACCCTTCACTTACTTGTTAGACACGTGGTAATGGAGTCCATGTTTTGAATTTGACTTCAAAACTACTTCGTCTATAGAGCGTCGGATATTTGTGAAGACGTCAAATAATAATCTTTAAAAATCACTTAATCGTTGTACGGATTAAGATGAAACTTGGCACCTATGAGCATATCTCTTTAGACTATGTCTAGCACAACAAAATGGAGTAGATTTTATCCCTTTCGTAAGTTAAGCTAGAATGATTAAAATGTTTAAATGATTGTGAATTCGGTTTTTGAACCACTCATCCGCAGATGAAGCTACAGGTGGAAGCTAGTATTTAATAAGTTCAAAAACATTAAAAAGCTCTTAGGATTTCCACTCAAATTTTACTGACAAAATTCATATGAAGGAATCAAATTATATGTATGTATAGCAGACGGGGTATTCTATGGTATTTATTCAATAATAGTCCCTTTAAATTGCTCCATGATATTTCCAGTTTTGCTAACGTTCACATCAATAACAATATCTAATACTCAGTGATCCATAATCGAATCCCTAAGAACGTCCTAGACATTGTTTCACATACGAGTTGATTGACATATTCCTTATTCTAAATATTTAGTGTTTCTTCATGTCTCTTTTTATAGGATAGCATCTGCATCGGCCGATCGTTGTAGAACCAAAGAGGTCGCTCGCCAACAATATATTTTTGCGGTTTAACTGATAATTTTGCCCCTTAAAAACACAAAGAGAATAGAACCGAGGACTCCCCTTGTTTGCATAGTTCATGCTCAATTAAAATTATTGTGTCGTCAACTCGTCATACTTTGTCTCTTGTCATAAACACTCTTTGAAGTCCCCTCTGTGTATTCGTAAATTAAAAAGATTAAAGTGACAAAATGTATGGAATTCCTTTTTGAAAATTTTTACAACTTTTATACACCGGTTATATTTACATCGTTGTTAGAGATTCTCTACTTTAAAAGTGAACGTGCCCCCACAAAATATTATAACAACCTGTAAGGGGAAATATTCATTTTTATTTATTTAATAGAACATTTAAATGGAGATGTTTATTTATATTTTGTATTTATGTTATATAAAATTTTCCGTAAATATTGCCACTTAGACGGCCAGTGGCGTGCCTAGGCCGTCAGAACAAGGCAAGCCCAGTTGTGCCGTACAACCCAGGATCTCGGGATCTTTGGCCTGACAACACAGAACACTCCATTCTATGCGTATAATATTTACCAACAAATAATATGAGTGTTAACAGCTGCAGTGATGATAGTAAAGCCATGATAGTAAGCTGGGCTTTTCGGCTTGTATGGCTGTATGGCCACTGCTTAGACCCAAATATAATTCATTTTACGTTAATTTTTAAAGTACTTAGACGATTTTTACCCGTAATTTCAAAATCAATGTATAATATTTAAAGGGGTCTCCAAATGTATTATTCTGCAGCCGTCTACCCACACTTGTGATTCCTAAATTAAGTCATCTGTCTTTTTATCTGCCCTTGATATAACGCAGTCAAGAGTGAACCACCGGGCGGTGTGTGGCGTCTAATAAGAATGTATGAAGTGTAAAGTGAGTATTGCCTGGTTATTCTAGGTTCCGTATAATACTTTTTATTGGAAGACCAGCTGTGGCTGCGACTTCATTCCTAATTTCATCAAATTAGATTAGATTAGAATTTCATCAAATTCTAATGTAATCTAATTTAATCATTCTAATTTGTTTCTTATGAGACCGGAGTAACACTAAAAACACAGGTTTGCATATAAGGTACATAATATCCGGTATTAAAACAACAATTAAAAATAAATAAAAAGAACAATTATTTGAGGAATACTAATAAATAAGATATAAGGTAATATAATTTTGTCAAATCCGCCTTAAATCAAATGGTGCCCATATTCAATGCCATCCTACTTAAAACTGAAAATATGCTTTCAAAAAAAAAAAAACTGAAAATATTATGGTTTCAATCATTTTAAATTGACGCGGAACCGAAGACACGACAGAAACACGAGTGGACGCGACCACAGAAGTTGACATTTGACAAAAACGATTCACAATATCTTCCCGACATCAAAATTGTCCAATCTACCGTTTTGCCGACCTTACCGCGAACTGTCAAAGCCTTTTATGCATCGACAACTTTGTATTTACCATCTAATTCAACAACTGCAAACCAAATTGAACCTTAATCCATTTTATTTTGAGGTATATTATTTTTTATTGGAGAATATAAACGATTTTGTACAGGTATGTATCACCAAAGCCGAATTTACTGAGTTATAAAAATATGGATTTTTTTATTTTTTTTATGAATCGTATTTTTCGCGGTGAGTGGACGTCGTTGAGCGTTTTGTAATAATTTTAAAATTTACGGTAGAATATGCATGTCATGGTACGGTGATGGGTTTGGAAAAGTGCCTCGTTCATAGCACTATTAATATTCCAATTAATTTTGTAATAAAAGTGGTGCTTATAAATAAAAAACAACGCACTCTTATAACCCTAGACTAGGATTCCTTATGACGTGAGAGCCATAACATACAAAGAAAGCACACCCACACTGAGAACAGAAATCAGAATCACCATTCAAAATTCTGACTTGTTGGGAAAGTAGGTTTACAAATTTAATATTACACTTAGTAAAAAAAGCGGTGTTATTGCTCTAAAGAATAAATGTTTTGCTAAAGAAAGTTCTTTCCTAAAGAAAGACACAATGATATGCTGGACATCGGGGATATCCATTGCTATGCTGATGACAGTACCGGTGACGCCCGTTATACAGGCCAAGCAAATCTTTCTCGGGTGCAGATTGAGGAGAAGAGGATAAAACTTGTGTCTGAAGTCGAGACATCTCTGGAGCGGGTCTCGGAATGGGGCAGACTAAATTTAGTCCTGTTCAACCCCGAGAAGACACAAGTTTGCGCGTTAACCGCTAAAAAAGCCCCATTTGCCATAGCACCACAGTTCCAGAACATTCCTCTTAACATCTCTAAAAGCATTGGGATCCTTGGTGTCGACATTTCGAATGAAGTTCAGTTTCGGGACCACTTGGTTAGTAAGGCCAAACTAGCCGCAAAGAAATTGGGAGTGCTCAATAGAGCTAAGCAGTACTTCACGCCTAAGCACAGGTTGATGCTCTATAAGGCACAAATTCGACCACACATGGAGTACTGCTCCCACCTTTGGGCCGGAGCCCCAGCTGGCCAAGTGGATCCGTTCCACCGAATTCAACGGCGAGCTATTCGTCTTGTCGACGATCCCAAGCTTACGGACGGATTAGAATCGCTTGAGTTGAGGAGAGATGTAGGCTCTCTCTGCGTATTCTACCGTCTGTATAATGGGGAATGTTCTGAAGAACTGTTTGGCTTAATACCTGCAGTTAATTTTCGTCACCGCCCATCACGTACCAGGTTCCACCAACACTACCTGGATACATGGCATTCGTCCACAGTTCGGTTCTCACGTCATTTTCTGCCTCGCACGTGTAAACTGTGGAACAAACTACCTGCACCGGTGTTCCCTCTAAGCTATGACATGGGGTCCTTCAAGAAGCGGGTCTATCGTCATTTTCGTGGCCGGCAACGCGTTGGTGACGCCCCTGGTGTTGCTAATGTCCATGGGCGGCGGTGATCACTTACCATCAGGTGACCCGTCTGCTCGTTTGCCTGCTCTAAGCATAAAAAAAAAAAAAAAATTACACTTAGTAAAAAAAGCGGTGTTATTGCTCTAAAGAATAAATGTTTTGCTAAAGAAAGTTCTTTCCTAAAGAAAGACACAACATATTAATTATATTTCTAAATATTCCGCAGCAAAAATAATTTGTAAACGAGACGTTTTAAAATTGTATTTTTAGCCTTTAAAAAAAAATATTGTATTAACTATTATGGAGATAATTTTCATGTAATAGCGACTTACACACAATTTACAATATTTCATTTAACAGACTCAAATACTTCATTAATCATTCGAATGTTTTGAAAATCGCCAAACGTATTTCGACGATGATAGTAAAAAACCGACACTAAACATTTTGCGACAATGTTTCTCATAAGCAGAGCTGTAATTTTGTGTATTTAATGTCAACATGAGTGATGTGACGGTGGTAAATAATGGTATTTATACGGTGCCCGTTGACTCTACCTTTTGTATCGACGGTTTATGAGGTCATAACTCGGGCTGTTTTGTCAAAATATTCTGAGAATGTTTTTTGATAATAACACACCTTGAGTAGATGATTTATATTATATTATAACTCGATTTGTGCTTCAGTATGCATTAAGTCACTTTTGTTACAGAAAACTGGCCAATAAACACAGTGTCTCAAATTGGACGTTTGTTTCTTAGATTATTTAGGAAAGTGTCACTATTATTTTAAAGGTTGATAAATTAATGATTCAGTATCCAATTAATTAATCTATTAAGCGAAGAGTTCGATTCCTACGCGTTAATACTTTTTACAGAAGTAACCGCCAAATAGAAATACTTTGTTAGGTGTGTCCATGCCAAAGACGACACAAAGCGACGGTCCATACGTATAAGAATTATGGCCGATATGTCTCCGACATGGTACAACGACTGTTGTCTTACGATAACAACCGGGACCAACGGCTTCACGTGTCGTTTGGCGGCTGACTCATGCTCGAGAGTGGTAGCTATCCAGGCGAACCCCATGGAGAAATAATAATAGTAATAATGGTATTAATTAACAAAAATCAATACCACCAATATAATCCCTCCGAGGGCCCTGCCACCAGCGGGCCGGATTTAGTCGCCTTTTACGACACCCTTCCGGCGTGGGATTGGGGTTAGTATTCTAAGCCGCCCCAATACGGCTAAAAAGGCGGGTTATGCTTATTTACTGTTATTCTTATAATAAGCAAAAATTTAATACTTGTTTGCATATTACTTACAACTTTTCCTTTCTTTCTTTCACCTAAAAAACTGAAGACATAACGTGATATGTCACCGTGAAGCTGGCATGCGCAGGAGTCGCTGTTACGTCCGACGCGACGCCACGCGGACCTGCATTATTCACACGCCCGGCTAACCGCGACGGTCACACGCCGCGCGTTCGCGAGCTTATACGTATTTACGTCAAACGCCTTTTTAATCTGGAAGACTAACAATAAAATGACTAACAAACTAATGAATAATAAAAGACTAACAATGAAAAATAATCCTAAAACTGGTAGATACCTGTATTAAAAACATAGATTTTTTGAAATATTTTTGTTTAATATGTCAGATTACATGATTGAGGATTGTAATATTATTGTAAAAATGGTAACAATTCATTTTTAACATAAGAAAATAATGTTCTTGGAAAGAATATAATGAAACAGTGGCTTTTATAAAGATGAAACGATATTATCTAAAGAAGTGTCACAATGCATTAAATGCCGCTCTGTTATAGTATTTTTTGTATATAATGCGTGATAATATATCTAATGTTGTCTAAGTTAAATAGCACAGGTTATCATATGTATCGTTACACTTTTAAAGAAATATTACTTCGTACACGAAAACCTAAACATAAAACGTATAACTAATGCAAAAGTCAAAACATTTCTTGTTCTAAAAATATGAACTTAACTTACCGTACGAAAAAATTATTAAAATAAGTGAATATTATTTTTAATTGCCTTATTAATAGTTATAATTATAAAAATGTCATGCGATAACGTCGCGGTCCGAACGCACGACGTGTGACCGATTTGGTCAAGTGAGCGCATGAATAATTCAGTCGTAAGATTGCGCACTGTCTCCTCACTAGTTGTGCAATATGAACTGAGGTAACCTATATTTTTTGTTGATATGGAAGTAGCAATCAAGTGTAATCGCTTTTAGTGTACCGTACCTTCGGTAGACGTGTTCAGTTCGATGCTGTCTTGATAGAATAGAATAGAATAGAATAGAATGAAATTTTATTTCTTCAAGTTAGCACTGCAATACAAACAGGCAATATTCTTACATAATACTTATAATAGATATTTTTGCAGCAGTGAGAACTTGACGAAATAGGTCAAATACGATTGTGATAGGTCTAAATTGAAATTGATTAGGTATCCGAGATACAAATGGGTAGGTTGGGTTCATGATAAGTTGTCACCGGAAACCATTTACATATCAATAAATTTAGAAAGCTCAGGACTGAATAACTATATAATCCTAAGTTAGGTAAAGCCTATGGCCAGTAATAGACTTCGAAAGGTATGGATGAACGGACCAGCTGTGTGAGAAACTTCATCCATCTTTGAGATCAAGTTATCTGCTTCTCCCTTTTCCTCATATAAAATTAACCATACCTCACCACTCTTCTAAAATTACCAAAGAAATTATTGTATTTTTAACCGGCTTCATAAGAAGAGGGAGGTTTTCAATTAAGTTGTATTTTTTGTTACTGCTTCTTTCAAAACATTGATGATGGACCCCATCAGGAATTCAGGTAACAAAGACATTTGTTTTTCGAAGACTATTTCGTTGAACTCAGTTATTTTTTGTTAAAATTTTGATTTTGTACATAACTGATGAGAACACGATTACCTAGTGCCAAAATGTTCTATCAAGCGTGCTGTTCAAAACATCGATCATTTCCTCAACCACGATAATAAAATTACAGTGACACACTGCAACGCATACCAGCTTTGAAATTCAAATCGAAGTAATTGCTCAATAAAGTCAGTCAGTAGGTAATGTCTTCGTGACCACACAGACAATATACGACACGCAATTCGTTTGATTTACTAGTGTTTTTCCGTCACCTGTCATTCCACATGTGGAAGTGAATTGCAAAATTAGTAGGCAATTGGAACGCTAGTGTGAAATAATCGTTACGGTAATTACTTTTAAGCTTTCAAGCCATTAATGGTTACTGTAAACGGAAAGTAAAACTAAAAGGAAAAAAAACTTGTATGATACTAATCTTGAAACATATAATGTATCAAACGCTTCAACATTCTCAAAAAACCAGGTGCAACATAATTATACACACAATATATTTTATTTATTTATTATCTACATACAAAAATGCTACCTAGATTAATCTAATATTGGAATAAAGTTACCAAGATACTACACTGAAAATTTTGTTCCTAGCGAATTTGCTTCCGATTAATTATTTTCAGTGTATGTTCTTTTCACCTCATTCTATATCATACTTCACTTTACCTGATATACCGTCGCAGTAAAAAACCACGACATGCAAGTTGTAAAACCTTTTACACATTTATAAAATTCCAATATGAAGATTGATATCACAAATAAAGGAAACAACATCTTTGATCCTTACGGTTTGTCCAACCACGCCTCCCTTTTGAACTGTGGTCGGCAAAATAAAACCAACGAGAAAGACCCTCTCGAGTTAACTTATTGTGTTCTCTAGTACTGAGTTGGAGGGTTACGTGGGTCTTTTTAAATTGGTCCGAGGTCATAATTGGTGGGTCTCGTTAAAAAATTTTAATCAGACTCAAAACTTTTATGAGCCCTCTTTCAAAGGCTTCTTTGTAAGCTCAACGGCAATTATGCTATCCTCGTTATTGTAATTGCTATTGTTAATTTACTAAATCATTAGTATACAGGTAACTATGTAGAATATTGAAATTACATCTGTGACGAAATTACGTAATTAATGTAATTTTAATTTAAACTTAAAAACTTACATTTTTTCCACTATAATTTGTGTCTAACTTCACTGGCAATCAAAGATATAATGTGAGAGAAGTGATGATAATGATGATGATGAGAGAAAAGAGAAAGTTAGTTGGCCACTTGCAGACCACGCTGGTCATAGGGGAATTAGCAAACAGATCTTCGAAAATATTATGACAAATTCTGTATAGCAATTAATTATTTATATGATGGAAGTAATAGTTTGCCGGACGCAGTTTCATGGTAAGCAGTTGTTTTTAAACCCGAGGCCGAGCAAGAGTATAATGACCTATTATATTATAATTTCTATAAACTTTCCGCACATCACACATCTGCGATATGCTGATGATATAGTCATCCTGGCGGGTTCCCTGGAAAAACTTGATACAATGCTCGGGGACTTAAAAAGCGCACAAGACGAAAATAATGTCGAATATCCATGTCACACCCATACCGGTAGTTGTTGACGGCACCACTTTCGAAGTTGTAGACGAATGCATTTACCTGGGATAAGTGATCCAGATGGGTAAGTCCAACTTCGAGAAAGAAGTCACTCAAAGAATCCAACTCGGGTGGGCTGCGTTCGGCAAACTGCGTCATATCTTGTCGTCCAATACACTACCTCAGTTCCAGAAGTCGGTGTTGGAGCAGTGTGTGTTGCTGACATACAGATTCTAGACGTGGTGCTTTACTATTGGCCTAATGTACAAACTCAGAGTAGCGCAGCGGACTATGGCTAGGGCTATGCTCGGTATTTCTCTACGTAATCGCATCAGAAATGAGGAAAATCCGTAGACGAACAAGGGTAACCAACATAGCTCAAAGAATTAGCCGATTGAAGTGGCAATGGGCTGGCCACATAGTGCAAAGGACCTTTGGGGAAGAAAAATCCTCGAATGGCACGTCTCAGAAAAAGGAACATAGGACGCACCCCGACCAGGTGGACTGACGACCTGAAGAAGACAGCGGGCATCCGCTGGATTCAGAAGGCTCAGGACCGGTCAGAGTGGTGCAAGTTAGGGGAGGCCTATGAGCAGTGGACCTCCAAAGGCTGATGGATGGATGGATAGAATTTATAATGATGAACGATTTTAACAACCCTGGTTTTTTCAATCTCTCGTCAAACTATTACCCCCTGATTCATATAAACAAACAACGTTATAGAACTCTACGTTATAGAAATTCTTTCACTTTTATAAAAAACGATAAAACATTATCTTAACAGTGCAAAAATTAAAATAGTTTTATGAATAAGGTCGTAAGTGTGTAGAGACTTCCTTCTGTCAAGCGCCAGTTTTATTACATTCAAAATAATAAAAAAATCGAAACGAGTCTCAAAAGAGCGGCGAACCAATTTCATACAAAAAGACCTACTTTGTGTTATCAAGATCAAAGATTATAGATTGATTGAAAACACATTTGGTCGATTGACCCTTTGCAGCGTCTAAAAGAGCTACTCAGAGAAATTGGTCCTTTCATGTCATTGGCTATACGGCAATGTTTTCACATCCCTTTTTTGTTAATGGATGATGTTTTTTCTAGGTACCTAATGGATTTTTTGTAGTCGATCACACAGCTTGTTAGAGTCGGTACACTATAATTACAACATGTCTAATATGTTTATAAAAGCTAGACTTTGCAAGGGACTTTCAATGTATGAATTTTGCTTGAGAGCTACTTAATTTCTTTTTATTTTTATTTTTTTTTTATCTAAAGAAGCCTATGATGTTACTGACCTCTGCAAACGTGTGATTGTAGACCTCTTATCTACAATCACACGTTTGCTTGTTTATCGCTATGTCGTCAAAAGGCAAATTAGAAAAGGGAAAAAAATAACAAGAAAGTGTGATAAAATAGTTGGTTATTTGCATCGCTAATTAGCATCTTGTAGATAGTTGTAAGTATCTTGAAAGATATCCACAGTGTTTTCTAAGATTTCTGTCACTCCGTAATTATTCAGTGTACTCTTACTTTTTCTGACTATTATTATAATACTCTATACTAATATTATAAAGCTGAATTGTTTATTTGGTTGAACGCACTAATCTCAGGAACTACTGGTTCGAATTGAAAAATTATTTTTGTGTTTGATAGTCCATTTATCGAGGAAGGCAATTAATTAGTTTATTTATGTTATATATAACATCATATATTTTAGTAGTCAGTTGTTTCCACTAAATGTAAGTGAAACCGCGGAGCACAGCTAGTTGGATGATAATAAGAACTACCGAATTATATGGGTCATATAAGTCATATTCAGATTGATTTGATGATATGAAGAGTTCATTAATATCATTATTACTATTATTATTTCTCCACGACGTCCGCCTGGATAGCTACCACCTTCTGCCGCCAAACGTCACCATCAGGTGGATCGTCAGCTCATTTGGATATTTCCATTAAAAAAACGATTAGAACGCGTAACAACCGATGGCATGATTACAGTTGTAAGTTCAAGTCTCAGTAGAAAGTGGTACAATTAACTGGCGGAAATTCGTGCGATGTGGCGACGCGACCGGAAATTGCCGGGTGTCAGCTTTCAACCTTCTGAAGGTATCTAGGGCGACTGTGATTGAAAATCCTGAATTATTTAAATTGGTTCCATTCAATGATTAGATACTGATAGTAACTTTAGGGTTAAGGCGCTTATAGCCGGCGGTTTGTGGCAATCCAGACGCGGTTGGTAGTTGGATGGGTGTCCGCTAGTGACAAAAATTTCCTGAAAGCTTCCGTGCTTCAGAGAGCACGTAAAGCCGTAGGTCCCGGTTGTTATCGTAATGGTCAGTAGTGGTCCATTAATGGGTTGAAACCAAGTTTAGTGTTAGAAGTCAAAATTTCGTTTAAATTATAGCTACGTACTACCCCAAAGTCCAATCTAACCGTTGTTGCTGGATCTACATGTATTTATCACGTGTTAAATCATTTTCCTAGTAATATTACAAATGTGAAAGTTTGTGAAGATGTCTGGGTCTTTGTCTTTTCATGCACTAACCATAGTCTGGATTAGGTAAATTAAAACTAAGCATACAGCTGATGGACTATGCCCAGGACAAGAGATTAGGGACGATTCCCTTGGGATGATTGGGACGAAGTGAGCGAAGCCGCTGGCAGACACTACATTTTCATTTATCCTTTTAGGGGTCCGATTTTACAGTTAATTAAGATCATAACTTTATGGTATATTTAGCTAAAAAGAAGTTCAAAAACCTTTTGCGTATTAACCTGTTCCAGTTAAACGTGAGTAAATAATTTTCCGGAATAATAGCTGGATAAAAAAATAATAAATAAATAAAGGTTACACACTCATACCCCCGCAGTAGGTTTTTACCAGCGCGAGTGACATGGAGGACACATGTAACACCTAATAATAACACACTGCACCCGAGTATGTACAAAAAATTTGTCATATAAATATCTATCACATCCGGGAATCAACCCGTCATCTATACCAACTAGGCTACAGGGTCGTCATGTTGACTTAAAAATTACAGCAAATCCAAATATAATCTTAGTTAATCTAATTCATTACTTTTACGAGGTGCAATAACACGCGGAGCGACTGTAAAATAGACAAAAAAGAAATGTTTTGGCCTTTAAATTATTATTTTTTAAGCCATATATAAAAATATGCAGTTTTAGCCAGCCTGCGGTCACATTCGGTCACTTCTATTATTATTACCCTATATAGATTGGAACTAGCATCTATAAGATATTGATTTATGGAATTAAAGTTACCGTTGTAAATGGTTAACTTAGACACTACAGAAAATCGGCTTTAATCCTTAAAATAGATTCACATCACGAACCACCACGCCAGAAATGATGGTGGCCATGAAGACATAACCATAATTTTACGCCTTTCACGATTTCATCCCCCAAAAACGTAAAATTGCACGACCCCAGGCCAAATAAATAGTCGACGATTTATAAGAGGAAGGAGTGACCATAAAAAGGAAAGAAATTACCACCCTTGCTGGTGGCATATAGCCGTTTTGTTATTCATAAAGGAAGGATATTTATGCGTTATCGTCAAAATATTTATTATTGTCCGGTCGGTAGCCCCTTAGCCTTTTGTACGGTCTACAAAAAATTCGGGGTGTGAACAGCTCGACTAGTGATGTGCTAGCATTATCGATGCCTGCATAAAAGACACGCACATGACATGGGAAGAATTGAATGAGCCGAATCATTACCTTATCAATGTCAATTTAAGCATGCCTTTGATTGTGTGTTTTTATTTTGCATTAAGTTTTAGAGGACATCTATACGTAGTGTGTAGTTAATGTTTAGTGTTATTTGGACTTTTTTTGATTTAATGTACAACATTAGGTATACCTATTGTAACTTACTACATATATTGTACAAAGAAAATTATAGAAATTTTATTCTGCAAATAAAACATAAAAATTCATCAGATCGCTATCTGATGAACAAAACAAAAAATATACTAGCTACTAACTCATTCTATTTTCCGAAACACACAGCTAAACTCAAACTCAAACATCGATATCACAATCGACTACATCCCATCCTTATCCGAGACGAGTTATGAAATATGCGATTCCTTATCCAAGCGAAGTCCTTTATGTATCCCTTGGGAGCGTCGGCAAGTGGGTTATCATGAGCGGCCGCGAGGCGAGCCAGATGAAACATTTATGTCTCAATACAGCCGTGACGGTTCTCTGAATCGTGATCCACTTGTTCCCATTACACCAGGGGATCAGAGATGGTTTGAGAGAGAAGAAACGTTTTATATTTCTATTCTAAATTCGAGAGAAAACTATAGGAGAATAAGATTGAAGATGCATAAGATAAAGTGACAAAATCGTTTATACCTGATATATCTAATATTGAAAGGAGGATTTTTTTAAATCGGTTTGAACTGAATCTTCAAAACTTCTGGATAAAAATTGTGACTAATAGTCCATATGAAAATCAAAGCAAAGGAGGATGCTAGTAAGCATGATATGAAATGAAATACATATATTCCTACGTCTTTATCCATGAGTAATGTGAAGACCAAAATAATGAATTTAAAGAAAGCGGTTACTACACTGTTTTATCTAGATAGCCAATAAATGAGACGAACCAGGTATTACTGACATGTTACCGACAATGAAGAACCTCAGACCTAGTTGGCACTCTTGCAAAGAAAACGCGTAATCTCTTTCAAATGAGTGTTACTTACTACCTATTTCCTAGCTATCTTCATACCCTAGATGTCCCTACCATGTCCAGGTAACAACGGGTCAAGCAAAAAAGTGAGCTCGTTACATCTTTGATAACTGTGATAATGGACAATCCATCAGACAAAGACGGCCATTCTAATTACACAAAAAAAGTCGCCGGGTCATCGAACCAACTATAATTTGCAAATCAAAATACAGCGACGTAGACATCGCCTTTCATAGAAACGTTTCAGAGATTGCTTTTAAAGATAACATTAATATTATCATTAACAGTAAGTGGGTAGGCGACAGAGGAACGGCCAGTCATGCCCGACCAGGGTATCAGACACTTGTCGCGAGAGTCATCGTAAAAGATCCGTTTGTGAAAAGGCACCAGTCATGTCTGAGTTGGGGTCCGGTTATACTGGTCCGGTTGATAGTGGACCCCAAGGGGCTCCGTTGACATTTGACGTTGATTCACTATTGTCCGTTTCGTTTTGGCTGACATCACAGCGGATATCAACTATCGAACTGTTAGATGAATCTTGATATAGACTTTTAATTATAACTGTAATTGTCTGTGCGTTTGGAGGTGTATTGCTTGCGTTTCAAAACATCAAATATTTTATGGGTGTCTAATAAATGTGCTTGTGACCTGGCTGGGTTTTGCTCTGGAGAGCTTGGATTGATTCCATTCCCGGCAGATGATATAATATTTGACTAAAGGTTTTATGTATTATGTACTTATATATCTACTTTATAAAACATGAACGTATAGCACAAATTATCAAAGCTAAGTATCTTATGTGGATATTCTCATCTACCTACAATGTCTTCAACAGAAGAGTGAATAGTTAGTACGCTCTCCATTTTGGACTTCATTACCACCTACCATCAGGTGGGATTATTGTCAAGTACTAACTTACTATTTCATTTTAAAAAAAGTTAAACAATTAACACGTACAAAACACCAAGAATATACCTAATATCGCTTCCTGTGACGAGTTACATACTCATACCTTCGTTTAAAAAGGGCCATGAACATAAAAAAATGTTATTGAGATTTTCGTTACAATTTCTAGCCTTAAAAATCAGATTCCTTTCTACCAAACACCGTCACTGTCATCGAAAATCAAAGTTAACATACATTTCTATTACAATCGGGGCGATGACATGGCAGAACTTTTGTCGTATCATATTCAAAAATGTCATAATTCAAAAAATATCATAGCTAACGAAATAACCTCCTGCTGTTCGATTATGAACCTTATTACTTTACATGAAAGTCTTCTCACTAACGGACCTTAATGTGACAACGTTCAGGATTAAGACCACCCAAAAGATGAAAGCTACAATAAGCTCATTACTGTGACACTAAGCTATTATCATAGAGCTTTTCCGTTCCACGATAGGTAAGTATCTACTACTATACTTTTACTAGTCTATCCATTTTTTTCTATTTATAAGTGAAATATAAAGGTATCATCGAATAAAACTAAAACTGTACTCTTGTTTTTAACGTTAAAAATTAAAAGTTGTATTGAGTACCTAATATCTTTATAGGGCTGCAACACAAAATATTCCCCTCTCAAAGTAAAGTGCATCAAGTGTATACTTTGTAAGTTTACAACATTAAACATACGGTCCAACAATCAATCCCGGACTAATTCCCATATAAATCACGTTTTTCTCGAACCCCGGACCCCGGACCCCTTCCCGGACGCGAGCAGGTGCGTCCATCGATCAACGTCGCTCGTCGTGACAATTTGACGTATGAGACAATCGTTGAGATGCAAAATGCGAGTGACGCTCAACGGGTTAAGTTGGGTTCACATGGAGCGCTTTGGTAAGTAGGTATTAATAAATTCCGTGGAATAAATTCTCACCCTTAAAATACTGCAAGAGGCGATGGCATTCGTAATTTGAAACCATTGCCGGGTGTATCTCGAAGCTGGATCGATGACTTCTAATATTTATGACTTAAAAACTTTTTTTAATGGTTGCTATTGGCCCTAGCGACCTTTACGTCTAACAGTAATAGATACTTGATTACTCTGTGTTTTGTTAGGATGAATTTAGAATAGATTGCAATACAATCGAGCGACAGTAACACGACGAAATGTTGCACAGACGTTGGAAGTTGCAAATTGTATTTATAGTTTGACGTGGGACATTTTGCAGTCCAAATGTGTAACGTCGCTATGACATTGTAGCGATAACACAGTGACATTGACACTTCGAGTTCGTGTTTTTGCAAAAATGCCGTAGTAAAAAGTTGCAGCGACACTATTAAGCTATTTTATGAATTATTAGAAATTCATTGGGCGGTTTGAGGTCACCAAGCTTCCAAAATTTTCCAGCTTTCAATTCCAATACAATTTCAATTTTCAAAGCTTCCAGCTTTTCAAAATACCTCCTTAAAATTCCACACGACATGTAAACCCAGGCCATACTTGCTTTGACAATTTACATCGTAAATTGATGTGAGGTGTCAAGTTTGGGGTCGATCAAAATTTCAAATAGACTTGGTGTAAGTGGATTTTTGGGGCAACCGTAACCCATGCGGAGTAACCGTGGGGAAAATTGATGCTGTCAAAGGAGGCTTATTCAATTTGAGGCTTATTAATCAAAAGGGTGCGAATTGCACCAGTGAAAGACTTACCTCTTAATGAACTGTGCTCGGTTTTAGTCGGGTGGTTTTACAATAAATTTAAGAATGAATCTTGGTTATATCGATAGGTTGATTTATCGCTTTTTGATGAGTTGATTTTGATCATCGTTTATATATATAACTGATCTTAATTGGCATTAACGTCTTTTATTCTCCAAGACAAGATTCTCCATGTCGTGCGTATGCACTCTCAAACCCCAAATGAGAAGCACACACATTTATTTTATTTATCACCTAAAAGTTTGCCTTAACCGGGAAGCAAACCACGGAACTATAACGACACGGTCGCAAGCTACCAACTCGTCGTCAGCAGGTCATTATTACTTAATTACCATTATTACTCGTATTGTTATCTTTCCGTAAAGGATATCTAGCTACCACTCTGTTATTGAGTTAGCCGCCAAACGACTGGCTGGAGGCTTCAGAGCTTGCAGTATTCACTTTATTATTTCTCTTTTTTAGTCAGCAACGAAGAGAAGTAATGTCTTTGTCGATATTATCATCCAGGCGATGGGTGTCACTTAACGATCATCAAGTGACTCGTCTGCTTGTCTCTGTTGGCTATTTACATAAAATAAAACATGTACTTATATCTCCTATACTGATGTCATCGCCATAAACAATTTTACAAACAATTTGCTACTTTAATATAAAAAAATCGTTCTCAACGGCAATTCCATTAACCACAGCTGCTTGTCTGCCGTCCAAAAAATCTAATGACCAACGTGTCATCGGAACCGAAGCCAATTCTGTATCGGGATTATTACGTGTAATCAACGAAACAACAGCCAACAACCATTCCGAATTGTCATCGCGATGTTAAGCAATAATGTCGATTGAATCGTGAGTATCGATTCGATTATAACATTCGAAAAACTTCTCAACCAACCTTTATTAGTTGAGCTTTAAGGTTAAATTTTCTTTGAACTAACACCGTGTTAAAACAACAGGGACACCGGCGACAGATGTATTCGAACGTGACGAATTTTCGACAAAATTTATTCCGCGTAAAGGGAATAGGTCTTCAAATTGATACACACCAAATTGATTTGTGGTTGTATTGTTTTAAAGTTCAGAATTGTTTGTATTATAATCATGCTATTTTGTTTGGGGTTTCGTATTGGTAATCAGTCTGTGACCGCAAATTGTTGTCCCTGACGCGTTGTAAGAAATTATATTTTGATTCTTATACCTCAAGGATATTGTAGTACTTACAATAATGGCAATTCGTTTTTTATTGTATTTTCGGATATTTGGTAGTATTTTATGTTCATATTTTAGTCCTATAGATACCTACCTACAATTGTAGAATGTCTTGACCCCGCATGGTCGCTCTTCTTGTCTTATCTGAGACCAACGATTTTAGAATCTGCGTCTTCAGCTCAGAGATTAGGATATCATAATTTCTACTTCTTTTTTTTCTATTTCTCACTTTTAATAAATAACGTTATCTAGAAACACAGATAAAATATTAAATTAACATTAACAAGGGTAGGTCTCCAGGATAAATTATAAAAATTTCCAAATTATTGGTTAATTAAAAAAATCTAAATAAAGTAGATTATACAGTATCGGGAATAATAAAAACAATTAACACGTATATTTCGGTACAACTAGTATTATATTTATAGCAATCTATACTAAGTATAATAAAACTCATAGGACAATATAAAAAATAATATCTGTTAAGTCTTCTATAAAATAAATACTTCAGTACATATTGCCAAGTTCAATACGTCAAATACTATTTAAAATAACAATACCGACAGAATGCCCTGTCTGGAACTTATAGTTACAGATCAATATGCCAATATTTTTTTTTCATCTTTCGATTAATCCTCCGACCGTATGAAGCACAAGAAAAAATATTTTCCGCATAAATTCAAACAAAGATCACGATAAAAAATAATAATATGCCTATTGCCTATCTATTATTATATCTTTGTATTTCTCAAAGTGTTGGACTGTATTGTTTTTGTGAATGTCATCCCGCAATGAAGGCCGCACCGCAAACGATCGCGGTTCCCTTTGTATTCCGCCGTTGTGGACGCGGTGCAAGTTAAGAGCGAATAGCGAGTGAAAGTTTGGAGCGAGTAGGAAGCGAGAGCTTGGAGCAAGTAGCGAGCGAATGTTTGAAGTGAAAGCAAATAAATTTATTCAGTGGTTGTTAACACTAATTTTAATAAATAGAGCGTTTTGTTCACACACTAATTTCCTGGTACCAGGATTGCACGTGTAGTTGGAGGCATGGTTTCAACCCATTAATGGACTACTACTGGGCATGGGTCTGTCCTCTTGAGAAGGTCTAGAGCATATTCCACCACGCTGCTGCAGTGCCGATTGGTGGGAGGGTTAGTGGCCAACCCAAGTTTCGGAAGTTTTCAAACCATCCGAAGACCTTACGATAACAACTGTGTAATATGAAAAAAAGTGGCTCGAATTATGTACGTTTGTGTGTTTATACTAACACTCATAACGCTACATACTCATAGCCCCAAAGACAACACACAAGGACATGGATATACACCCAGACAAACTCATCATTTAAACTCCTCATTTAAATTTCCGCCTCGCTGGCAATCCAGAACTCTTGGCTCAGCGGTGCAGCATGGGAACCATTACGCCACATGGGTCGTCAAACACACAATTGAAATAGACTGTCGCTATCGCTTAATACTTAGACCCTACTGATCAGCTCTGGCGTCATGTCAGCTTGTGTGACATTGTTTCCCACGTAGAACACCTACGAGCGATTTGTTTAGCATTATCATAACTTGATCCAAGATTCGAATCGTGTATTATGTCAGCATCCAACGAACACTTCCGCGAACATAGACACTGAAATAAGATTCCATCTCATATCATCTCATAAAATATACAATCGGACATTACTATAAATACAGACATTTTTGAAGTTATACTTCTTTTGGCGCGATGGTGAAAAATGATGAGAGTGAATTTCTACGATGCGCGCGCACACCGACACCTAAATTCTACAACGTGAAGTTAGCTAAATTCTGTATTTTTTCTGTATGCAAAAAAGTTTTCACAGTATTTACCTCATTACAAACGATTTTGTAATCGATTGAATTGATTCATAATAATCGATTGATGGAATATAATAATATATTTTATGTATTATTTGTTAATTATAATTATAATATTAATTTATTTCTTACATGTTTTCGTATTCCATACATATTAAAACTATGTAATATATTTAGAATTACCATTCAGTCGTTACGCTAATTTTATTAAATTACATTTCGAATATTTTGACATCGATTAATCGATTGACAACAATGATGATGTAATCCCTAATAATATCATTTTGGTAACCATAGTATTTATAAATAACACCACTGTACTGTCATATTTGTCATCGATCTTTCATGTTTCTACGCGTGGTTTTTTGTATTTTTCTATTAAATATTTTCAGCGTACCTATTTGGAGTCCTATTTACTATTGAAACTCATCGACACGCACATAGTTATTTTAATTTACTGTTGTATTCGATTTCGTACTTGTGTTTTGGTGAATGTGTTTTCGCAGTTTCGCTACAATTTCTGGCAAACCAATACTATATGAATATGGACTCCTTAATCGCCTGTTTTGACAAAGGTTCAGAATAAGTCCTGAACACTGGATAACGTACCCTATACATCTTTAGAAGATCAGTAGTTTGCTGTGGCCATACTTACAATGAGTATGTTATGGTATCTTGATTGGGCAAGGTACCAACGAAATATAGCGCCTCCTGCACAACTAGACGAAATATTAATATAAATGATAACTAATAAAATCTCTTGAAATATGCAATAGCTTTTATTATACAACCTTTTTATGACATTCGTTTTGGGTAAAAACCATTTAAGTAGTAGATAGTATAATAGACACCCGCCAACTTAGTTTTAACCATTAAACTCGTAGATTCTATTGGCAAGTCACGTATTAATTTTGGGATTTTATTATAGAAATGTACACCAAGCCCTATGAAAGATCGTTGCACTTTACTTTAGCAGAACGAAGGCGTAATTAAATGATACATTCTTTTTGTTTGGCGATTATTAATATCAAAATTTTGTTTATACGCGTTTATATTCTTCCTTATAAAAACTACATTATTAATTTATTAAGTTGGTTAACCTTAGCTGTGTGTTGTAATGTTTAGTTTGTACGATTCCCTAACATGAAATATTACATGTTTCTTCTGATGTATATAAATATTATTTAGGTACTAGGTTGATCCAAAAGTAACGATAGTAAAAATGATACACGTTCAAATAAAATAATGTATTATTTTACAGTCTCCTAACTAATCAGTTCACATTCTCGGTAGTTATATTAAAATTACAACAAATTGAATTGCTTTAAATTGGGTTGGCATACGAATGATCCAAACGCACGCCTAATGATAAATAATCACTATCGGACGAACATGAATCATCAAAACTGCTCTCAGATTCCGTATCACACTCGTCTTTCAATTCTATAATAAATTTATCAATTTCCGCGTCTAAGCTTCCATCCATTTTACAAAACTTATCCTCAATATGTCGCACATGTTTTATACGCAGTCGGGTTTTTTGTATTTTTTAATTTTTTTGTGTGTAATAGACCTATCATTGATTCAGTTGGAAAAAATATTAGAACACGATTTCGTGAGCCATGACCACGTTTTATGCTATAATATGTACCTACGTTTGCCCAAAATTCTTCTGTATTTTTATTGAGCGACTCAGTTTGTTTTGTTTTTTGTATTTATAACACTATTTTCTATTTTAATTTTCAATATTATATTACATTGGTAGAAAATGCAAAAAATCGGGAGAAACGGTCGCTAAAACGGGATATCGGGAGACGATAACCAAAATCAGTAGATCTCCCGATAAATCGGGAACTTTTGCAACACTCGTCACTTGACAGCAAGTAATGCTAATCTAATGGGAAGGTAATGACAGCTTGTCAGAGGTAAAATAACTGTGAACGGACTGTAGTAGTAAATAGTAATCGATACTTGTCTTTGGGACTAGGAGCACATTCTTTTTCTCTCCTTAATCTGTATTAAAGTTTAATGCCTGTCGGAAAATAAATTATTCTTCAACTGAACTGAATAAAATCTTTCATTCCCTCCCCCCACAAAAACTGGTTTTACAGCATGGTATCGTAATAGTTCTCGTAATAGAACATAGATGGTGTTTTTACAATTGTAAAAACAGAAAAAAAAGATTTACAATTGATTTGTTTTTGCAATTGTAAAAACACCATCTATGTTCTATTACGAGAACTATTACGATATGTAGCAAAGTAATATTAGAATATACTACAAAATTAATCACAGATGGCGCTTAACACATATAGTTTGGCTATAGAGATTCGTAAATTAAATTATTTCAAAATATTATTTCATTTTTATTTTTAGTATTGCTGTTTTTGAATATTGTATTTTGAATAATGTTTTTGAAGTGAAACTTCTTTAGAACCGTTAGTGATTTGAAACCGGATGCAACGGAAAAACGACAGGTAAGATAATATAACCGCTAATTTCGTATTTCAATTTAAGTTGTCGGTAGCCCAATGGTCAGGACGTAGACACACAATGCTGATGCCATGATGATGCGCAGGTTCGCGTCTCAGAATATTTCTTTTTTTTTAGTTTTATTTTTTTTTAGTTTTATTTTTTTTAGTTTTATTTTTTACTGTTTTTAAATACTTTCAAATGCTCTTTTAAATATTTTCAAAGAATTTATCAATAAAAATAAGAATTTCATTCTTTCATTCTGTAGATCGACCAGCCGATTATACAGACAGTTAAAATGCTAAGTTGTATTCATAGATGGCGTGAGGAGTAAGATAGAACATTCGTTTTATTGCTAGATAGATTTTTAAAAAGTGCTAAGTTGTATTCATAGATGGCGCTTCGATTTATTGCTTTAAGATTCGATTAGAAATAGAATTATTTATAAAATACTGTAATATACATGTTTTATGTATAACGGAACATTGGTTACCAAGCACTCAAAATCTTGTCAGTATAGGTAATTATAAATTGTCAAGTGCATTCTGTAGAGAGACTGCAATTCATGGTGGATCACTAATATTAGTGCACAACAATATGTCTTGTAAAGATCGTAAAGACATTGTTAGTCTTTCTATTGAGCGCACTATTGAACTGGCCTGTGTGGAACTGGAGCGGTTTGTTATAGTTTGCGCGTATCGACCCCCCTCTGGTGATTTTACTATTTTTGAAGATACATTGGAGGATGTACTTAAACGGTTATGTGTTTCTAGAAAAGGATTAGTGATATGTGGCGACTTCAACGTAGACATTTTATCAGATAGTACTATGGCTACTAGGCTACTAAGTTTGTTTAAATGCTTTAATTTAAATCCATTATTCAATGAGCCAACCAGAATAACTGAAACTACAGCTACTTGTTTAGATAATATCTTTTGCAATTGTGAGATTTTAAATAAAGAGATATTCAGTAAGTTGAAGTCAGACCACTGCGGACAAAAAATTTCGTTGTATAATTCAATCACTAAGAAAAAACAAATAATAAAATGTAGACCAATAACTAAAAATAAGATTTCAACTTTTAAAGAAAAAATCCACTCGGAAATGCAAACGCAGTTAACATTACAACAAAGAGATCCAATAAAACTATATAACACATTGTCTAATAACATAAATAACGAATTTAATAAAATATTCAAGTTTAAGTATGTAGATCTAGCTAAAAATAGTAATTTTAGTGATTGGGCTACTGTAGGTATTTATAAAAGTAGGAACAGGATGTATGACCTTTACGCCGAGAAACAATACAATTTTTCTCCAACTTTCCAGGAGCACGTGAGAAATTATTCTAAAATATTTAAAATTGTTTGTATTCAGGCGAAATCAATGTACAGTCACGTGTAATAATATGTATACATTGTCACGTTTTCAAAAATATCTAAACTTGTAACAATCCAGAAAGAAGTGAACGACAATTCGTTCAAAATTAAGTAACCATTAAACGATGTCAAAATAAGGTATACACGTTTATTCCACATTAATGTAATCGAAACAAAATCATAAATATATTCACACTTCGAATATCATTTTTAACTATCCATGACAATTTCTATAACATGTATACAATTGTACACATGTAATAGACATTGTCATGGCTACATTAAAATGATATTGGAAGTGTATACTTACTTTTGCCGTTTTTGTAACTTCCTTTCAAACCTAACCTTCCAAACTAGGCTTTTTATTTAAAATTTAGTTAAAATTTACCAAAATGCTTAAGTAATTAAGTAGGCTGTGAGCAAGTCGTAAACTTCTTTGCGTTGTTGATCATTAGTTTTTAGTAAACCAAAGGGCATTCAAGATTTATTTTAAGATATATGAATATTTTAATTTATTTTTATTATTGTAATATTTAATTGTTAAAATGTAATTTCTACCAATAACTCATTCTGCATACATTGTGCCATATTTTATTACTATAGTATCTATCCCTTTTTCATTTTAATTTTTACCCACAGCGGAAGGAACGAAACGAACGCGGTATATGCATTAAGGTTTAGAGATAGTGGCATAGATGACACATGACAATCACAATAACACCTATGACTCGAGTACCAACAAATATTTAACTGTTTCATAAATATGTGCCCCAGCCGGGAATCGCACCCGGGAATCTAATCACTTCGCAGGCAGAGTCGCTCTCGCTACCAACTAGGGTACAGATAATTTCTACTTGGAAATTTGCAAGTATAATAATAATATCCAAATTCCGAATAAAACAATCAGGACGCCTTTTTATTAGTACAACATTAATTAAGAAAGTTACACGTCTGATTTTGAATTGCTTTATTTACAAAAAAAAAATCCTTTCTCCAAATTAATTAAGTACGCCGTAAATATGCTCACCAAAATGTGGCACTTTCATTGGTCCAATTGGACCAAGGCTACCACAAAGTATGTATTTTATTTTTAACCGACTTCAAAAAAAGGAGGAGGTTCTCAATTCGACTGTATTTCTTTTTATGTTTGTTACCTCAGAACTTTGGACTGGGTGAACCGATTTGGATGATTCTTTTTTTAATCGAAAGCTGGTGCTTGTGGTGTAGTCCCACATAAAGGAGAACCCCAATTTTCGGCCTCGAACCATATGCAATCTGTGTTAGAACATCGGACTAGACAAGAGTAAACTATATACCAAAAAATTCGTCTTATTTATAAGATAAACATATTTAAATCTTAGCTTCAGCTGCTGTTGCCAAATGAACAAAATAATGCAAAAAAGTTTTTACAGTATTTACCTCATTACATACGATTTTATAATCGATTGAATCGATTGATATTGATCGATTGATTTAAAGATTAAAGATTTATTAAAAGTTTTTATTTTTCATAAAAACAGTTTTACAATAGACATAATATGATTGTAAACAACGACAATAGTTGAGACTGTGTCGCCGCTGTTTACGCCCACCTCGGAGAAGCAAGAAATACAAAAAATACCTTAAATCTATTACAATGACATATTTGTGTGGATGTGCGTGTGTGTGTGTGTGCGTTTGTGTATGCATGCGTGTGTGTGTGTGTGTGCGCGTGTGTGTGTGTGTGTTTGTTTGATGGAACATAATAATATATTTTATATATTATTTACTGATTATAATTATAATATTAATTTATTTTTTACATATTTTCGTATTCTGACAATAAAGATGATGTAATCCCTAATAATGTCATTTAGGTAACCATAGTATTTATAAATAACACCACTGTATTGTCATATTTCTCATCGATCTTTCATCTTTCTACGCGTGTTTTGTATATTTTTTATTTAATTCCTGGAAAACTAGTGAAAAAACACTGATATAACCAAGCACAGATTGTCATGCAATTATTCAAAAATGATCTGCCATACGTAATATTTATCAGTTCTCATGATAGAATTTTCAACAAATACAAAACCACGGTAACGGATAGTGGAATTCCACCCGAACCCTTTTTTGAAATTCATTTTTAACTCTATTTTCAGCAAATTTTCAGTACAAAACAGATTAAAAATTGACTTTTTTACAGTGTTGACATTCAGATAATGTTATTTATCCCCAAATTTGAATGCTTCCGATCAAACAAAACATATTTTATCGCATGTTTTATAATCGAACGCTGCAGGGGACATCGCAAAACCGATGGTATTATTTTGTTTAATATAAAAATTTATATTAGGCAATAATTGCAACTTTTGTTGGTGTTACCGTAAATTTTAATAAAGAAGTTTACAAAAAAAATAAGATTTTATCTTTTTGAAATTTTATTTAATAAAATTCGAAGTATGAAGTCAGGGGACACGGTAAAAACGCAAGTTACAATTTTTGGCGAAAATGCCCAACTATTAATTTTTTGAAGGTAGTATGAATAATACGCTTTAAAAATTATTATAACACTAGCTGTTACCCGCGACTTCGTACGCCAAAAATAAAGATCCCTTCATTATAAAACATGTTTTTCGTAAATTGACTAACGAATAGTTTGCAAACAGACCACTCAATCGAAAAATGGACTTAGCAGACCCATATTATTTTTGAGAGACCTTTTCAACGATGCCCCGCACTATGGGGGAAAAAAATGATCCCCATAATACCTCTAGGAGAGGTACCCTAAAAACATATTTTTAAAAATATTATTCTACCAATTTAAAGTTTAAATAAACATGTATATTCTTGCTAAATTACAGCTTTCTAGCACTAAGGGTATCTGCGATATGCTACGGACGGATGGATGGATGGACGGACGGACGGGTATGACGAAACTCGGAAACTATGAGAATTCTGTTTTGACTTCGGAACCCTAAAAAGAGTCATAAAAGGCGCTTCATAAATAACGAATCAATCAACTACATATATATAGCAAAATTTTACCTTATCTCTCAGGAACAGGTTTATTTTCCGGGATAAAAAGTATCTTATGTCCTTTCCCGACCTCAATTCTATATCTGTACCAAACATCAAAATCGGTTCAGTGATTTAGGCGTGAAAGAGTTATCCCTCAGGAACAGGTCTATTTTCCGGGATAAAAAGTATCATTATGTTCTTTAGCTCAGTTCTATATCTGTACTAAATTTCATCAAAATCGGTTCAGTGGCTTGAAAGAGTTATCCCTCAGGAACAGGTCTATTTTCCGGGATAAAAAGTATCATGTGTCCTTTCTCGAGCTCAATTCTAATCAGTACTAAATTTCATCAAAATCGGTTCAGTGGCTTGAAAGAGCTATCCCTCAGGAACAGGTCTATTTTCCGGGATGAAAAGTATCCTATGTTCATTCCCGAGCTCAATCCTATATCTGTACTAAATTTAATCAAAATCGGTTCAGTGGCTTGAAAGAGTTATCCCTCAGGAACAGGTCTATTTTCCGGGATAAAAAGTATCATATGTTCTTTAGCTCAGTTCTATATCTGTACTAAATTTCATCAAAATCGGTTCAGTGGCTTGAAAGAGTTACCCCTCAGGAACAGGTCTATTTTCCGGGATAAAAAGTATCATTTGTCCTTTCCCGAGCTCAATTCTAATCAGTACTAAATTTCATCAAAATCGGTTCAGTGGCTTGAAAGAGTTATCCCTCAGGAACAGGTCTATTTTCCGGGATAAAAAGTATCATATGTTCTTTAGCTCAGTTCTATATCTGTACTAAATTTCATCAAAATCGGTTCAGTGGCTTGAAAGAGTTACCCCTCAGGAACAGGTCTATTTTCCGGGATGAAAAGTATCATATGTCCTTTCCCGAGCTCAATTCTATATCTGTACCAAACATCAAAATCGGTTCAGTGATTTAGGCCTGAAAGAGTTATCCCTCAGGAACAGGTCTATTTTCCGAGATGAAAAGTATCATATGTCCTTTCCCGAGCTCAATTCTACGAGTATATCTGTACCAAACATCAAAATCGGTTCAGTGATTTAGGCGTGAAAGAGTTATCCCTCAGGAACAGGTCTATTTTCCGGGATAAAAAGTATGATATGTTCTTTATGATATGCTCAGTTACATATCTGTACTAAATTTCATCAAAATCGGTTCAGTGGTTTAGGCGTGAAAGAGTAGCAGACAGAGTTACTTTCGCATTTATAATATTAGTATAGATTGAGAAACGAATTAAAATAAACTGATTATATAAGCTCTTGTTTTATTGCAGTAGTCAACCAAAGGCTGAGATGATAATTAATAAAATTATTGTTGATAAAATTATTTCTTTGTTTCGCAGATTGGCTTCAACCCATTAATGGCCCACTACTGGGCACGGGTCTCTCCTCTTGAGGAGGCTTAGAGTATACTCCATCACGCTGCTCCAGTTTTGGAGGGGTTAATGGGCAACCCGAGTGTCGGAAGTTTTCAAACCGCCCAAGGGCCTCCGACATGGCTTAACGACTGTTATGTTACGATAACAACCGGGACCGACGGCTTTACGTGCACTCCAAAGCACGGAAACGCTCAAAAAATTTTTGCCACTAGCGGTCACCCATCCAACTACCGACCGCGCCCGCTGTTGCTTAACTTTGTCGATCGCTTAGGATCGACGCAAGCATGAGCGATTAATAAGAGTAAATTTAAAATATTTTCAAAAAAATAATATTTTAATAATAATTATGGATCAATATAAATTAAATCACAACAGCCTAATAGAGCTTATTTGCAAAATCAGTAAATATCTTTAAAAATTAAATTGCCTATGACTGTATTTGTCATGATCACTGAATTCGACTAAAATAATGAGTAAAGTTACAAAAACGGCAAAAGTAAGTATACACTTCCAATATCATTTTAATGTAGCCATGACAATGTCTATTACATGTGTACAATTGTATACATGTTATAGAAATTGTCATGGATAGTTAAAAATGATATTCGAAGTGTGAATATATTTATGATTTTGTTTCGATTACATTAATGTGGAATAAACGTGTATCCCTTATTTTGACATCGTTTAATGGTTACTTAATTTTGAACGAATTGTCGTTCACTTCTTTCTGGATTGTTACAAGTTTAGATATTTTTGAAAACGTGACAATGTATACATATTATTACACGTGACTGTACATAAAGAACAAAATTATTAATTCGGATAACAAGATAAAAACCACTTGGAATATAATTAACAGTGAGAACGGTAACGCAAAGTCCTGTGATTTCAATTACGAATTATTGATTAATAATAATATAATCAGTGCTGATAAAGACGTGGCAAGCGAATTTGAAAATCACTTCCGTAATATTCCTATAACATTAACCAGTTCACTAGCTTCTTCACCGACGGAAGCACTTTCTATATTAAAAAATCATATTAATGAATGTAATATTTTATTTGAATTTCAACATATAACCGCTAGAGACTTAATTAAGGCCTTTCAGTCTCTGAAGGTAAAGAATACGGGTGATTTGTGGGGCATCTCGGTGAAAATAATACAGCATATTATAGGTATTATAGCTCCATATTTGGTCGTAGTTTTTAATAAATGTATAGATCTAGGTATCTTTCCAGATCTTATGAAATGCAGCAAAATCATTCCACTTTTTAAAACAGGTGAAAAAACTGATCTTAATAACTATAGACCAGTTTCTGTTTTACCAACCCTTAGTAAAATTTTCGAAAAGATAATATTGAATCAAATGCTAACCCATTTCAACAATAATAAATTATTACATCCTGAGCAATACGGTTTCACTAAAGGCCGTAGTACAACCGATGCCGGGGCTAGGCTATTAAAGCATATATTTGAAGCATGGGAGGCGTCACATAATGCCATAGGAGTATTTTGTGACTTATCTAAGGCATTTGATTGTGTTGAGCACGAAACATTGCTGTTTAAACTTGGCCACTATGGTATAAAAAACAAGGCCCTTAGCTTGATCGCGTCTTATTTGAGTAATAGAATACAAAAAGTCAGCATAAACGATATTAAGTCATCGGGGTCACCGGCTGTGATGGGTGTACCGCAGGGCTCGATCTTGGGTCCGTTTCTTTTTCTGGTATACATTAACGATTTACCACATTATGTAAAGAACCAAGCGGATATTGTACTATTTGCTGATGATACATCACTAATATTTAAGTGTGAAAGGAATAAAGTAAATTTCGACGACGTAAATAGTGCTCTTTCGCATGTATCGCGTTGGTTCACTATCAATAATTTACTATTAAATGCAAAAAAAAACGAAATGTATAGAGTTTGTGCTACCTAATGTTAAAAAAGTCAGCAAATCTCTTAAACTAAATAACGAAACATTGCATATGGAGGAATCAACGGTCTTTTTAGGGGTGACCTTAGATAGTAAACTTCAATGGGGCCCACATATAACAAATCTCGCGACAAAACTCGGTAGGGCTGCTTTTGCTGTTAGGAAAATAAGGCAGTATACAGACGTCGAAACTGCTAGGATGACTTATGTCTTATGCCATCTTGCTGTGGGGCAAAGCAGCCAATATAAAACAAATTTTCATACTCCAGAAACGGGCAGTTAGGGCTATTTATAAACTTAGGTCTCGGGAATCTTTGCGTGAAAAGTTCAAGGAAATAGGTATACTTACAGTAGCTTCCCAGTATATCTTTAACAATGTAGTTTTTATACGGAAGAATATAAACGCGTATAAACAAAATTTTGATATTAATAATCGCCATACGAAAAGAATGCATCAATTAGTTACGCCTTCGTTCCGCCTAAGTAAAGTGCAGCGATCTTTCATAGGGCTTGGTATACATTTTTATAATAAAATCCCAAAATTAATACGTGACTTGCCAATAGAAACTTTCAAAAAACGTGTAAAGACACAATTGTTAAGCAAGGGATATTATAGTGTAGACGAGTATTTAAATGACAAAGACGCATGGAAATGACCAGCTCTGCAACCAGTTCCGCTCAGAATAGTAAATACTTTTGTATTATTATCTTTTTTTTGTAATATTTTTTAAAAGATGTGCTGAGGAGTTTCTTTAGGCTTTTCTTCTCCTCCACGATAAAGCACCTTCCGAAAAGCCAAAAAATGACGTGCATAAGTGTATCAGTGATACCTATATGAATAAAATATTTTGACTTTGACTTTGACTTTGATTTATTGCTTTTTCATATCATTATCTTGAAACCAAAATTTTGGAAAGTTTCACTTCTACCACGTGTGAATTGCACACATTTTCTTTTTTTTTAATATTGTTTTTTGATTTTTTTTCATGTGAAAGAAGTATAACTTCTCACGCGCGTACAAAAGTACACGCACCCTTTTTTTCCAAAATGGTAGGCAGTAGCTGAAAGAAAAATCATTTTTTAGACCGGACAATAAAAGACGTTACAAAGGACGTATCCTCGACTTTCGATCATTACTCATCGACATATTGTTAACCGGATGTCACATCACTAATACGACATCCTCCTTTGTCGTCCTACCCCCGAAAAATAGAAAAAGCATTTAAAAATATAACACAAATGTATCTCGGATTGAATTTTGGAATATCATCGGTGGATATATTTCATCTTGTCATAACATGGTGGGTCAAAGGAATGGATGAAGCTTGATAAATTACAATTCAAATTTGGAATAATGTCTTTTTCACTATTCACCCCGGGTTCCTTGGACTTAGTGAAGTGATGACGTAACAAGATCGTATCTGATAGGGGTCGGAGTGAGATGTGCGTACTTATTGATATTGTCGTTGTACTTTATGGGGCGTTCGGTATTTTACAGTGAACCGTTGGGGAATTTTGAGAAGATTATGATTTTGGTGACTGTCTCACTAAGATAAGCACTTTAGATTGAGTAACCAGGCCTTTTGAAGCATGTCCTTTATACCAGTATAAGTCCAAGATCCAATCTCAAGGCCCATCAATGACAGTTAGGCAATCTCGTTCTAATAACAACTTTGTGCCACATCATTACCCAGCTCCATTTGTCAGGCAATCTATTAATGACACGACGCGACCACGCCACGAACACACGGGACTCACGGAGGGCTGAAGAATCATGGCTACATTTGGTTTTTTAACCGACTTCAATAAAGAAGGAGGTTCTCAATTTGACTGTTTTTTTTATGTTTGTTACCTCAGAACTTTCAACTGGGTGAACCAATTTTGATGATTCTTTTTTAATTGAAAGCTGGTGCTTGTCATGTGGTTCCACTTAAATTTTATCGAGATTTGACAATGGCATCCATGAGAAAGCAATATAAGTCTTAAGTATGCATTAAGAATGTGCGCGACAAATGGACGATTTCGATGATTCTTTTCATTATTGTTATTGGAAAGGATGTACTTCATTTGAAGTCGGGTTTTTTTTTTGTTAAAATTTTAGATTATTATTTATAGCTTAGTTGGTGGGTCTACTTACAGATTGATGTTCTGACAGGTCAACATACAGTAGTCGAGAGTTCAATTCCCGAGCTAAAGTAAATGTCTCTGTATGTAATATGTATCCAGCACCTATTCATATTTTTAGTGCCAAGGTTTCAGTTACATAATAATATAGAAGTTACTTAACAATAAAATATACATAAAGATGTCGGAGATCATAAAATGGAACGTCGAGCCGAGCCAGGCTTGGATGTATTCGGATTTTGAAGATGGCAACACTATGCTAATTGTCTACTGTCTTTTGGACATGCGGTGGCGGCAGAACCGAGGGGATCTATGGACTTGTCAGGCACCATCGGACATTCTGGAAATAGCCTTCGAGCTGAGCAGACGCCTAGAGAAGAACGTATTTACTTTTAGGACGGAACGCGACGTGTGAATTGTACGGTAGTGTCGGTGCAAATAATAGACTACTGACACTAAAAAGTTGCATTAGTTCGATTGACCGGACTAATAACCGAACTACTGCCGCTAGACCAATATTCGGAATCAGATAACAGATTGACGAGTAAAAGTATTAGACGACCATGTGAGGCTTGGGGTGAGAGTAAGGGGTGGTTGGAGATCATTGGGCCATCGGCCCTTAGTTATTTGTTGCTCGGATAATTGACAACAATCAGTTCTAATCGCGTGTTGGATTTGTATAAAATCTGTGTTCAGTTTCTGACTAAAATGAAGTAAACGCCCACTGTTGTTATTATTTCTCGAACCATCCAACCAGTCAATTTGCACAAAGACTCAATATTTAATTGCTCCATGTCAGTATAAAATCTTTATAAAATATTTCATAAGTACCTGCTACATTCAATATTTATTTATGTATTTAGTAATCCACATGAAGGATATTAGTTCACGTAATTATTGATTTCATTACTCACTGTAAGGCCCGTATTATAATAATAAACCGATCTGAACGATCTCAAGATGCAGTTTTAGATGCTGACAAATGTCCTGATCATATGAAAAAATGATATATTTACTTAAGATCTGAAATCGCGCTCCTGACCCAAGATCGATTTATTATCTAATATTTAGATTCTGCCAAGATCCAAGTATAAAATCACCAGTATATTGTAAAATAACTACAGATCCCTATCTATAATAGTAGGTATGTCCCGCCGTAATTCTCACTCCGAGCATCAAACCAAAACGACAAAACAGTGAAAACGAAATCAATACAATGAGTTTTGGTTTCCAATCCAATGGAATTCATATTTCATGACAATCGCTTTCTTCCCTCCGTACTGCCATGAGACGATGATTCTGTGCTTTCGGATAAATCTCAGAAGGAGCTTTTAATTACAGTCGTAATGACGATCGACCGTCCGATACTTATGTTAATTCATATGAAAGCGGTAGCGTTGATATTTCTTTTGTCATTTGGGATGTGGTTGTATGGAGGCGGCTTTGTAGTTTGGTTTTTTAACTGTGGTGTACGTAATCGAATGCTATCACAGCTTTGAAGGGTTTCAATTTGACAATCATTTTATAATAATTATCTTGTTATAAAAATTGTAAACCACCACCAATCTGCACTGGAGCAGCGTGGTGGAGTATGCTCTAGACCCGTGCTCAATAATGGAAATTTATGAGTAGAAGCCAAAACCCAAAAAAATATAACACCACACTAATCAATACTGATGAAACAATGGAATTAATTAAGATTCAAATTACACGACTTTCTTTGTCGACAAGTATCTATAGGTGTTTGCCTTTAGTGAGCCTGGTGTCCATGGACGACGCTGGATGATACCATCAGATGGCTGGTTTGCTCGATTTTCAGCTATTCATATAAGATAAAATTCAAAATTATATTTGGCCGACAATGCATTAGTAATGCTTTTAGTGTCACTCACGTCCATTAGTGACTGAGACTATTTAGTATCAGTTGGTTCGTCTGCTTATTTGTTTGTTAACTAACTAAAAAAAACTACATACTAGTTCACCTAGTCACTAATATTTTTTGGTAATTTAAATTAAAAATCTTGCCAAATTGCTGATATTTTTTGATGTTCATGAATCCATGGAGTGAAGTGACATTTTATTTTCTCATCAGGCTTTTGTAGTCGGCTATTTAAGTAACGAGAAACATTAACTTAAAATTCGTAAATAACTATAAGTTTAAAAATCCCCGAAAGTTGTATTCTTACAAAACAGACATACACACACATACACAGACATACAGACACGTCAAACTTATAATACGCCTCTTTTGCGTCAGGAGATGAAAAGAAGTTCTTAGAGAATCCATCTCCACTCTAACATGACCTCGCTCGCAGGGTTTGACGCGATGACTTGCAAAGCGCGAAGGTCTGACGATGATGTATGTTCCTCCAGTAATGAGGCCCAGGGTCTGACTCCACCACCATTGTGGTTGGCAACAGCAAAATTATGTTTTTGACTTACTCACGCAACGTGTGTATGTTTAAATAAAATTGAAGGAAAATATTGCGTACCTTAAACAGGTAGATTTTGTGATCGATCAATTTTGTTATTTAGCTATTTTGCTCAGTTAGCAAGATAAATACCAAGTTTTGTCAGTTTTTTGAGAATTACTTGACATGAGTAGGTCACATGTTATGAGATTCTAATTAACTTCACTTATTATAATATTTGCATAGTTTAATTACCTGTTATCTTATTAAATTACATACCTAGTTCGTTCAAACAGATTAATAACTGTTAAAGTATATTTAGTAAAATAGTTAATTTATTTTAGTCATATATCACGAATTACAATCAAAACATAATATTTTTTTATATCTTAAACTGTTGAGTAAGTAACTACCTCAACTTTAGAACTCTGGACTACCCACAATAAACTATTATATTTGGAACTCTTACTTATTTTTCTTCAACCCACGAATTACCTGATTTTACCATCACCCATACCATTTATATATGTATATAGGTATACATACATACATACCAGCACATCTAATGACATCAGCAATAACGATCTAAAATTATTTTTGGTACACTAAGCACCATAGATATGTGTACAACACATACACCTATGTTCGCGGCAAACTCGTCAAAGAAGTTTCGGAGCGATGACGGTTGCTTTCCTAATCTCACCATTCACACCTTTGAACTGAAGCCGTCATTGTGTAAGCATCATCAGAGGACCCAGCTACCACCATTAAGAACTTTTGATGGTATGATAAATAAAAATCTGATTGGCATTGATACGCAGCTTCCATTTGGAAGTTCATTAGGGTGTGACGTCGGCTAGACAGAAGCGAATCTATGGAGATGATTTGGACCAAAAAAAAATCATTGATTTTAAAAGGATGGATAGATTGTTCTTTAAACAAGAAGAAAGTAGCGCCATCACTCTCTCTCCCTCTAGTGAAATGAATGAGATCAACGTTGCCGTGTTGCATTCATTATGTACTGAATCCAATTGGACTTCTGCCATATCTTGAGTGCATCTAGGCTGTGTCCTTACTGTATAAGTAAATGTCTTTCTGTGTGGGCACGCTTATCTATACGTATATGAATTGTCCTCAGGATGAAAAATATGTGTGAGCAAAATTTAAAGGGGAATGCTTTAAAAACTGTAAAGTATGGAAGTACCTACTGACTAGCAAACTTTGAACATTAAATTGAAGCTAAACTTTATATCATTTTGTACCATTTTTATACCATTTTGTACTTGTACTGTGCCTTAGCAGTCTAGAGCGTCTCCATTAATTTCCCTATTCCACTGCTGTTCCCCATTAGTAGCCGACACCCTCGCGATTAACGATTGACTTGGCTTTAGTGGTCAATTTTTTTTCTCATTCGCTTGTCGTTAATGGAGATTTTTCTGATAGACGCCGCGGTGTCAAATATGTCCGCGTATAATGTCAAATCATTGGGATCAAACGTACCGGACGCGGAAAACTGTTTAATATTAATATAAAGGACAACAGAGGTGTAAATACACATTATATTTATATACCATCCTTATTTATTTTTCTTTATTTCGTCAAGTTCACGCGCTTGCGGTAAACGACGATTCCTTGAAATGAAGCTAAGTGGTTTGAAAGTGGAGTGTTTCTTGTACGAATTTCAAATGAAAAATATTTTCACCAACAAAGTTATATGTGTATTTTGCATCAGGTAGATCGTCAGCTCGCTTGTCGGCTAAGGTACAAACAAAGCTGGTAAAAACGAAAAATTTAATAATCTATACTAATATTATAAAGAGGAAAGATTTGATTGTTTGCATTGAATAGGCTCCGAAGCTACCGAACCGATTTGAAAAATTCTTTCATTGTTGGGAAGCTACACTATCCCCGGGTGACATCAAGGCTATATTATATTTTTTTTTACTATTTTTCCCGAACCGAAACGTGGGCGATTACCTAGTATATAATAAAAAAGCTAAGAAAATCTATTTTCTATGGTAAAAAACTTATTGCATAATTTTGCTTTAAAGAAAACGTCTACGCATCGATATTTATGTTCATACACCCATAATGAAAGAATAAGTACGTATTCAGAGAATAAGCAGGCATTATAGACTTATAGCATACTTTTTCCTTTGGCACAACACATACATACAAATAAACTGTTCTTTATACAAAATTATAAGTATTTTCACTGGCTTTGCCCGCGTTTACAGGGATAATAAGAATAGAGTACGTACCATATTATCTATAGTAGGTACCTATTATCTATTTTGTTCTATGTGTACGATCGCGTTTTCGGCGAGTTTTCATCTATACAGACGCAAGGATAGGTATGCGTCGTCGTCATCTACAGCGCCGTGAACGTATATGATACGCGCGTATAACAAACAAATCGCGCGCACTAACAAACATTCATATTTATAATATGTATTACTTAGTAGGTATAGTGTTATAATGTTCATGTGACTTGAAATATATCCTACGTCAAGTTAAAGACTAGCGGAACGGTGTCAACGTTTGATTATGACACGATTTAACATTTGTGACCAAATCTAATTGATTTATCAACGGTTTGGTCAATTTAACTATAAAAATATCATTGTGACCACCTACAGAGTCGGGTGAAAGATCACTGCGAATGAAAGTGTTGTAAATGTATTAGTTTAATGTATAAATGTATGTATCATTTAAAAGGAACTTAGCTCTACAAGTTAATATACGTATTTCTTCTTTACGTGTCAAAGAAATAATGTTAAACTGAGTAATGGGAAAATTTATTTACTTATTTATTTTACTCTTTACTGTTACTGTGAAATACAAAAGGCGGTCTTATCGCTAAACTGCGATTTCTTCCTGACAACCTTAAGATGTGGAGTGCCTGATTAGAGAAAGATTAAATTAGGTAAGGTGCACGAATAATGACAATATTAAACGGAGTCATGGGAAAATTTGATTAGATTAGATGTTAATTGAAGAGAAGATAATTCCGTATCTACAAGGAGAAAACTTAGGCCCCGAAACTTACCCTTCAAAACACAGAACCACTGATAAAAATCGCTACACAGAAACATAATGGACGTACATACAGGAATACACACATTCACACAGAACCTCCTCTTTTGATGTCGTTAAAAACAAGTTCGCATTAGACACTTACTTCTTTTTGACGATAGACTAAAAGCCTGAAGGGTCAATGAATACCTTGACAAAAAATTGTATGATAATAACAATTTAAACCAAGTAAAGAATCGATTCTGTACATCGATAACACCGATATGACATATCGAAAGGCGTATGAGTAACTCGTTGCGAGTATATCGCCTTAGGCTATGTACTTTGCACGCGCGCACGTGGCGGCGTAACTATGTAATTATTAAACTTTAAGATTCAAGGTAGGTTTTTCCAGGTTAAGTTAAACGATATATAAAATATTAAATCTTATGTTGCCTACTTAAATTATTTTATGGACTCACATTGATACCAAAATATATCTATTTTTACGCAATTGTTGTGTTTATTTATGTTGAATTTTTTGTCTGTCTATATCGTAAGGTTTTACAGGACAACAACTAACCGAATTAAGATACATACTTTTAAGTTACTTGAGTTAGTACTAAGATTATTATGAGTGTATTATTAGTTTGTATAAAAAAAATTGGTACTTAAAATATATTATAATGATATAAAAATAGTGGACGGCATAGAAAGGAAATTTTCGATATTTTATCACAGATAATAGGTGTATTATATTCGGTTGTAATAACGCTGTTCGCTATAAATCTATAGAAAATTACTTTGACATTTTCGTCAAAGCCACAGAACTTATTATAAAAAGAAATACTTATAAATAAAAAAGTTTAGTTGACTTGAGTTTACTGTATATTCGTTTTATATTAATATCCCTTAAAGGGTGAAATGGGGCTACAAGTTTGTATGGATGGAATCTTGTTGGTTGAATTTTAAAAATATACTACAGAAACGGTCAAAATTATCCATTAACCCTTATGTGAGTGACAAATAAAACACCGCAATTGGGTGACGAGGTACCCGGGTACCTACTTAATCTATTTGAGTTTCTGAAGAGAAATTCACACTAGAGTTCATTGATTTATGACCCACTTTACTGTGACGAAGTATGTATGTGAATAAGTTAAGTTTTAAGCGGTTAAAAATTAAGATAAAGTTAAAGGTAAACAAACATATTTCTATTATACTTAGTTTGGTACAGACAGTTACAAAGAGCTTACGTCGTGTTTTGTTTGTATTAATCCTAATTATTTTAAACACCGATAGCGAAACTATATATTCCCATGTAATATTGTGCGTCAGTAGGTATAATTCTGAAGAATTTGGAAAAATATTGTCTACTTTCTGATAATGAAGAACATCATATCTGCTCAGATGATGCTCAGATGCTGAGCTGAAGTTCCACATGATACAGAGCTCCTTAATTCAGGTAAAAGCATTGCAGAGACGATAGGATAGAATAAACGGCTAAACAGAAGACAAATCGATGGCCTTTAGTGCTATTCTTCAATTGCTGCTTTAGCGGCGTATATTATTCACATTGAGGAAAATACTACACTTTCATCGACTGACTGTGTAAAGTCTACCAATCCGCACTTGGCCAGCGTGGTAGACTATGGTTGTACCCTTCACATTGTGAGAGGAGACCCCCAGCCCAGCAGTGGGACAATTATGGGTCGTTGGTATCGGAATTACTCGTGAGATCAGCAATACAAGACGTACCTGGACATGAATTACAGTCGCAACGACCTGTGTTAGCTCCAGAACCTTCAAGTTTATCGACACGAGGGTCTAGTAGTACCTTTATATTGTAGCTATTAGATTCATTTGCAGAGAACTCAATGAAAAGCAAAGAAAAATACGAAAATCTTGTGTCAGATATCATTTCAGGCCAGTTTGTTATGAATCTTCAATAACTAAATATAATGCCATCAATGGGCATAAAATTAACTGTAAATCATTGTTTTTTTATTTATTTATAACTAATAATTATAATATTCAGCAACAACAAAATTTTACTAATTTAATTATTTATGAAAAACTATGTTAAATATTAATTAAATATTATAAGGTACCCGGGTACCTCGTCACTCGGTTACGTGGGTAAGAAATAGTTTTGTTAATATCAGAAACATCAAAAAGTTAAGAAAGTTTAAACCTACAAAAACAATAATTTTAATGCTAGTTAGGAGCTCTCAGGAAGTTACAGCCGCGTGGCACACCTATTATAAATTTTATAAATGATTGAAATTGCAAAAGGTACCCGGGTACCTCGTCACTCACATAAGGGTTAAAGGACTTAAGTATGTATGTAGGTAGGTACAAAGGTGGAGAGTAAATCTCACTGTTGCTTGTAATAAGCGGTGTCTCAAATGCCAAATCTACGCGATATTAGTTCTATAGATACAAATGTCACGCCTGTGCAAGTTTGTCGAGGTAGCTTACTATTATATTACTTCCTTGTATTATCTTATCATACTTAACTTACCATCATTACCTTGCTGATTATAATGTTTTTCAGAAAATTGCTATCGGGAAATATTAATATTGTATGTTACACGTAATGATTCACAATATTCTTTGATACCGTTGATGATTGTCTTTGCATTACAGATACATACATCTATCATAGATTTTTCAGTTTGTCATTTTTGTTGATCAGACTGACATGACATACCAACCTGATTTATTCATTCACGACAAAAATATAAATTAAACCAGAAATATAAACTCCATCCATTAGTTTATTCATAATACATACCAATTACATAACATGTATATTCGCTCACGTACTAATAACCATTTACTTGGCCGCCTTAGGGCTGCGCGCGCGCATGATTGATGCGCTTATAATTATGGCGGGGTTTCGCTCGTTGCGCGGGAAAATATCATTTGCTTGACACTACGCCTTAATGTCGAATTGTCGGACAGGACGTGCACTTAGCGACGCCCCTCACACGTTTACAGTTGAGATTTAAATGTTATAATTTACTAGCCTTTGCACACGTGGATCCATTGGTCTTCAAATGTTGCTTCGTGTCGCCTGTATGCTCATGTTGTACGGATTAATTTTGCCTTCAATCGTTAAAGCAACTAAACTGAATCATGTACTCTAGTTCTAGTCTTGCACGTAATGTAGGTACGAAATAAAACAGATAAAAGGTAATAGGGTCTAGGGACAATTACAGTAGAATCCGTTTATTATGACTCCGCATATATTGGCCAACTCGGTATCAGGTTTTGGGGCTAAACACAGTTTAAAAAAGGGCTAGATTCGTCCAATACATTGAAAATGGGGGCTATTGCTTAATTATCAGAGGTGAGGGCGAAAAAAAAAAAAAAAAGGTCGCCAGACGCTCTACAAGTATGTTAATGGTAATTTTTCGTGGAAAACCTGAATTTATCCCGTTTTTTTCAAGATGGCGGAAAATGATTTCGAGGCTAGAAATGGGGCTAGGTGCTAAAAAATTATTTGAGGGGCTGAAAACCCGTAAAAAGGGCTAGATCTAGCCCCGAAAGGGCTAAATTGGCAACACTGATTATGACGTAATTACACAACGAATTTGGTTTTCATATAAAATTCTTTGAACAAAGTCGGATATAATGACTTCGCTTACAGTGACATGTCGCTTATTATGACCCATTTTTAATAAATTTTGCCCGTTTATAGTGACCGACATGATTCTTTACACCTTCGGCAATGTTCGTTGATTCCCGACGACGTTCGGCACGTGGCTTGTACTTGTTTTGAATCTCAAAAAATGAAAATACGTGCATTTATTACGTGCAATTTTAATTTTTATTTAATATGCTATGTTTCATTATTAAAATAAGTATTTATTTACCTAAAAAAAATAAGGTTGGTTTTTTTTTCACAAAAATGCTTTGTATGACGTCCGCTTAGTATGACGTGTTTGTCAATTCCCTTCGATGTCATTATAAACGGATTCCACTGTAGATATCAGCTAGAAAAACCTTTGAAATAGGTTTCTAATGTGTACATACGGATATTGGTTAGCGATAAGTCATTTGAGAAGAAAACATCTGAGCATACTTGATAACAGCTCCAGAAAACAAATGCGTGTTAATAAATCCGCTTCGGTTGGGAAGCAACCCTGAGACTTTAATATTGTCACAGCTCAAAAAGTTATAAATAGCGTAAAAAGGCTAGAGATGACGCGCAAGCTAAACGCAAAAAGCCTTAGCCTAAGCCTGAACTTAGCCCTGTACGTAGTGTATGTGGTATTCATGGTTAAGATATTGGAGATATCGTGGCGTTTAAGTCACGAATTACAAATATAAAATCCTATTAAAGCAATCATTACCTCAACAAGTATTTGAATTTAATATATGATAATAACGTTAATCTGATCGTTCAGCGGAATGGGGTGTTTACTGTTTATATACCTATTTAGTGGAGGCGATAAAATATATGATTTATGAGTTGTACCTGCCGAGTCTTTCCTTTATCGGAAAAGAAGGATGCAGCTCGAACTCGAGGTCAATATGCGCATTGAGACCTCGAGCTGGACTTCCCTTCTGGCTGGAGAACGTTCAGGACCAAAGTTCGCCGACTACTGTATTGGTGTCATGTAAGCAGTGGCACAGCAAAATAAATAGAAAATATGTTTGTATGTTATTTATGAAGTATGTTATAATAATAATTTATTTACTTACTTATACTATTCAGAAATATTTGATGTTCATATTTATAAATATGTTTATTATATTAATATTTATTTATTATATGGTATTATTATTTATTGTAAAAAAAAAATAATCAAGGTCCCTGAAAAATAAAATCAGGGGGAATAATAAATTACATTAAAAAAAAAGAGTCTTTCCTTTAATATACTGGAACTGTAGGATACTTTGCGTCGACCAATACCTGCGAACATGGAGACTCCATTCATTAATCGAAGTATACCAAGCTATGGACATTGAATAACTAATTGACCCGGCAGACGTTGTTCTGCAACTTATAAACTTTTATCACCTATTTCACCCTCTTGGAGGTTGAATTTTGAAAAATCATTCCTTAATTCCTTCATAAGAGAAATACGTGTGCGAATTTTAAGTTTCTAGCCCTAAGAGTTTGGCCTGTGTGTGTTGAATGTTGATACATCAGTCAATCACTTTTGCTTTTTATATATACAGATATAAACTGTCCCAACAAGACTATTCGTCTCATCATAAGGAATTTCAAGCTTGTGTAAGTCATTTTGGATTCCAAGAGTTATAATCGAGTACAAACAGTCTTTGCTTTGATTAAAATATTAAGGGTACAATAATCTTATTGTAGTTTTATTTCGGGCTATCAACAGAAAACAGAAACGATTGTTTTTGGGGCATTTCAATAAGAGTCATTGTGTGTTGCACAGGGATATACCTTTTTAAAAAATCCCTCCAAAAAGGGCATAGCTCAAACAAGTCTTTAAAAGCCTTAATCACTTCCACTTAAAACAAACGATAGATATCGTGAAAACTGCCGCAACTGCATTGTTAAATTCTATTTGTCGGAAGTCAATTCTATCCAAGGCTACTACAACTCAAGGAAGCAGAGATTTCGCCATGAACCACCAAAGACAACTCACGATCCGTCACAAAAGAACAAAGCAACACCATTATGTTACACAAGATTTATATTCACGCTCTGTGCGCTACTTAATGACATACGGGAATACGTCTTCTAATGGCGGCCCCAAATCGCCCTGACCATTTACCTCTCGCCTCAGTTTCACCAGCATACAACTACAGCTCTGCCGAACTAGTTACAACCTTATTTCATGAGCCTTAGAGCGAAGAAAGCAGTAACTGTAAATTTGTCACAAAGCCGTCTTAGTAGACCACCACGCCTACTCTTGCGACAAATGGGGACACTTTTCTTTATGCTTAAACCCTTTCTAATAAGTTACGACTGTATGCACTTAAATTTAAAGTTGATTTTAAATTAGTGTCAGTTTTCTAAGTGTTTCAAATTGGATTAGGTAGTGTAAGATTTGAATGACAGGGTAATTTGAAGTTATTGGACGTTGTCCATTCGAATGTTTTTTTATTATGTAAGTAAGTACATTGTATTTATATGATTAAAACGAAGCTAGGTCTCTTCGAAGCACGTACTATGAGTAAAGTGGAAGAAAGTTTGAATAAAACGTTATGTGTGAGTAGGATCACATGAAAGATTTACCTTTTTAAAATCCTTATGATGAGCTCTTTAATTTGATACCCATATTGCATTATTGGATTTTTTTTTATTTTTTTTGATACTTCAAGCAATGGCATCTCACAGCCACCATATTTGTTTTTTATTTCACTTATCTAAAAAGACTTGGGTTATCAAGACGAATCCAACAATATCTTAATTATATAAATCAGTTCAGCGGTTTGGAAGATATGAGGTAATAAAGAATAGTATATGCATACCACATAGTATATTAAGCATGATCTCGGTTGAACAGCATGATCTTAAGTCTTACTTATGCTTATTTTTATTTTATTTTTCATCACTCATTCATTCAATCCTACTTAGTATTCCATGAGATTCGGGTGACATACATAGATCACATAGACATAGGAAATTACACAAATTCGAAAAATTTCAAATAGAGATGGCTATTTCAAATCAAATCTGAAAAAGTCCAATAACGAAAAGTTGGAAACAGCCATCTCATCAAAATCTAAGAACATCGGATATCTTATAATATGTAGAAAGTGGGTATGTTTCGTCTGGGCGTCTTAAGGACATCTTGTTCGACACACAGTTTCAGCCAAATGTAGTAGTCAAAAATATTTTTGTATCCGCAGATATCAATAGGCAAGAGGGTAGGTATTACATTGAAACAATACATTTCAACTAGGTATGTAATTATGTACTGATACTGAAATAAAATTATAGGTACTCGTATAATACTTAGGTAGTTACTTTCATTGCATAAAGCCGGAAAAGGTGAAGTGTATCAAGCGCTGGGAGAGACAGATATTACTGCGGAGACAATACGTGGCATGGATAGAGATGGGACACGTCGATATCTCGATATCGATAACTTTGTACGGAACTTTAATTGTTGTTTATATTTTAATTTTATGTTTACCTTTTATCTTAATTCTCTCATACCCATTTTCAATATTCGATCCATAATCTTTGTATGTTCGAAGGTGAAATTATAATAAACAAAAATCGTCAGTAATTCTGTGCTTGTGTCATTTGTGGAATATTAAGATAATGTTAATTCATAAATTTTTGTACATTGTAAAAGAGCTAAAATATTAGGCACGTATACATTGTATATACAATAGTACTGCTATTGTATATGTAGACGTGCCTAATACTTTTGCTCTTTTAAAATGTACAAAAATCAATTAATTAACCAAGTTTAATTAAAGTCGCTTATTTTTTTACTTCAAATAAATTAATGCTAGTTATGTATTTAATTTAATTTAATAACAAAGTATATAGGATTTTATCGATAGTCAATATAATTACATTTCCCCATCTCTTCCCAGCACCTGTGTTCTATGCGCGCGCGCACCCGTTCATTAGGTCGCGCGTGATTGTCATTTGGCCACGCCTCCGCCGCCGCTTAGACAATTATTGTAATTCCTATCATTACAGCCACGTATGGCTGTATACCGAATATTGGAGATCTGTAACCCGTTTTTTCTTTTATCTCAGTTTTAGTGAGTTTTTTGGCTTTATCCAGTTTTTGTTTCGTAGTTTATATGTTCTAAAAATACTTTTTCTTTTTTGTGGTTTCTAACACTTATCCTCTTCAAATGTATCAATTTTGTTAA